>JAPZDV010000021.1:1217961-1239541 GCA_029814665.1 Acanthurus lineatus
CAGAGGACAGACAGTTTATCTGTAAATGATGAAAAATCCATCACTCCAACTGATCCCTTAATTTTATATATATATATATATATATATATATATATATAAACTTAATTCTAAAACTTCTACAAAATTTGCTATGCATATAATACTTTACGGAACAAATGATCTTTCCTCAAGAGTCTCTTTCAGGCCAACCTAAAAGCCAGCCTGCCAACATTTTGGCAAAAATAAGCTTAAAGGTCATTTGAACTGCAGTAAAAAAGAATTGATGCAAGCATGGTTTCCTCTTCAAAAGAATTATAATCATTTATCTGCTCTTAACTTCTTATGTACAGTCAAATTCTTATTCGTTTGAGATTTTTGTATAACGTAACATTTTAATTAATGTCCCTACCCTATTCAGTCTTATGACATCCAAAAACAGGTTAGACATATTGCACTGGGGAAAAGGCTCTCTGAACTCTGGTTTGATGGATTTTATTGAGATGGACCTATCCTGTTGTGATCCACTGCAGATACCTTTGTTATGAAGATTGAAGCAACAGATAAAGATGAACCGAATTCACCTAATTCAGAAGTTACCTACAGTATCATCAGTCAGGACCCACCAGGCACAGGTCACATGTTTCATATCGACCGAGAAACGGGTAACCTGTATGTCAAGGAACCCACATTGGACCGAGAGGTGAGGCTGCTGCTCATCACAAATAAAACACACTTAACATATAGGGCCCTATGCACCCAGCTCAAGTGCAGGGCGCGTGGCACAGGGGTTTTAATTTATTCAGGGGTGTTTCAAGGGCCGGCCTTTGCCGAATTGTTCCAGGAGCAGCAGAGGTATCCTGCTCTTCCCCGCCCAATGCGCCACTGGCGCACCACGTTTGCGCCAGTTGTACAATGGGGCCCATAATGTTGCTTATGTGTTTATTATAATTCTAAAAGCTTCATAAGAACTTTTTTCCAACCTACCTTTATAACTGATCTGTCTAAATGTGGAATGAATAAATTATAGTACTGGACTGATATATCCAACATAACTCATCATATGCACACTGTGTAAGTACTTTCCCATTTTTACAAGATTTGAATCAGTCACAACATTCATAACCTATAAAAGGATGGTGTCTGTATTCCCTTAAGTTATTGCCTCATCCTGGGATCAGGTAATCATAGTTTTACATAAGCTGAACTGTTTAAGCTACATCTGAAACCTAAGTTGAGGCAAATTTTTTTTTGAAGTTTCAATTCAAGATGGTGTCAAGAAAGTTTTATAGTAATTCATCCTGTAAAGTCAATGCTATTTTTTCACTTGACTGGCACATAACCTACAAGTTTTTGTCTACAATTTTGTTGTTGTCGTTGCTGTTTCTCCTCTGACAGACAAATGACTTCTACAGACTAATTGTGAAGGGGACTGACAGGGATGGGGCAATAGGGTCGCAAACAGGGACAGGAACTGTGGAAATCCGTATCCTGGATATCAATGACAACTTACCCACTCTGGAAAAATCCGAAGTAAGGAGTAGGATCTATACAACACACACACACACACAGACATACATACTACCCCACCCACACACACAGACATACATACTACCCCACCCACACACACACACAAACACACACACACACACACACACAGACACGCACGCACATATGAGAGCAGTCACTGAGACCTTAAAAGAGGTGGAAGAGTAATATCATGGGTGCAACATAGTAATATCATGGGTGCAAAATACATAATTTCTTTATCTATCTTGTTCACAAAAAAGAAAACCAGGCTGTTGTCTGATGGACTTTTTGCACAAGTAGAACTACCAACATTAACAAAAGCTCTGTACTGTTACCAGTAATGAGCCCTGGAAAGTGGAAGGACCTAAATGGATGCAGTTGTTTTTGTTTATTAGTATTACACTTTGGCCCCTTCTGTTGAGATGTTTAAAAAAGTCTTATTCTGGTTTATTCAGAATTTTTGGAGGAGGACAGACTCATCAAAAAACATGAATTGTTAACATAGTTATTAAAAACATAGAATATGGAAAAGTAGATAAAAAATAGCATGACCTCATCCATGTGGTACTTTAACTTAAATTTCATATGGAGGTGTACTTTTCTTAAATAGAGTAGATTTTCACCTTATTCATAAACAAAAAACATCATAAGTAATGTTAATATTTAAAATTCCAACAATTTCAACAATCATTCCATCAATCATAAACAGTTCCAGGATTAAAGTTTGGCTATAACACAGCAGGTTTTTGCAGCTGTTTTGGTGTGGGACTATTTGCAAATGCACATTAATGCCTTTAATTCCTCTTGGCAGGTTTTTCTAAACTCAGCTTAGTCAGCATGATGTCAGGTTGTTGTCCCTCAGGGCTGCACTGCCGCAGCTTTAACAGTCTATCCATATTAAATTGAATGGGAGTGCTTGTGTTTTCACTGCAATGCTGGATTTGGTGTGAATGAGGCCTTACAAGAAACTTTTTAAAAAGGGTTGATCTATGAAAGGCCCCCCAAAAGACTGATTTGCCCTTATAAATTTCATTCATTACAATTTAATACCATCACTTCACAGTTGTATTAGCATTAGGGCTGTTGAAGTTAACGCGTTAGAAACGCGTTAACTCAAACTCCTTTTAACGCGCGATTAATGCACGCACGGTCTGTGCCTTGCCAGCTCCCATAGTTTCAGGAAGTGGCACTAAAATAACATTGCAAACGGTTTCAAAGCAGAAATGGATACAGAAAAGGGACTTTTAAATGGAAAGTTTAGCTATAGAGTTTTGCCCGATGGTTCTGTGGACAAAACAGAAATAATTTGTATTTATTGTAAATGTGAACTAAGTTACCACCAGAGCACGTCCAGTCTTAAATACCACATGATGGCCAAAGAATTATTATTGTCCTCCCCAATTTTTCCTAGAGAACAGAGTCCTAGAAACACAATAAATATCTTTTTAAGTAACATATAGAACAGGGTAAAAAATTTGCAATTAATTTGCGATTAATCGCATGTTAACTCAGGACACTAATGCGATTAATCACGATTGAAAATTTTAATCGACTGACAGCCCTAATTAGCATGTAATTTAACCTTTCTGTGTAAACAGAGTGGAAAACACCCTCAAAGACATGAAGGGCATCATTTTAATCATGCAAGTGCAACAACCAGCACAAAGCAAGGCCCTTTTGTTATTTAGCTCATTATAGCATCATTAAGTCCTTTTTTTTCGAAGATCAGACTTTAACTTCAAATTTATTCTACTCCAGTAGTAGAATCAATAAATTTGGACAAGACCATGTCAGCATAAACTTAACTAAAAGAGAAATATGACCAGTTTAGTGGAACTACTTCAGTTAATTGAGAATGTGAGCTTCTAAAACAGTGCAGGTAACAAAAATAATCTCTAAAGGTCCATAAACTGATTGTTGAAGCTTTCAACTGCCTGTCAGAGCCTTATTTTATCAACTGAGGGTGACTGAGATATGATCATATATCCTAAGTCACATCACTTAAGTCCCAACAGGTATTTGGTCAAGATCCTACTTATTATCTGGCCTTAGTTAACTCACTCCAACCAGCTACATGGACATGGGGTTCCATGAAATCTGACGTGTGTTCACAGACAGCTGATGCCTGTTTCCAACATTCTTCAGTTTTGTGCACAGAAAAGTTCGGACATATATCTGACATTGAGACTTCCTCAAAGCACATAAATTGTTTTCACCATAGAATGAATGTTTTGAATCTTGCTCTGTTTACAGTACGCTGGCTCAGTGGACGAAAATGTTGCAGATGTGGTTATCATGAGGATCAAAGCTAAGGACATAGACCTTGAAGGCTCAGAGAACTGGCTAACTGTCTTTAGAATTGAGAAAGGAAATGAGAATAATCTCTTCTCTATTGAGACGGACAATAAAACCAATGAGGGCATCCTGAAGCTGATCAAGGTATTTGGACATGTATAATGTATCTTCAAAATTATGATATTTAAAATGGTTTTATTTTTATTTAACTGTGCTGGGTAGGTTCCTAGCATTTGTTTGCTGTGTCTAATTTCTTGCTATCTTCTCTCTCAACCACATTTATCATCCATACCAACCCAAACAGCCTGTGGATTATGAAGAAGTCAAGAATCTAGAGCTTGGCCTGGTTATTGAAAATGTAGCTCCTTATGTACATGGTGGTGTTGTATCGACGGATGTCGATGTTCAGGTTGGACAAGGTGATCCTGATCCTTTGGGTCCTGGAGCTGGAGCTGGAGCTGGTGCAGGAGCAGGAGCTGGTGCTGGTGCTGGAGCTGGGGCTGGAGCTGGGGCTGGAGCTGGAGCTGGAGCTGGAGCTGGAGCTGGTGCAGGTGCAGGGGCAGGGGCAGGGGCAGGCGCCAAGCCAGACGTGAATCCAGGTGCTAGCCCCGCAGGAGGACTAAAGCCTGGCCCTGAAGCTGGTGCTGGAGGGGGTGTCAAACCAGGTGCTAAACCAGGTGCCAAACCAGGTGCCAAACCAGGTGCCAAACCAGGACCAGGGACAAGGCCAAAGCCAAAACTCAAAAGCTATCCAATTAAGATAGCAGTAAAAAATATGCCAGAAGGCCCAGCATTCAAACCTAAAACCAAAACTGTTCCTGTATCTGAAGATCCAAAGGATCAGCCCAAGGATGGTGTGATCACAAAGTTTCCTGCTGTTGATCCAGACACAGGAGAAATAGCCGAAGATGTCAGGTTAGTTAAGCTGCTGTTAACTGCCAGACATACTAATGAATATTTAATGAGTGATGAGTGGCAGTGGAGTAAACCACATCATACTTTGAACAACATTACTTTTCCTCGACCAACTTGTTCATTTATTTTGGATAAATGAGTTTGACACAGGCAAAGGAGAAACTGACTTTGCATATTGTTACTTTGCCCCTCTTTGTCATTAAGAGAAATGTTGGGTTATTGCTCTCCTTCTTCCTAACCATAGGCATTTTTAACAAATAACATGAGCAAATAAGTACATATTACATAATAAAAGAACAACAGCATTTGTTTTTTACTTTTGTCCCTTTCTTGTCATTTTTTAACTCTACACTGGCTAACAACAAAGACCACCGAAGGCTACCATCATAAATTAAACCTTAACTTATACTGAGCGTATTGGATAAGTGTGACAAACAATTTACATTTACAATCTTAACACCAAAACTATCAAGCCATCTGTGTTAGACTTAGGGAATTTTCATAGCTATAGAAATAAAAATGCTTGAATAAATTTAATATTAGTCCATGAAATAGTTTCTGAGATAGTATTGAATGGTCCAAATAGATTCCTGGACTTATTGATGTTATGTCCCTCAGCATATGTAGTGTGGCAAATACGAAAAAGTTTGAAAATATTATTATTTACTGTCTTGCTTTGAGTTAAATAAGAATATTTAACTACCTTCCATCTTTCTGATTCAAACTACCGCAATTAGCCAGGTTAGTTGTTTCCGTCCTCTTCTTCGTTCTATGTTTAGCTCATCATCCATCATTTACCTATTTGTTGTGCTCCAGTTATGCCAAAGCCCACGATCCAGATAACTGGTTTACCATTGATGAAGAAACTGCTGAGATCAAACTCAACAAGCAACCGGACAGAGAGTCACCGTTCCTTGTAAATGGGACTTATATTGCCAAGATTCTGGCTATTAGCAAAGGTAATACCATATTTACTTTATAATCCTGTAAACTTGTCAACAAGAGGACTTAATTTCTAGTTCATTTCTGTTTGAAGAACCTCTGTCTTTGCTGCTTAAGGAGTTTCATTAATTCTTAACACTTCTCTGTGAGTGATGTATAACCTATATGTTTATGAGTTGGATCAGCAAGTCTTAACTGCAGCTGCCAACAATAACATATAAGATGAAGCACCCTGTTCTCAGACAGATCCTGCCAAACCACTCTGTGAGTTAAGGTGTGTCAGCTGAAGAATGGGAAGAAGCCCGGGAGCGAAGTAATGCACATCCACTACTAGTTTTAACAGACCCTTCAAAAAAAACTAGAAAAAACACTTGGTAACTAGAAAACAATCTAGAATGCAGAGAGTCCAGATGACTGTAATAGCAATAGCTGTTGGGAGACAATACAGTGTTGGCTGGCAGATGTATTTGCTGAAACAATGTACTGAGCAGTTATGTCGGACAAATGTTGAAGACTTAGTTTTGAGTCATTTGTTTTGTGTAAAGCTGGAACTTGACCTTAGCAGTGCAGAGTGGATTTTCATATTGTTGGCTATAAAATCTGTGTGCTGTTTGATTAACTAAACTGTTGTCATTTTCAGACATGCCATCAAAGACGGCCACAGGAACAATAGCCATTAAAGTCACTGACTCCAACGACCACTGTCCCACCCTGACCACCTCTCAGAGCAGCCTGTGCTCTGACAAAAAAACTGTTTATGTTACTGGCTTTGATGAGGATGTTAGCCCCAATGCTGATCCATTCACATTTGAAATAGTACCTGATGGGACACGAGGCAAATGGGTTGTAGAAGTCATCAATGGTAAGAAAAAGTCATCAGGCACAATTACATACAAAGCTGTTTATCTTTCCACTTGCAATACTAATATAACTTTTTTTTCTCTTCAGCAAGAGCTTGTCGTAGTATAAAGAATTAAGATATAAACTGCTTGTATGAAAAACAGAGAAGTGAAGTGCTTAAAAACTCTGAATAGTTTAAACCTGATATACAAATACAAGACCAGGACTACATGTACTATTTGATGTTTTTGTAATGGTGGCATACATGGTTAGACATAGTAGTACTATTACTGCATTGGAAATAGTACTGGTAAAGTTTAAACCAATAGGACTGGTTGTGATATTGAGTTTGACAGTGCTTTTCAACTCTTTTCTTTAGACACAACTGCTGCTCTTCACTCAAGTGACAATCTGTGGCCTGGCGTGTATGAGCTGGAGGTGAAGGTGTCGGACAATCAGGGTCTGTCCTGCCCAGCCAATGAAGTTTTTACTGTGACTGTTTGTACCTGTGTGGATACAGGGGATTGCAGTGCAAGGACAGCCAGACAAAGCGATACTTCATCTGAACTCTCTGCACCAGCAATTGGCCTGATCTTTTTGGCCACGTGCCTACTACTGTGTAAGTTGAGTTTTAATAGTTAGCTTTAATAGCTTAATAATTAAACTGGCCAAAATACACCCACAAATCAACCCCACATGAGATAGATGCAAGTCTATGGATGCAACATTGATCCACATTGATGGATCTGTTCCAACTTTAAATGGTATGAGGAGGCTATTTTAAAGCACTCCTTACTGTCTTAACAGTAAGGAGAGAACCAAACCCCCTAAAATCACTGTTTGGGATCATTCCTGAAGGCATGCAGTTACCTGTGAGGGTCACAAAGTCATTACTTTTGCTACAGTCCTGGCACACTGCCTGATCTTTCTGAGATAGAAGCAAGCTGCCCCACCCTTAGTTTCTCACTGGATAAGAAATGTGCTGTGTAATCTGAAGCTTTGGAAAATGAGCATTACAGGATTCTGAAGGAAAGTTTTTAAAAGTTTTGAGACCTTTTTTAAAAATTCTTAGATGAACCCACCACACAAGTAAAGAAGTAGACAGTTTATGATTTTGTTGTGTTTTTTTTTTGTTTTTATCAATAAGATTTAGTAAATAATATAGAACATAAAATTGTAAAATGACAATAATATTAAGTGCCTCTATTTAGTAGTTTTAGAAACTTTAAAATATGACTATAGCATTAACTCTCTAGCTTTCTGACACCTCTCTGACTAAATTTAACATTAGAGGATTCTCAGAGGTAAGCTTTATACATGTCACTGGTGTTTCAAGGTATATTACTAAATTTTAATATCTCATGTGCATTAAAGTGTCTTGCGATAATAAAGTCTTGATTCAAGAGACAAGAGTTCAAGCAATAGTTCAAGAGCACTCAAACACTAAAATTTACACTGATATAAATGTTTTGCTTCTCTCTGCAGTGATACCCCTTCTCCTGCTGATTTGTCAGTGTGGAGGAGCAGGCACTATCTTTCCTGACCAATTTACTGATCTACCATTTGACACTAAAGAACATCTCATAGCCTACCACACTGAAGGCAAAGGCGAAGATAAGGTTGGCTACCATTTCTTTCTCCTCCTTAAAGGGACTAATGTAACCTACATGTTTCTTGACCCCATTACTTTGTCAAAACCTATATATAGTAAAATGGCAATTAGTAACACTTTATTTCTCCTGTTTTTTTCAGCAAATACCACTCCTAAGTGCCCCTGTCATGATGGGAAACGCAAGGAACCTAGAGATGTCATCAGCTCCAAACTACAACACATGTCCTTCAAAATTTGGAGGAACTTTACAGACAACTCCAATCTATAGGGGATCTGTGTGGAATGTTCAGGAAAACAGCAAAAGTTGGATGGAAATGGACAACGCCTACATGTTCTCAAGGGAATCCTTCAACCATGGCGTGAGCAGTGGTGCATTCAGCAGAGAAGCATTTGGTGCCCAACAGATGACCTCTGTTTATGATGATATAGCCCTTCCTGACTCCTTCCTCAATGAATACTACTCACAGGTACTATGTCTTCATTTAATGGTTTTCCTCAGATCACAGAAATACAAGCATTCATCCACAATTGATTTGAACTTTTGTTTTTGTGATTTCTCTGTCCCAATCAGAAAGCTGAATGTACAGTGCCAGTGAAGGACGGGCTGTTGGGGTATAACTATGAGGGCCAGGGCTCCCCTGCTGGCTCACTGGGCTGCAGCAGCCTCCTGGAGTCTGATAACGACCTGCAGTTCCTCAATGACCTCGGGGTTAAGTTTAAGACTTTGGCTGAAATTTGTTCCCCTCCTACACAAATACCCAAACCCTCAGTAACTCGAAAAGTAGCAGAAGCTGTCAAAACCACAGTTGATGTCGTTAAAGCAGATGTTAAGCCTAGGATTGAACAAAGCGTTGAGACACAGCATACTAATATAAAGACTGAGAAAGTCGTGTCATCTACTAATATCTCCAAATCATCTGTCAGTACAGTAAGCAGTGCCATGAATTCCATGACACTTCCTCCCTCCAAGGTTACTAACATCAGTCATTCCTCTCACATCAGTCAGTCTGCTACTCTGCCTCATCAAGCTCAGACAATAGTACTACAGCAGCAGCCAGTTATCTACACTACTGGCACTGTATTGCAGCCCATGCACTATGTAGTTCAACCACAGATTCAGAACACAGTCCTGCTGGCAGATGGGAACCAGAGAGCCAATGTTCCTGGCCTATATGTAGTCAGTGGAGCCCAGAATCCTTCCCCTGGGATCATGATCAGTGGAGCACAAGGCTCTACTTCTAGGCTACTTATACAGGGCACTGAGAGCTCTAAAAGCTCTACCAGCACTACAAGTCCAGTCAGTCCCACTCTGTTGCTACCTGTGAGCCCAGGTGTGTCTCAGGGCTCTGTCCCTGTGGATACCTGGAAAATGGTAGGACCAAACTCTAGTGGTAAATACGAGTTAGTTAAGGATACAAGAAGTCCAGGTGAGGCAAAGAGTTTGGACCCAGGCTCATCTCAGGGCACTTTGCCCAGAGGTGCTATCCTGGTTAAAGAGGCTGCTCCCCCTCAGGGGGTCTTAGGCCCAGCAGCCCAGGGGAGTGTGTATGTAAATAGAACTTTGGGACAGACATGGGCTGGACAACCTGGGCAGATGGGGTTAGGGCCGGTCACTGTTTTGGGAGTTGGGGTTAGGCAGCCACAAATGGGAATGGGCCAAGTGGTGGCAATGAAGCCACAGATTACTCAGGCTGGAATTTTGCCAGCTGGAATGAATCCAGTTGGGATTAGGCAGGTCAGTGTGAACCAGTTTCAAGGAAATCTTCCTTTTAAACAAACAGTGGATGCCAGTGGTATTCCAAGAACATGGAGAATTGATTCACCAAAGGAAAACAAGACCTTTAATGTTGTTAATACTGTAAATACTTCTGAAACCATTGAAACTAATCTGCCTTCAAAGGAGGAAATTACAGTTGAAGAGAAGAAATCAGAAGATGTGATCACCTACATCTCAGAGCAACACAGGACACAACATGAGTTAGATGAAATCACTGTACCCTCACCTAGGAACTTTACAGAGGCGATGGGTGAGACAACAGAATCCACTGACCCCAAGGACAACACAGAGGAAGAACCTAAGACTCCACAATCAGTAGAGCTGGAAAGCCATGTTCTCTCTGAAGGTTTTCCTGATCAAGATATTTCTATGGTGACTAAAATGTCCCTCACAGAAAATGACCTATCTGAATCAGATGTCAGTGATTTAGTTAATACAGTAAAAGACGATGAAGAGAAATCATTATCTGCTCAAGGAGAGGAATCATCTGCTACTCCTGACCCCATTAACATTACACATGATCAAATACAAGATAGCACAGAGGAAAGTGTGAGTGGGCAGGAAGCAGAACCTTTGGAAGAGGAAGTGCAGGACAAAGAAAAATTTGTTGAGCTCAGCGCAGTTGAAAGTACAGTGGAAATTGGGTCAGAATCTCAACCTCAAGAGTATCAGAGTGAAAAGGAGCTTGATGAAGTCGGCCCAGCAATGGAGGTTGTTTCTGATGTGGAACCAAGTAGGGTAAGTGCCACCTCTGATAGTATCCAGGCAGAAGAGAATATGGAGGTGATGCCAAGTGTCACTGATAATACACATGAAGATGTAAAGGCTGAGTCGGAGCAACAGTTACATTCTGACATTGGAGGTGATTCTGTTGGTGATGACTTGTCAGCAAACAAGATTTTGCAAACTGTGAGCACTGTTTTAACCAACCAAGAGGACGATCTGGATGATCAAAGTTTGATGTCAGTGTCAGAGGAAATTAAACAACCTGAAATAGAGGACTCTAATGTTCTCAGTTCAACATTGGAGCAAAATCTACATTCAGCAAAAGACTCTGGCAACGAAGAGGATGTTGTTATTGAAGAAAATATAGCAATGGGATCAAGAGTTGACACAGAGCAAGCCGAGTCAGATGGAGACATTATAAGTGATGAAGAGAAAGAGGAGATCATTGTACATGAAGGAGAGTCGCAGCAGAGTTTCGGCACCTCCGATGACGAAGATGAGGACAGTGAAAGACAAGATGCTTTGAGCAAAAGCTCTCAAATGGAAGAGGAATTCATCTCAGATGACAACATTACTGATGAAGAGACAGACGAGGTTGCAGTGGCAGAAGAAGCATCCCAGGTACAGCAAAATATAGACTTTTTACCCAACCAAGAAGGAGAGAGTGCAAAAGACAATGCATCACACATGATTTCTCAATTGGGTAATACTTTACTCTCAGATGAGGAGGAGAGCGAACAGGAAGAGGCTGTACCCATACAGCAAAATGTTAACATCATAGACAACCAAGATGAAGAGAGTGCAAAAGATGATGCCTCAGATACGAGCTCTCAACCGGGTAAAACCTTGCTCTCAGAAGAGGAGGAGAGTGAGGAGGTAGTGGCATTACCCACAAAGCAAAATGTTAACATCACAGACAACCAAGATGAAGAGATTGAGAACATAAGAGATGGAGTATTAACGGAAGATGCCGTGGAAGAAGAATTGTCACCTGTTCAGCAAACTGCTAGCATCTCAGATGAAGATGAAGGCAGTGAAAAAGAAGATGAACACTATTCAGTTTCTCAGGTGGAGGATAAACACGTCTCAGATGACGATGTTAGTAATGGAGAGAGTGAGGTGCCATCCATACAGCAAAAAAATAGCATTTCACTTGGCCAAGATGAAGACAGTGAAAGAGAAGATGGACAGGAAACAATTCCTCAGTTGCAAAATGATAATGATGATGATGGTGATGATGATAATGATTATGGGGAGGAAATAGGTACTCTGACATCACCTTTACAGCAAAGTGTTCCTGAAGACCAAGATGTTGACAATGCAAGGGAGGACACATCAGGAGTGAGTTCTCATGCAGAGGAAGAAGGCATATCCAACCAAATGTTAGAGGAGGACTCTCAGTCTTTGGAGGCTGAGAGCTCAAAGATAAATCAGGAAGCAGCAATGTTAGAGAAGACTGAAACTCAAGAATCATCTTTTACAATAACTACACATTCAGTAAACCAAGGGATGGACTTTTCAGAGATAAGCAACATAACACAGAATATTCCTGGGGGATTAGAAACAGATGGCCAAGAGTTAGTGGGGGATGCTGATATTCAGGGCTTGAATAATGTGCTCACATCTTTAGAGGAACTGAAATCATCCAGGGTTGCTACAGGACAGGTTTCAATGTCCAAGGAAGACAGAGGGGCCAGTGGCAGCATACTGGCATCTGGAAATTTAGTTGAGTGTGACACAACTCAGTCTGGTTGCCAGAACACAGATGCAATTGAACCTGAACGGGTTGATAATGGAGATATTACTTTGGAAAAAAGTGAAGAGATTAAAGAGGAATTAGACAGTGCTTGCGGTCAGGTATCACCATCAAATTTTTCAGAGCCAGATTCAGTGGAGACAGAAGCTCCAGGTTTTATTGCAACAGAAGAGGTATGTGAGGAGGCTGGTTACCTTGTTCAGAATGAGAGTGTGAACATGACTGGACAAGCTGCAGAGGAAGACCTGCACACCATGGGGAAAATTGATGTTGTGTCAGAAGGTCCCTCTTACATGCATGGGGTTGAGGCAAGTGGTGGTCAGGCTGGTACTGTAGAACTTCAGACAGGCATAAGCCAACCTCCTCGAAACAAGTCAAGAAAGGGTAAAAAAGACTCAATCAAGAGTTCTCAAAGTTTAAAAAGCCCATCAGGAAAGTGTAAACAACAGTGAAGCTGGTATAACAACTTCACAGTTTCATTAGAGCATAAAATGTGCGGGTGGTATGCCCCAGGTGAGCTGGCAACTTGCTGCACCAGTGTCAGTGTTGTGAATTTGTATCTTAGACACACTCCAAAAAAGGGTAAGAAGGCTGCTTTTTTAAGACCCATTCATAAATTTTACACCACATAAATTTAAGGTAAATACTCATGTATCAGTGAGGAATTACATTGAATTACAGATGGAATGTATGTTTATAAGCTAATCATGATTGGATATATAATGACCGTTTTGTAGTTTTGAGTGCAAGAATCAATGATATAAACATGGCAAGTTCCAGTCCTGTGTTTAGTGATTTGGTGGTGGGTCAGTCCTTATGTTTGGTGGCGTGTTAACCCTTATATTCACAATTACTGTTATATTGGGCCTTACATATCTTGCAGGATGAGTTTTTCATTTTACAATATAACAAGATTTGAAATAAAGGCTTCTCATTTTATTTGCTTTGGGCATAAATGATTTGAATTAATGTAAATCATTTCAGACAGAGTATTTTAACTGGTTTTAAGATAAGTCATAGAATCTATGCTGGGATTATAAACTTGCTGGTCTGCACCTGTGTGTTTAAGTGAGTATGTTAAAGTGATAGTTTGGGGATTTTATCCTCTTTAAAGAATTTTTTTTTGTACTTTAAGAATGTTTTTGTTTACCATTGCTCATAAATGTATTTTTTTTACAATAAAGCACAATATTAGAATGCTAACTACTGTCATCATTTATTTCTACTGGTATACACATTGTTGTTTGCTGTCAGTATGCTCTTCGGGTTTGGTTTGTCAATGCTGCAGTAGTTGATCAACTAGAAATTTGTCCCATGCTAGCAAGCTCATTGTCTAGCTCTTTTATGGCCAATTGTTACCTTATCAGAGAAATGCTCCTTATTAATTTTTACTTGTACTGCCTCCATGAGGACAGCAATGATAAATTCTGACAAAAAAGGAAAAATTACCTAGTTTGAAATTTTAGTGTCTTAAAAAAAGGTATGACTTGGTAAACACAGTGCATGTTTTACAAGTGGGAAAAAAGGTTAAGTGTGGCAACAATCTTAAATAGATAAGAACACAGATATGACTTTGTTGTTCCAAGATTAGGGTACCACTCTCTCCCTATCTTTACCATAAACTGACAAATGATTTAAGAGTGTATTTAAGTTGTTTAAGCCCCCTAATTTTGCTGATTTTATTCTTGTTGCTTCTAAAATTGTAATGAGGTATGATAATGCCTTTGAGTAAGAATCTAGACACTAAAAACAGGGAAACTATTACTTTTGACTTAACGTTAAGATCATCAAAACTATCGTCTTCTTCTTACTTGGAATGTCATCTGTTTTACCCAGAAGGCAACTCAATGTGCCCGCTTACACCATAGCCTTTTGCTATCTCCTGCAGTTCATTAGAACTGATGCATGCAGAACAGCACATTGGCAAGAGCTCTCTCACTCATTAAAGCCATGGGAAATATCACGTTTTAATTTCCATCCATCACCTGGGCTCAGCTTTGTTTACATCAACCCACGATCAACTCTTTGATCTCAGGACAGCGTCTCTGTTAAACCTGTTATACAGCTTGACTTTTAACGACAGATTAGCACAGAGACTGCCAGCTCATCACTAAATTATTGTAACAGTCACTTGAAATTGATTCTTTGGAAATGAGGAATATAAGGAAGGTCAACATCCACCAGTACAGAGGCATTAATTATGCATTTGTTCTTAAATAACTTAAGTAGCCACTCAGATATAATTCATTTTCAAAAATACATAACATGAAATCAGATTAAAAACAGCTGAAACTGAACTGTAAGAGATGTCACTTGTTTGCAGCCTGTCAGTGGCTCATGCTTATGCACATTACCTCTGAAGTTTAAGTTGATTCTGTGTCAGTTCCAAGAACAGCTGATGTTCAGTCAAAACCAGGTCCTTCACCCCTGACCACAGCCAGCCCCACGGGGTGAAATAATGTCATACGGGTCCAGGAGTCCACCTGTACATCTATGCAGCAAGAAGTGAAGTTAAAGTACTGGAGGTCAGCAAAAACTTGGTGTTACCTTACTTGACAGCTATTGCCCTGCAAATGTAATGGTAGGCTACTGCTACCAGAGCAATCTTTTTATCAGTGTGTTGACTAAACTATAGTTTTAAATATGTTCTGATGTGATATCATAATGTTTTGCAGATTATAAAATGTGGCTCATGAATAAAATTGACCTGACTTAATTAAAAGGACAATGTCTAGTTTCCTAACCAAAAGAAACCCAAAGGAACCTATTGATAATGTTATGTTTGCACTACTTTTGTACTGCAACTGCAGGACAACAGTTTCTCTATCAGTCTCACTTGTACTGACGTACTGTTCTATACCACTTAAAAACAACTGCTTTGAGCTGTCTTCTCTCTGTCTACATCTATAACTCAGTAAGAACACAGGCAAAACTTTATTTATGTAGCTCACATGTAAGTATCCGTTGTTGAACTTGATAAGTGCATTTTTATATTTCATGTTTATTAATTTTTTAACAATGCCCATTTATTCTTGTCACAGGGCAGGTGCAATTTATACATGTACTTATGTGTTATACATATTATTTTGTTTATTATTGTCTCTTTAAGTTTACTCCTATGCTGTCTTGTTGCTGTGAATCTTTTTAAGTTAATTACAGCAGTTTTTAGCAATACTGCCAGTGCAAAATCTTTCCCCTACAACAATGAAGTTTTTATTTTACTTATTTGTCTGTCTTTTCTTATATCAAATGCTTTCACAACACAATTTTTCCTTGAAAATGTGAAGACATGGAGGGTTTTAACTAGTATGTGTTCCTATAATGTTTGCACATAACATTTAAGTGCATCTTGGGACACGTACGGAATAACCTTTTTTGAACTAAAAAAACCTAAAACCCTGAATCAACAAATTGATCCTTCCTATCTTATACAAATGCTCCCTGATATCAAAGTTCATGGTAATATACTGTCAGTGCATACAGTTCCTGAGATTGTCACACCACCTTCTGGTTAATTATTTGAAGTGCATGAAATTATAAAGACAAGGCTACCATCCCATTCCAAACCAGATATCAGTATACAGAAGTGGTGGAGAATACTTCACTTAACTTTACTTAACTTAACTTAATTCAGGTACTGTTTGAGTTTTCACAAGTATTTCTACTTTCTTGTGCTTTATACTTCAACTCCATTACATTTTAAAGGAAAAAATTTCAGTCTTTTATTTTGACAGCTGCAGGATTTTTTATTTAAGATATTAGATCAAGATTCAAGATCTCTCTCTCTCTCTCTCTCTCTCTCTCTCTCTCTCTCTCTCTCTCCACATATGTGTGTGTGTGTGTGTGTGTGTGTGTGTGTGTGTGTGTGTGTGTGTGTGTGTGTGTATATATTAGAGAGTAGTCTAACAAAAAAAACAGATTTGTGTATGAGAACTTTGATGTATCTAGTGACCCTGGAGAAGCCCACTCCAATATCAGTAGGGATGATATAAGAATTTTACTGCTGATACTTAAAATCTTGAACATATAATAATGCTATATGACCAAGGAAGAAAAATGAGGCTGCGTATGAAAGACAATCAGTCAGACTTCATCTTTGGGAAGTTTTGGTAAGCTAAATGTCAAAAAGAAAATGCAAAATGTTTTCTACAAAGGTTAATTATATCATCGCCTCATTCATGCTTTCTTTTGTGCACTGTATTCCCAGACAGTTTTTTTTCATAGCATTTTTGATAAAGACAGGAATGAGTCAAATGGTGGATATAATGACGCTTTGATTTGGGTGAGAGGACTGACTGAGTCCAAAGCTGATTAAGTCTGAGTTATTCATTGTCCAGATATTGACATGGTCCACAGAGCAGGCAGCTGGGTGGGTGAGGGAGGGAAGGAGTGACAATGTAAAGGGGGGAGGACAGCTGCTGTTATAAGAAGCCTAAGACTGTGGAGGTCATGTGTGAACACCAGTGACTTCTGTCTGTCTGTCCATCAGCCAACCATGCTTCAGCCGCTTCACTGTCTGCTTCTGGCCTCTGCTCTGCTGCTCTGCAACACCGCCCCCACCCCCACGGTCAGTGTCTGTGTGCCAATGTCAAAAAATGGTCAGTGCAGTTTTGTGTTATGAAATGGTTATACAGCTTTGGTTCTTAAGGAACACTGCACATCTCTAATGTGTTTTCTAGCTGCAGGTTGGAATATTTGTTACCATTTAAAAGTTTAGCTAAATCTGCAAACACTATTAATAAAACAGTAGCTCCTCAAATGTTTGTGTAGGTTTCAGAGTTTAAGGTTCAGCTAGAAGAAAATTTTAGTAAAATCTTGAAACAACAAATTTGTGTGGCTAATTCAATTTAAAATAAGGTCAACATCAGATTTCGTCAGGCAATTTCAATCGTGATTTGATGGTTCTCTTCAAGGGCAGAAGTACAGTCTGAAGTCATTATCCTTTACCACGTATTGTACTCTTCAAGTCCCTAAAGAAATATTAGATAAGGCTGAGCATCTTAACACATGGTTTACAAAGGGAACAGGAACATCATTATTAGTTTTGTTATTATCAAGTTTCCCACCAGTTTATGCTCAGATCTACCTTCTTATTAACTCCAACAAGGAGGTTATGTTAAGAAAAAAAAGGAGAGAAAACAAAACACAGGCCTGGTTTTCATCAATGCTTGGGAAAAGGAGAAATCATTACATTTTCAGACTACTTCCAAAGCATGAGGAAGATATAAATACTTATTTATTCATTTATTTAAGTAATTTTCTTTGAAAATGAAACATTTTGCTTAAAGGGAATAAATGCTATACCTATTGAATCCAGCAGATGGCGGCAAAGTTTAGCAGAGAGAAAACATAGCCAATAGTATAAATACAGTGGTACCATATCACAATTCACATTTACAGATTTCAGTGATCTCGTGATTAAGTTTACATATGTAGTTGTTGAAAATAATACAGAAAGCTTCTGTTATGGAGCACTCAGGCACAGTGGCTTCATGGGAGAACCACAGATAAACAGCTTTGAACACTCTGAACACAACACAAATGAACCCTTTTTTTAAAAAGTAATTTACATCTACTTACATTCAAATGTGACATGTCCTCTTTAAACTCCAGAATATTTATTCATCAAAAATGTTTGAACTTCAAGCCTCACCTGAACAAGCATAATATTGACCATGAAACTTTTGCTCTGGATTTGTAATCCACAGAGGAGTGGACCTATGGCCTTGGCTGAGGGCTGTGAGACTTCTATGAACACACAGTTAATTCTAGTATCCCTATTGATTTGTAAAGGAGAAATAAGTTCAGTGTCTGCTGTGCTCGTTCATTCTCATGATGCACAGACTGCTCATACTGCTCAGCTCATAATGCTGTATCTTGTGTTTACAGCACAGAGCTTCCTATGTGATTGTAAGGCAACACAGATTATATGAACTTATTGTGCTGAATGCACATTGCAAAATGCAAAATAAATGAACAATAATTTAAATACTGAATCCATTGGCTTGGGATTTAATATGAGAATTAATTAACCTAAAAGCTACTTTTTAGGGCTGATGAACACTTTGCTTTAACCACTTAAAAATTGGTTTGTTTTGTTACTTAAAAGACAAACAATAATTTGTAATTTTCACCTAAGTCTGTCATTTTAGTTCTACTACTTCCACTGCAACTAATGACAATTATCATATTGATAATCATGTTGAAGAACATTGTGTGATGATATTTTAATTTTCCTTACTTTTCTCCTCTGTTGGTCTTTAGTTGACTGACCATTTTATGCCCAATGTATCAGACTTAATGCTTAACACTCACTAGACATTGAAGTTACATAAGCAGCTATAGCTCAGGAAGCTGAGCCTCTGCTTATCAGAAGGTCAGTTGTTCCCTCCCAGACTCCCTCAGTCTTCATGTTGAAGTGCTCTTGGGCAATGGCAATTTGTAGAGAAGCTGCCAGTCATTAGTCATTAGTGATTGTTTGAATGTGTGTGAATGGATGATTGCTGACTTAGAGTAGTCAAAAGACTTAAAAATTTAAAAATTCAATTTTCAATTAAAACCCAAATTATTAATATCAATGTGGTGTGTTGAACAGCCAGTAGTTGAGCAACAGATGATGAAGGTTAACCTGGTTTATGTCCGAGCAGGATAAACAAGGAGGCGCAGACACCAAGTGTCCTCTGATGGTGAAAATCCTGGATGCAGTAAAAGGGACTCCAGCTGGATCAGTGGCACTAAAGGTTTTTCAGAGAAATGCTGATGGGGGCTGGACACGCATTGCTAGTGGGTAAGTAAAATATTAAATATATGGCTGAGTATGTTCTAGGTTTCTTCTTATTACCTTTATTATGAGCACAAAGGATGCAAATGGATCTTGCTGTTCCCCTCTGCAGGGTGACGGAGCCCACTGGAGAGGTTCATAACCTAATCACAGAGCAGCAGTTCCAAGCAGGAGTGTATCGTGTTGAGTTCGATACCAAAGCTTACTGGAAGAGTGAGGGAAGCACACCATTTCATGAAGTAGCTGATGTGAGTATAAACCAGCATCAGAGTAAAGAATACATCTAAACATCTAGATTGTATTGGACCCCATACTTTTCCAGCTTACTGTGTCCAGTAAACTGGAAAGACAGGCCAATGCAAACAGTTTTCAACCCTTAGTTCACCCTCCATATGTTTGTATCTTCCTTGCTGGATATGTGACAATAGAGGGTACTGACCAGTTATGACATGTCTGGCACAATGTGTTTTTCGATGTTCTGCTGATCAGAGCTAAAATTTGTTCAGTTCAGCCCTCCTTCTGGTCAGATTTTACACTATGATTACGTGTCAACCATCTGCCTCAGTATCAGAAAGACAAACAGATAGCAACATGGAGAGACAGACAGATTGTAATTGCTACATTGGTACACAAGTCGGGCTCATGATGAATCCTAACTCTATGTCTGGAAAGCTTGTAACCTGGCTGTTGCAATTGATATGAAAATGTGACCAAGGCAAATGCAATCTCACATATCTGAAGGGGTCTGGATGTGTGGATTCCCTGCCATTTTGCCAGGTCACTGTCTTGTTCCCAGCTCCCTCTGATCAGGCCGGCTCTCCTAACCTCTCTTGGAAGCCACATACAGCAGTTCAGTTGGCCACCCAACTCTTGGTGTTATCATTCAGTTTCAAGGAACAACTAAGGGCTTCGGTATAAGTTTGGTTAAAAAAATATTTATAGAGAAATATGAGATGCTACTTATTAAAGTACAACTGTCACAGTCATTTTCAGAAAGCTACAGAAATGGCCTGGTCCGACCCCATAAAACAAGCTGTGTTTGTGTTTGTGTGCGTGTGTGAGTGTGTGAGCAAAGGTATTTGACAGTCCAAAAGGCAGTTCTGAGGAAGTAGACTGGCCACGTAAGACAGACTATAACACACTGTGTAACGTGTATAAATGCTGAATTCTCGTTATCTAATCTGATCTCGAAGTCTGTCAGTAGTGTTTAGGACAGTGCAGCAGTCAGTCAACAGCACTATTTACATTAGTTTGTTCAAGCAGCTGTTTGCTATTCTGCTTTTTGAACCCAGTGTGAGGAAACACTTTCTAGAACAACAGGGCTAATAGTCAACTAGTATCATTGTCTACTATCCTCAAACTCTTCATTATTCACTTTGTTTTATTCTTATATCAGTTGTCCAGTTGTATCACATTACCTGCATTCAGTTTGTAGCAAACAAGCTATGTCATGTGTGCTGCAGCTTTATTTTAGCTTTAAACTCTGTTGCTTTGGACTAATTACATCAATTAGCCATCTTACTTTAGTTTTATTTTAACTCAGACTAAATTTTTTAGAAATGGATGCAAACATAAAGGAGGATTTAATTCTACTGGTTTTATAGTTCAGGATTTTGAAGGTTGATTAAATGTAATAGGTTTTAATTTCTCTCTCCCATGTTTTTAACCACTTCATATAGCTCAGTCTGAGTGTAAATGATTCTTGTGTGTGTGTGTTGGTTGTTGGTCTGTCGTTCTCTGTGTGTTTGTGTGTACAGGTGGTGTTTGAGGTCCCTGCTGAGGGTCATCGTTACTACACCTTGGCCCTGCTGCTCAGTCCGTTCTCCTACACCACCACAGCAGTGGTCAGTGACTCACACCAGTGATACAAGCCACACTGTGGATATTTAAACTCTGATGAAGGACAACGTGCTACTCCTAAATAGAAATCTTTTGCTTTTTTCTCTTTTTTAAAACCTCTCATGTGCTGATACAAACCAAAACTTAGTGCATCTACTTGCAAATATTGTGTGTATACTAAAGCCTAATATGTCTTATTCCTCGGAGCTTTCACGCTTTAGTGTATTTCAGTAACTATTAAAAACAGTTAAAACATCAACATACTGTTGCGACATATTTATGAGTGATGTATGTCTTTATTCAAATGAACATACATCACACTGTAGTTTATTCTGACTCAATCCCACATGCACAGTTTTCCTGCCACAAATACTTACTGGAGCAACAAATGCGACTTAATGATTTTTTTTTTTTTTAATTTAGCTAGTTGGGATCAAAAATTGCCATACTCATACTCAACACATAAATACATGCATACTTAATTAGTCCCTCCAGGAATTCTCGATGTTGCGAACGCAACAATTCACGCGAATTCAACCAATCTCTGTGAATTCTGCGCGACCTTGCAATTTTGTCCAATCACCGCGACTT
>JAPZDV010000021.1:1239749-1251412 GCA_029814665.1 Acanthurus lineatus
TGTTTTGCTATACAAAACAAAGAAAAAAAATGCAACTTTTTAGCAATTTTCACTGTCTCCCGCAATTTCATCGCAACAGATACGCTTAAAACATCGCAACTTACATCGCATTTTTTTAGAAAAGCTGCCGCGAATTCAGGCATTTTAGGCCACAACAATCTTGAAAAACGCCCGCAAAATCCTGGAGGGACTGCTTAATTAAAAACATGTTCCCTCCCTTCCAGTGTCTTTCATATGCTAACTGTATGCTAACACACATAGTGTCTTTCTCTTGCGCACTCTCTCGTTTTTTTAAATTTATCAAAAAGTGCGATATAAACTGAGCCAAAAATATTGCAGGAAATAGCACTTTTGGGTAGTCATAGAAAAAAAAGCCCTCTTTGACCATAAAAACCACCAGTCCGTGGTGGTTTTTATGATCACAGAGGGCTTGAAGTCACTATATGCAGACATTTCTTGAGAAAAAGAACAACTAAGTCTTCACTTAATAAAAATTAATCCCTCTTGATCATCACTTTTACTCACTGGAAGTGTGTGTGTATTACCATTTTATTTGTTTCTGTGAATAAGCCTATGATATGTTTCTGTGACCATGCTAGCATCAGGCAGCTAATGGAAGGCAAAGAAAAACAATATATGCCTCCACAGCTTAGTAATGAATCATTTGTGGGGTAATACTTTGGATTTTTGAGAGAAGATGAGTCACCATTTAAAGCACATGCTGAAGGCAAACAATGCCATTACTGGCTCAATCACTAAGGAAACTTAACGAATCAGGTCGGGCATCACACAACAGTCAGCCAAGTGAACTTGATGTGGGTATGAAAATATTAGTTGCTTGGTTCAATTGGTTCAAAATTGTATGCAGGATCATATTCAACAGTAGCACTGTGTTGGGAGAGGCAGTGAATAAAAAGCCCTATATGTAATGTCTGCCCCATAAGATCTCAATTAAAGTCAGAAATAAAGATGCAGCTTAATGATGCAGTAAAGCAGGGATCAAGTGATTTGTTGAATTTTTGTTTGTTTAACAGTCACACTACAGATAAAATCTATGAGTGACTCAAGCAGAAATGTTTACTGAAGAGGAAATGTATTTAAGTTTCATATCTGTTAATGTCATGTTTATGCAGAAAGAAAGCAGAATGTATGCAGCAGACTGGCAGGACAGACAAACTGGATTTTACTGGAGCAAATAGGTGAGGTAGAGGTGTGGGTAGGAGACGGTCCGTGTGAGGGTGGGGATCTGATGTGGGGGTGGAGAGCTGCTCTTGGGCTTGTACTTGCATTGCTTAAACGCTGGCTGACCAAACTGCAGGGCAAGTGGCAAAGACAGGCAGAAAGCTTGAAAGTCTGGGCAGGGTTTGCTGACCTGCACCTTGTCCACAAATCATGGGTATTAAAATCATGGCTTTGTTTAATGTGGTTTGGTCTTTTGCCCACACACAAATGGTGTTTTAGGTCACTGTAAATGGAGCTTTAAGAACACTCCTGCCAGGGTGAAGATATTTAGAAATACATTTACAGTATTGTCATTTAGACAGGGTAAACAGAAGTTTTGGCTTGGGATGTTGGAGTGTGTTATTTGTTTTTTTGGCTTCAAAGGGTGCACCGTTTCTCCCCTGTGCTCCCCTGTACTTGGTCTATTGGAACCAGTAGGTTACAAACTCTTTCAGCAACTAATTGGCTAACATGACTTTAGGGTTAAGGTCAGGGTCATGCTGCTGCCTGTTGATTTAGCATGCTCCTAACAGCACTAAACATCATGTTTTTGTTTTTCATGTGGGCAGAGATTTATTTAAAATGATGCTTGTGTGGATTGATTTTTTTTAAAAATGAAGGAGATTATTTTTTTTTAATACTACTTTGGACTGGTACTGTGTGGACAAGACCTTGGTTGTAAGAAGAGGACAATCACAAGAGCTTGACTGCCAGAAGCATAACAGGGTATGCCACCGGGAGGCCCTCATAACACAGAGCAGACAGAGGCAAACACACACAACATGCATGCAGATATTGACAGGACTGACTGTGTGACAATGCATTTTGTCCCATTTGCAGACTTACTTAGCCATTCTCCAAAGCTGGCAACAGGGGACAAAATTAAATGTAACATGACCTTGAATAAAAGCATGAATTTTTCTGGCTTTAACATTGGAAACTTTGGGATAATATAAGAACACAACTCAACAAAACATATAACAAAGATGAAATTAGTTTTAGACATTCAAATATGAAAGTGCTACACATAATAGATTTAGTTTAACATTAAATTCTTTAGTTAAATGTTCTTGTTTTCAAAGCAAATTAGCAGTTCTTTTGTGTACTTTTGCACACCCTTCATAACTGTAGAGTAGAGCCTTATCCTTTTACAAGGAAGTAATATTTTATAGTTTTGTTGTGTTAAAGTTTTTCTTTCCCTACACACTGAAGAGAAGCATGTTTTTTTCTTCAATACTACACAAAGATTATTACACACAATACAAAAACTGTAGGTCCTTTTCGAGCAGGTTTTTCTGTAGACAAAAGGTCCAAACGTCATCTCCAAATAACCACAAGTGTGCATCTTTTAACAAGAGAGGGCCTAATAACTGAAATAAATTTGCTGCTGGATGTAATTAATCTTTTTTAGGCAAATGTGAGGTTTCACCTTGTGTATCATACAGTATAAGGTGTTAGTAGCATGATGATAAACTTTCCATGTTCAATGTGTCAAAATAACAAGACAATAATTGAGACAAACACTAAGTCAGTTTTCCAGAATATGGCAATGAAGTGTTTATTTCGTCTTCTGTTGACAAAAAAAAAACAACAAAACAAAACGAAACAAAACAAAATTTTACAAAGTAACGGTTCAACACCAGACTTTTAACTGTTTTTATACTGTCTGTTACCAAACACTGCCGAAGTCTGACAATGGAGCTAACTTCACCATGTAAAAAAGTTCAGTGATTGCTGGGGGTGGGGTGCAGAGGGTTGGGGGACTCCAGCACATGCTTCTGAGCCAGTGAGAGGCAGAATGATGAAAAACTAAGGGAGGTGAGCATGTGCAGAGTGGGTGCTACATTTACATGTTTGAAGAGTTGGCTCAGTGAGGAAATTAGCTTGGTTTTTCTTGGTGATCAGGTGACCATGACGTTCAGAGAATCAAAGAGCTACAAAAGGAAAGACGTCACACATCCCACATGAGGTGTAATTAATGTGGGGTAGGGTGGGGGGTAGTTTAGCTTCATAAAGCCTTAAAGATATTAGACAAAAAAAAGGTAGCACTTTGGTTTAGCCACCAAACAACACCAACAAGTGTGGCCATAAACAATTTTTCCAACACCAATGCAGCCTTTAGTGAAGTAACAGGAGTCTGATGGATACCTGATCTTAAGGACAATATCAATATCCACAAAAGATTCAATCACAACCTTCCAGCTGATTTTTCCCAATCATATATTAATGGTTCAATACTGACCTTTAAAACAGCAATTTGACAAAAACAAATACTTGTAGCAAATTTTCATAAACTTTCAGCGACATCTCATGGTCTCTATCAGCAGATGGAGTTTGTTTAGTTTTACAGGAGATGGCTTAGTTCTTATTTAGAGTCTGACTGATACTGACTGAACTTTTAGGCCTTTTTTTGGCTGAAATATGTCATTACGCAGTTGTTACACACATTTTGTAGTTAAATTACTTTCTGATTAAGATTTCACTGTTGTCATGAATTCTAAATTTTCCAGATATTTTAAGGACTTTCTTAACTCACATTGACTTAAATGTTTATAAAAAGTGGTTGTGACAGGTGATTACCTGTTAAAAAATATAAGCTCAACAGCATCTACTTATGGAAAGATTGTAGGATAATATTTGCTGATTTCCTCAAACAACCTTTACATTTCAGGAACACACAGCAATACTAGTATGTCTGCAATATGCTTTATCAGATAATTTGAGAATATTGCAGATCACTCTTACTTTAGATCTAATTCTCTATTGCCTTGATGTCATGCACAAACTCAATCTGCAGATGTAGAATAAAGATGAGGCTAAAAGCTCCGAAACACCTCCACTCTGCACCTTCTGATAAGATTATTATTTATTTGGCAAAAAATGTAGATTTTTGGGTAGAGATTACCTAATATTGTTCTTTGGCAACTGTCACACAGATGTGTATTGAGCAGGACATTTTGCAGTCCATAAATTATCTCATCAGCGGCCTCTGGTGGACAATTGGTGGAACAGCAACACTATCTTAACCAGTCCAAACTGATCTTTTGCATTGTGGATGTATTTTATTATTTATTTAGGCCAGATTATTCAGCACAGGGTTGAAGGTGTCATATTACCTACAAGAACAGACTACAGCAATATGTTGTGCAGTAACTGATCATTGGAGGAAACGTCTGCAGCGCTGCTCACACAAAGTAAAGCCTCAATGAAACGGCTCTGTGTATCATGCATGAGGAAGCTGTATGCAAACAACATTATTTCATCCACATATGTGTTCATAGGCTAAGCCATGCAGAGTGAAGGATATAAAAGAGGTTTCTGGGTGCAGTTCTTGGTGGATTTTGCCCCACAGCCTCATTAATTTGTGCTTGAAATTGTTATAGATAGAGGGAAACATGCTTGTGTTTATTCTATTGGATGACAGTGGAATTTGGAGTTCATAAGATTTTCTTGGCGACTGAGATGAAACTGCTTAAGTGATATGCTTGTTTCTCAGTCTTGGTGGCATGTGGAGAGGGCTTCTGTTGACCATGATGAAAAGGCAGATGTAGTGGATTATTACACACGATGTCAAAATAGCAACCAATACTTGAGGGGACAGACTCAATTAATGTTTAAGGAGAACTTATGGATTCTTATCATGAACATATTTCACACACAGTCCTTCATGATATCATTATAATGTAGACAAAACATTGACAAATCAGGAAAACAAAAACATTTTTAATCTCTTCAGTTTGAATGTAAAGTGAAAAAGAAAGAAAGAAAAAGAACTCAAGGCACAAATAAATACTGCAAAATGGAATACAGTTGTCTATTGGGAAACACATCATGTGAACGGTCTTAGATATTCTTGATGTTTTTACTTAGATACTTTACAGTTAGAAAGCGAACCTCAGCTTATAATGGGACCCACTGACCCAACACCCAACAGCTAACAGAGCCAAAGGCTAATGCAAACAAAGATCTAAGACATATTGTTTTCTAGTTTGTTACTTGGCAACTGGACTGGAGTTTTGGTTTCGGCCACTCAAATTTGATACAAAGCAGATCCATAAAAACAAAAAGAATACTGCCTGATCTAAAGCACTACATGCTGACTGCCCCGTAACATCATTTCCTTATGCTAGTAAGTACTCACTGTTCTTACATTTATTCCTGTTGTGTCTGCTCCAACTTTAACAGAAAAAATTAAAGCATAATAACGCGTAACAAAACCTCTGTAGGAAATAATAATTTTGTGAAATTCAACCCTTTAAGGTGATTTTTTTGAGTCATCTTTGAATGAACTGCCTCATGTATTGCTGCTTTAGTTGTTGAAGGAAAACTTCACTAGATTTGCACATACTGGTCAGTATACTTGTGATATACTACACTGCCTGTAAGTACTGTTGTAATAATGACTTCTGGGGCTGAAGGAGTGATGTCATAGTGATGTCATCAGGGTTATCTCATTTTGGCTGTAACACAACATATTCCTTACAGCAAACCTGCATAACATTTTGGATATCTTCATTTACCAGGCACAAAGGGTTAAACTGAAGACGCTTAAGGGAAGTGTAGGTTTCAGTGTTTTTGGACCCTGGCATAAAATTCTTCTGTTCAAAGGCTTTACATATTATCTTCACAGAGTAAAACTCAAATTGGAAAATAATATTCACGAGGCACTAAAAGTCAGGTTTCTCAGCCAGTGATTATTTAGTCTTTGCATTCCTTTTTTCTCTTTTGGGCCTGTCTCCTGTCAGCTGTTAAAATACAATAGTAAGATTCTGGACAACCCCAGCAAAAACATTTCCAGATTGCCTCTGTTCAAGGCCCAGAAAAGGGAAGCAAACCTGTCGCTCAGTGCTAAGCAGTCAACTGTCTGCTGAGACTGTTTGACTTTAGGGGACTGACATCTAAACAGGATGTTTGCAGAAAAGCACTGATAATGCTAAATTGTTTTCTGGTATCATACTAAATTTGGGCTGTTTTAGAGGGAAATAAGATGGTCCAAGGTACATCCACAGAACAGAAATGCGGGTGACAGAGGCCAGATCACAGAGCCCGAGACTCAAACTGCAGGGTGGGAAAAGGGAGGTAGATTTTGACAAAGGATGTTAATCAAAGAAGCATTTCAACCGAAAAATAAAGTCAAGAATGTGATGCCCGTGTTGGTCTCAAATTCAATGCCAATGTAGCGGAAGTGCTTTGGTGTCTAAAAACTGTCTGGATGGACAAAGTTTATCTTCTTCATTTGTACAACAGTAACACATGTAAAGTTAAAATGTAACATGCAGTTCATGCTCTTTAGAATGTCATTTTGAGGAAACAATGTTCAAACTGACTGGTTTTTCTTAAGAATGATGAAAATGTCCTGTTTTTATAGATGAGGTGGCATGGCATGAAGTCTCTTTGCTGTCATTAGTCAATGTACCCCATGAGCCTACTCCTTCGTGAAGTGGCTTCATATTTTAAGTATGCTTACAAAAAATTTGAATACTGTGTTCCAGATAATAGATATTTCACTACAAACAGTAATTTATATTTAAGGCATTACTGCTTTGTTAAATACTTAAGCAGAGGGGGGTGGGGCAGAGTGCATGTGTAGGGTGATGGGGGAAGTCTGCGACTACATGGTACTGCACGCGCCCTAACCAGCTGATCACCAAGAGTCATGAATATAATGTTGTGATGAAGTGAGCAGCCAGACTACATGAACCACTTCTCAACAACACTCCATATTACTGCTACACAGTGAGATCACAGCCATGAACCTAAATACAGGGAGATTTCTTCTCTTATGCCAAAATGTGAGACTAAGCTAAGAAAGGCATAGCACAAGAGAATCATCTGCTAAACCAACACTGCTCAAAGTCCCCAGTTCTTCAGACGGTAAAGACCAGGGCTTAGAGAGGCGGACATCAGCACAAATTCACACTGACTGGTGACTCTGCTCTTCTCTCTAATCTTCTATAAAGTTAAAGCTTTGTGGCTAAACACAGGCCACTATATTGTGGCATAAGGTCCAGCCATGTCTGCTTTTGAGGAGAAAAAAAAAAAAACAAAAAGAACCAAAGTAAAATAACTTTGTAAACATAAACAAAACAGGCAACTCCAACAATCACTGCTGCAAGAGCTCTATTTTTTTCCTGGGGGAGGAAGGGGCTGTCTTTAAGCACCCATGGCTTAAGCACAACCTTTTACCAGAGGTCTCTGCAGTGTTTGTTGAGGGAACCTGGGTGTATTGACATGTTATGCTTTAAAAACATCACTCTGGCCATTTTGCACCTGAAACTCATTTGTTACCTATCAATACGCGTGTGCCACTCCTGAGATTAACGGCACACAATCATACACGTAGCAGAATCACTTGCTCTGTAACATTGTGTGTCAATAAAGCCAAGGAACAAAATACCATTGATGCACCTCTGTGAGAAGTGTGGCACTACTATTACTTTTGGTTAGGAGGCCATGGATAAAGTGAAACACTTGCATGTCTTATCACACAGAGTGTCACTGCTTTGAAATAATACACACTTCTAACAGCCTGCTTGCACTGTCAGGAGACACACACAAAGAAAAGCATGGTTGCAGGATGCTTGGTCAATCGAGGCCCTACATAATGCAAGCTGAAGATTAAATCAAGTCTGCATTATAGATTTTTTTTTCAAAATTCTCAGCTAATCTGCAGATTATTTTCTTCTTAAATTAATTTAATACTTGTCCTATAAAACCACAGTTTACACTGATGGCATGATTTGTCTAATCAAAAGATCAGAGATAAATGAAATTTACTTTTAATAAAAATTTTCGTTACAACTATCTCAGTGCCACCACTCAGTAGCTACTCTGAAGCTTTTAAGCATTTCACATAATCCTCATCCAAAGACAGAGTGCTTTTTTTTTCCTGGATGTCGATCTGCCATTGCTATCTACTCTCGCCTCCATAATAACAGGACAAACTCCATTAGCTGATAAAGGTAAGATGAAGCAATAAAAAGCTATAGAATATGAATTAAATGGACCTGATGGTGACTTAGTTTAACAACGTTTCTACTGTTTTGAAAAAAGACACCACAGATTCGTACACTAATGTGTATGTACGATCCTGCTGGGTTAGACAACAAGTTTTGTGCCATGTTCTGATTTGTTGATTTGTTAATGTGTGTCTCAGTAGCAGTAGCATAGATACCCAGTCTTTGGTCACCAAAGCTCTAATTAAGCCTTCGTTGGATGTGTCTTCCAGTGAGGTGTATCATGGTTTGGATCAACAACCAAATAACAAAATCGCACATAGTATCAGGCCTCTGAGAGATGAATCTTAAGCAAGTTATCAAGATTAAATAGCGTGATAGGACAGGAAATAAGGTTCAGTTCAAAAATTGGTCAGAGTTTTAACATCATAGGACATACGATAAAAAAAAAAAAATGTCCAAACATACAATTCATGGTCAAATTCAAACCTAGAGTATACAGGAGAATCCTAACAGTGAACATCTGGTCAAAAATAATCTACACTTTTCTCTCCATCTTTATAGTGCTCAAAGCTTTAAGAAATTAAACTTTTCACAGCGTGTGCCACTCAAGAACAGCAGTAGCTTCAGCCATGAGGAGCTGATGCTAAGGTTCTCTCATTCTGGCCCTTCTGACTGCCTCACAAGCTTAGAAAATAAGAAAAACACCACAGTCCAGACACACACGCACGCACGCACACACACATCATCCAGCCCAAATCCCCATGCGTCAGCGCATGGTACAGTACAATGAAGAGCTTTATCACATGGTCCAGCACTAAATCATTAGAATAAAAATCATAAAAAATAAAAATACATCTGAGACAAAATACACACTCACATGAGACCATGAACCTGTACTAAAGCATGTTGTGTGGACACACTCCTGCTGTAATGGCCGACCCTGCTCTCTTAAAGACATGGAGGAGAGGCACAGTTACACCTCCCTCCTTCTGAGGAGCAGCTCTACCTTTTTCACACAGTGCACCTCAAAGAAAAAGAGCACAACAAAAGGCAAAATTAAAAATATACACATCATGAAATAATTTATGTTTGGAAAAAAAAACAAAAACTGGTAAACAAAATAAATTAAGGCATGCAAAAAAATAATGTCAAATCTTGAGATTTGGATACTTCTGTTTTTTTAAGCCAACATCCTATATTGTTAGAAGATCTTCCTGTCAGGAAGAAACCACTCACTCTTATTAAATCCTCAGAACAAAGGTAGCTGCCAAAATAAAATTCAAACCCACTGGAATATCACTGTAATATGCCCGAGCGTTTAAAGGCCCATATTTACATATTTGTGTTCTGTGTTCGAGCTTTTAAGAGGCCGATATTTACATACATGTTCATGCGGATTCAGCAGCAGTGCAGCAAAACAAACAGCAAACACTTGAGTGACACAGACAGGAGTGCTTCTTCAAACATCCTGAATCAGAGAAAATAAATACCACATATCAAAATTTAAAAAAAAAAAAAGAAAAAAGAAAAAAAGTACATCACAAACAATGTTGCCCTCACTCAGATCCCTCCTTTTAAAGGAATACTGTGTCCTAACAAAATGATATGTATAAAACAAATGATCGTAGAAAGTGAGACAAAATCTTGTCTGTTGACTTGTAAGGTGACGGTGATACATCAGAAGTGAAGCAGTGCGGAGCCGAGCAGAGGGAGCTGTGGTTCTGCCACATTAAGGCTTTGCAGTAAACATCAGAGCTGAGATGCTGCTGCTCCCTCCAACCTAAACCAAGACTCATGTCAACTTGTAGTAGTTAAGCCGGCACGGACAAAAAGACATGCAGCAACTCACCCATCTCACACACGCACACACACGCTCACTCACACACAGACGCACAAAATCGCATGCGCGCACACAGATTCACTGGCACACACACAATCAACAGTTCACTTTGAGAGACTTGCCACTGCCTCTTCATTTTTTCCTCTTTTTTTCGGTTTGGATTTTCTTTTTTTTTTTCCCCCTCACTAAAATTTCTTGGCAGCATTACATGTTGCGCCTCTTCACCCCTCCCGGCCTGTGCCCCCCTCCACTCCTCCGCCGCACCACCATTCTGCCTCTGGATGGCTGAATGTGGCACTAGGAGGCCAGGCCCGAGGGGAGCTGGGGGTGTGGACCAGGGGTTGGTGGGGGCAGTTCAGTAGTCTGTGATTGGAGCGAGCTCGGGGTACAGGTCCACCGTGATGTTCTTGTAGAGGCTGCTGAGGGAGATTTGGGGGCTGTAATGAAGGTTGTTGAGCCCATCCAAGTGTTGCCGCTCCTTGGAATACCTCAGCAGTTTATACCTACAAACACACAGTGACAAAGTTCTTATATCAGTATTTATCTACTCAATCTGCCATGCCCCTCACTTAACAATGCAATAACACACAATCCAGAGTTTTTCAGGAAGTTTCAGCTCTTGATTACTACTAATGAGATCAATTAAAAAAAAAAAAAAAAAAAAAATCACCATAGACTCAAAATATTTTCATAAAGGTCCTTTTGCTTTAGGATTTAGTGGCACCTGGTGTTTATGTTGCATACTGCACCCCTCTCAAAACATTTTCTCTCCCCTGCCAAGCCTGGAAGAGATTCTGCTATGGTCATAAAACTTGTAACACTGTTTGTGGGCTACTATAGGAATATGCTAGTGCATTGTGAATCTTGAAGAGTCTCCTTCTGTGGATGTAAACACTCATTCTTAGGTAATGAAAACTAAAAATTTATTTTGATTTTTGACTTTTATTCACTACTGAAAACATTCTTTTGAATATTATATTCCATCTCTGCTAACCAAGGCCTCTAAATTCTACATAACTGACCAAAAAAGCTGACTCAGAGATTTCTTGTAAACAGAATTTATGTCTTCATTCAGGTGTTCTAACCAATAAGCAGTCTTCAACACCTATGAAATGGTTAAATGTTCTTCCTTTAAATAAAAGATTTGCAAAGTCACCTCAGTTTAGATACTTAAAATTGTTCATTTAATCAGCAGCAACAAAGGGAGTTCTGCGTGTTTCACTGTCGGCCAGTAAAACAAGGGCCAGGATCACACCCCCACTATGCAAGATACAAACAAAACAGGACCCACTCTTAAAAATGTTGCTCTATAATGAAAGTGCAACTAGTGTTGTCACAATACCAACATTTTGGTACCGGTACCACCGTGTATTTCGATACTTTTCAATACTTTTCGATACTTTTCCAAACAAAAAGAGAACACAAAAAATGTCATTATTGACTTTATTTTAATAGAAAATCTTGTAACACCGTTTGCACAGCGGCGCTTCGGTGTTAATAGCTTCACCATGCTCATTTGTTTTAAAGCCAAAGTAACTCCATATAGCACTTCGCACACCTGGTTTATCTATGAGTTACGGCGTTGTGACGGTTGCAGCAGCTGCCATTCTCTCCCTGCTCCTGTCTCTCTCTCTCTCTCTCCC
>JAPZDV010000021.1:1251640-1276508 GCA_029814665.1 Acanthurus lineatus
AGTGTAAACAAGCTGTGAGAACAACTTTAACATATAATTAGCTTTAAAGTAACATGATAAACTTGTTAGCTAACTATTGCACATCCAGCTGTTAAAGAGGGACACCATTATTATTTGGTGTTGTGTTTCTGGTCATATGGCAAATGTTAGTCCAGTATTTACCTTCTTTTAGGCCTTTGAATTGTCTGCACACCTCCTGTGGGAAATGTCTGGCTTTGGCTGCTTAATTCTTCACTAAGGTTTAAGCAAACCCAAAGTTTGCTTAAACCTTAAACTTTGTGCTTTATGAACACTTTGATCTTGTTCTTGTTTAATGTTGGAAATAATTGATATTTTTTGATTTATTTTATGTGATAAAGCTATTGTCCTAACCAAATTTAACAAACTGGTTTCAGTCTCTGGATGTATACTAGTGTTGTCACGATACCAACATTTTGGTACCAGTACCCGTACCACCATGTATTTAGATACTTTTTGATATTTTTTGATACTTTTCTTAATAAAAAGAAAACACAAAAAATGTCATTATTGACTTTATTTTAATGGAAAATCTTAGAATTATAACTATGCATCGGGTCTGGCTACTTGTCCTTCAAGTGTTTTGCGAAGTTGGAAGTGTTTCCATCCTTGGCCAGACATGTTTTCGGTTTTAATTGCTTCACCGTGCTCATTTGTTTCAAAGCCGAAGTCAGTCCTATAGCACTTCGCACACCTGGTTTATCTATGAGTTGCGGCGTGGTGAAGGTTGCAGCAGCTGCCATTCTCTCCCTGCTCCTGTGTCTCTCTCTCTCTCTCTTTCTCTCCTTTATCTCTCTCTGTCACCAGACTCTTGCTCCGTTTGCTGCTCCACGCTGCTCGCTCACTCACCTCGGCTCAAATTACAACGCTGTGCCATCACGCAGCCACGTTAAAAAAAAAAGTACCAGTACCAGCCAAGCACAGTTTAGTACTGTTTTAAATGACTCAGTACCGCGGAACCAATTTAGTACCAGTATATCAAACAAGCCTAAGTGCAACACTCCACAAGGAACCATTAATGGTCTGTGTATGGAAATTTTTTACAGCAATGACTGAAGGAGGCTAAGACACTGTGAGAGGTTGTACAAAATACAAAACTTTGAAAATCTAGTAGCTACACTTATGAGCTTATAGAGAGGCGGAGGAACCATACAGGAAACAGTTTATCTAGGACTTGGTGATTTTCAGTTTGAGTAACTGTGATTAATGACCTGGATGGATATTCAAATCGATTCACATCTCTGTGCGTCAAGCATATAAATGAGAAACTGTGCTTACCTGATAAAGTCAGAACAATAACTTTACTACAAGCAATGAAACAATAGTTTGTGATCTGCATTAAGCTATGACTGATCACAAATTCAGGACTATCATCTGCCATCAGTCCTGCAACTTCACTTGTGTTTCACAGGAGTAATTCTATAGCAAACACAATCATTTGAGGGGAATACATAGGAAGATACATATCTGTAAAATAAACAACATTTAAAAGATACTGACACTATTATAGTAGGTATTTGTCATGTGCTGCATGTTTTCTTCTTTGTGGAGGGAGGCCTTAGTATGCTAGAAGGCCACTGTGATGCGCTAAAGGTGTAAATCTTAAAGACAGTGATGGTTTCCCTAACAAAGATAGCAACATTGTGTATTATTTGGATAGGATTCCCCTGAGGTAAAGACATACATTTCATTACATTTTCATTGAAAATGTCATTACATTTAACTAAATTAGGTAAATACTTTTTTAAGCACACCAGTGTGGCGATGCAATGTGGGTCTCTACTGTTTGATAGCTATGTTTTGGAAAAGGGGTAAGAATATATACAATTTGTTAAAAACATCAAGTTTATTAGTAGTTCTACATGTTGCCAGACACAAAAATATTTCCTACTCCACTTTGGAGAAACACTGGATAGCTTATTGCAGACCTGAAACAAAAAACACCGTCTTACCTCCCGAGGAACTGCACCTCTCCTCTGTGGTGGTGAGGAATGGACTTGTACTTGCCAATCTCTCCCTCTGGTCGCGTGACATTCAGACCAGCATAGTGAACCCTGAGGAGACATTAGGTTGCGTTACTATTTATGGCGTTAAACTAATAACTCATTCATTTCATGTGTGTCAGCGTAACTGAAGCTGTGAACACTGAACTGTTAACAAACAATTAGCTGACAGGCACATAAGGAGCATGAGGTACAAGAGGTACGCTCATTTGCACACAGTCAGCTGATAGTACAAAACAGCCTGCTGAATCTGTCCTGAAGCATTATTTTCTAAAGCACATACGCATACACACACACACGGATAAACATTATTCTGACTGACTGCTGAGTTTTGATTTTGGGTGGTATTTTTGGTTGTGTTCTGGTTCCATTCAAGGACCACTATAGCTAAAAATCAGAACAACAAAAAAATAGAACAGTTTCTGAAAGTTTTTTTTTTATTAGATTCAGAGCAGAACTAATGATCTCTTCTCAGAAATCACTGTCCCCGCAGCTTTACACCTGATTAAAAGAATCAAACTTGGATCATGTTTCTTTGCTTAGTGCAGTCAATGACTCAGGGTCTCAAGTGAGAACAGGCTAAAACTTATATTTGAACATAATTATGGTTCCTTAGTCAGCAGCATATGAACAATATCTTAATCTAATTAGGACAGTAATTATTTAATATTCAGCAGACAAACCTGTTCCACAAGTCATCATCCTCTCCTCCCCAGCCCCAGAATGCATTGGGAAAGCCATTAATCTTGCGAAACTGCTCCACAGTGAGTCCACTCACACCACCAAAGAACTCGCTGTATGGAAGACTGCAAACCACAACAAACATAAATTAAACATCGATCTACATGATCGTTCACTGCATTCATGTCAGCTCACAAGTTTATATGTCACTAACACACAAAACATGACACATTGGAAATCTGTACTTGGTTCAGAATCACATTTACAGTTGTATTTGTTTTGGACATTTTTATTTCACATCTTTCCATGAAATGTGTATGTTTTGATGTTACACTCACATGTACATGTATTTGTCCAGCTTGGCAGCAAAATGGCGTGGCATCTGACCACAGCCATAATAGTTTCGGTCATTCTCCGGGATGTGGTCAACATCGTGAAAGATCAAGCAGTCCCAATCCAAGTCTTTCATGGCCTCCAGGAATCCCACATTAAACAGCATGGCTCTGTTGAAGGGCTGGCTCCCACTCTGAATACAGACACAGACACAGACACGGACACAGACATGGACAGACACACAAGTAAATGAGCCTAGTGCTGTTATTAGAGAAGTGGAGAAATTATTTGAAACCATGTGTTTTAAGATAAGGGACTGACTGCCTCTGACACCTAACATGCTTTTTCACACTTTTTTCACAAACAAAGCATTATTTCAGAACTGTTTAGTTCAGCTGATTGTTGGATACACCACAGCCTGCATATACACACTTACAGACTGTACCTGTTCAATGACATAGAAGGCAAACTGCAGCCGCTGTCTCTGCAGTATGGGAATGAGGTGTTGGAAGAGGATGGGGAGATGTTCATGGCGGTTTCTGAATGGAATCAGGATGGCCACCTACGGCAAAAACATTACAGTAAGAATCGACTCATACAGGAATTCCCCTTTGCATCACTGACATTTCAATTTTAATGGTGTATGTTTAGGATCTATAAATACTAGAGTTGCAAAATGCAGGAACCCACCTTCCAGCGAGGTTTACAGTCCTTTGGTTTCCAATGGCCTCCAAACTCAATGTCAAAAAACTTGGAGAATTTCAGCTCTATCTCCTCCATTGGGATCTCTGTCATGTTCACTTCTATAAGGCCCTCTACAGAGAGATTTTTTAAGAGGAGATAATTCAACTCAGAATCACAAAACAACAATAGTTAAAGCCCTCTGTAACTGGCTTCTTCTAAAAAGCACATAAAATCTGCAGCCCACTTTGTCTGAACAAACCTTAATGGCTGGATTATTTTTTGTTAGTAATACTGCTCATTTCCACTAACAAGCTCCAACTGCTGAAGCAACACTTAAACAGTGCAAAAGAGATCCACACTTGGATTACTTATAGGGGCAGGTGAGCAGGTAGCTGAATGTTTTGCACCAATTTCTCTATTCAGCCATTGAGTCAGAACTCAAAGTCACTTGTATAGGTGCAATCAAATCACTTTTTACATACAATCTCTAATTTTTACTAAAATATGTGAGCAAAAAGCTCAATTGTACAAGGAGCAATTAGCATCTTTCCTGATATACAGTACCTGCAAAAATGATTAAGAGCACTCTGGACTTAGTCATGTTTTATCTTGCATCTAAGCAGGAAAAGGTCTCTTAAATATAAAGGACTGAATGAATCATTCACTGAAATTCCTCTAGCACAATACTCTCCTAGTGTTAGATACAAGTCTACTTACTCATAGAAGGTAATCGCTCTGGGCAAGGGAGGTTTTGGGCGTAGGTGAAGTTCTCCGGGAGGTATGTGGTTGGCTGTACCAGGTACTCACTGGAGTTACTGCCGTCAGGATAGTCTGCAGCAAAAACAGCTGACATTAGGCAGAACAGCAGAATACTCCAAACCATATCATCTACATCAAATGATCTAGCACTTAACGAGATACTTGTTATGACACTAAATAGAGTTTAAGTCTTTCAAACTGAGCCTGTTCCACTCTAAGTGACTTTGGCTAAATTATCAAAGCACTTCATATGTTGTCCCTTCCTAGTATTGACCTGTTGCCATGTTCTAAGCTTATCTGACTAGTGCAGCTCAGTGTCAGTCTGTATTTAACTACACATTCCAGGTGTAGTTCTACTTAAGTGTTTTCATTTGATGCTACTGTGTGCCACTCCACTCCATTTCAGAGGGAAATATATTTTAACTGTTGTGAGCATGCAACTGAGAGTAGCAGTGGTACAAACACTACGACTTGTAAACTGGTAGTTTACAGTTTTTGAAATATTATTTAGCTTTTCAATCTTCCATTCTTCCACATCCTCTGTTGTCTATGTTTAAGCCTAGTGCTGCAGATAAAACCTCTTCAAGCTAAACTCACAGTTACAATGTTTAGTTGTCAGGTGTCAAATGCAGATTTTGAATTTGTGAAGAGGACATGCTCAACCAAATTAGCACCACAGATCTTCCTCGTCTTACCATCCATATGTTGTATGGTCAATGTGACTGCGTATTTGAAAGGAAGGCACAAACAGTAACTTTTCTCAAATGGTATTTCCTTTCTTTCTAAGACAGAAAATCTTCAATTAGCAGAACGGACTGCACTGCACCAGACCAATAAACTCTGCGGCTGGTAGGCAACATACTGCAAGTTGAGCTATGCTTGGATTTGGCTTGTTACTTTTGAACCAGACAGCACTCTGGTGGCTGGCTGGTCACAAACAATCTTATGTTGCAACTTAAGAGTCCACAAAAATTTTTTGCCTCTCTCTTAATACGAAAGTCTTACTCCCATTTCAAACTCAGTGTTCTTGGAGGGGTCTGTATTATGTTTGGCCAGGCTATCTGAGCAGGTGAAGGTAGACTTTACTTGAGTATCTACAGACACCACAATCCAGGCATTCCTCATATTGTAAATCATAGCTTTTCACTGAACTGAATGTAAAATCTTTAAGTTAAGCCAGAAACAACTGCAAGACAATCCCCATACAACAAAAAGTGGTATGCATGCCAACACTTACCCGTTCCGTTGAGCGTACTATTCTTGTTGGTGTACAATCGGATCATCTGGCCAATGGTCCTCACATTGTCCCTCAACATGATGCCCTGAGCCTGCACCATGAAGAAGTATGTGTTGGCTGACAAAAAGAAAAGAAAAGAAAAAAGATTTTAATTTGCTTGCCTTGTTGCATTTCATGTATTCAATTACATTTGCTCTATGTAGCTGTCACATGCACTCACTTACTGGAAATCACAAATCAACCTATGGATGCCACCTTTTCAGGTACAACAACAAAACTATTTTTCTAGCTGCAGCTGCGAAGAGTGTACACACTGAACTATTCGATAATGTATCACAACTACAGCAGAAACAACACAGAAGTCAATGCAGAAACAATTAACACAATAACAATCTAACAACTATGTAACTATACTGTTTAAAAGGTGACAGGCAACTTTTGCAAAGTCTGAAATGTTGGTAGGACAGTAAAGTTGTGGGATCTCAGTTGCCCTGAAAATATCTACTGGAGCTGTGAATGACTCGCAGGTGAAAAACAATCTTCTGAGATACATAAAACGTCACTTTGCAGAAACAGAATCTGTTTCTTTTTGTTTTAGCGTTTGCAGTAAAACTAATGATGGCACTGTCTCAAGGAATAATGACTTTAATCAAGTTTTATTTAATGGCCATTGCAAGCTCAGAGAATGCTTACTATTTCTTTTAGCTGACATTAATGAATTTTCAAAATACAGTTTTCTCATTTCATATTTCATCATTTCGTCATTTTATTTTCTAATCACTTATCATTTGCAGGGTTGCCAGAAGTAATTCATGCTGACATTAGGTGAGGGGACACCCTGGACAGGTCACCACTTTATCACAAAGATGACACACAGACAAACTGCACACACTCATCATTGGGCAATTTAACATCAACAATTAACCTAAACTGCATGTCTTTGGACTTTGGCATGACGCTGGAGCACACAGAGGAGACCCACACAGACACAGGGGGAATATGCAAACTCTACATTTAAAACCCAGCAGCTCACACCCAGAACCTTCTTGCTGTGTGGCGACAGAGCAAACCGCTCTGCTGTGCCATCATTTCATATTTCATAACTTAGAGAAATCTGCTGCCTATTTTAAATAAAGACAGACAATATGTAGACAACATGTCATTTCTCTTTGGTCACATGCTGAAGAGCATTCTGCTGGCCAATGACTGATTCAAGTAGTTGGCCTAAATAAAAGTTGAAAATGTAAGGTGGGTGACTCCTTTTTAGCTACAGGCTTTTTGGAGGAAAAGAAATAAAAAAACAAAATCTGTACCCACAGAGAGAAGCTACAAAGTCTAAGACATAAATGCTTCACACACATCTTCAACCCAGCAGCACAAAAGATCTATCTAAGACAAGCTGCCATTGCAAAGGGTTAAAAAAACTATAATAGGTCATTATAAGTATATTAACTAATCTGAGATTAGAAGAATCTCTGTCTATTAACTAGTTAACCTGATTTTTTCTTTTTGGGCAAAAGTGTCAATAACTGATATAACACAAACACACACACACACATACAAATACACAGATATAATAGTTTTGGGAATGCTGAGTCAGCATTCAGGATGGTTGTTTGTTTAATTTTATGTTGTTACAGCTACAACTAAACTATATATATATATGTGTGTGTGTGTGTGTGTGTGTGTGTGTGTGTGTGTTTCCTTACAGATTCTTAATTTCACATCATGCTCCATGCTCAAGGTTTTCTACTTCTGAAGTGAATAGGGTTCCCTATGTCTAAATCACTTGTACATGCCACTTTGGAACAGAGTCATGTGTATGAGAGGTTCTGGCATAGAACTCAAATTAAAGCAGCAACACCACAGTTTTGACCAAATCAGCATTTATGGCAGAGCTTCAGGGAATTTAGGTTCTATCCTTCCCAAAAAGAGCTTTTAAAATGAAACTATACAGCCCTGCCACACTTCCAATGACAATAAAGATTTTAATCTAGTTTACATGTCCATATGGTGTTTTTTGTGCAAGACATATCATGACTGAAATCAACAATAAATGCTATGCCAGAGTATTACCACCGTGACACTCAAATAGCCAGGACAAAATCACATACCTAATAAATCAAAATGAAAGAGGCAGGAGTAAGTAGTAATATGTTTTTTTCAAAGTTAGTTTCACATTTTCAACGATGCCAGAGACATTGATCGGTCTTCAATTGCACAGTTACAAAAGGAAAAATGATTAGTTTTGATTATTATCAACAGATCTGTAAATCCAAGAGCCAAACTGCAGCCTGCAGTAGGGATGCCACAATAACTAATATTGTGGTGCTGAGTGCTGTGAGGCCAAAATTCTAAATTCTAAATGTTGGCACTTGTATTTCTTTAGTAACTAATGGGGATGTAATCATTCCCACCCTGAGGGGGGCAACATTTACACCTACAAGTGTTCTAGTCCACCATTAAATAGTAAAAGAAAAATGCCTAATAAGCACAGCAGGATTAATTAATAAAACTAGCATGCAAACATGCCATCAAAATTTTCAGACAAAAGGGGGGAACACTTCTATTTTAGCAAAGGACCTCAAAACTAGACTTCTACAATTATTCAAACAATTTGAGGTGAGCAAAATTCATGTTAATGTTTCTTGTACAACATATACAAAGTCTGATCTTTGTTATCCTCATCATGAAATACATATTTCCAATAGTTCTGTTTGAGACAGCCAACATCATTGTGTAACCAACTTTGTGTATTTTGTGCAGCCAACTTTTCAAGGCTAAAGGCAACACATTTAGGCCAATATAATGTAACCACAGCCTGTAGTTGGCTTCCAGGAGTGGATAGAGGTGGGGGCTACATAGATCTACATGAACTACATGAACACGAACGTGTAGAGTTACATCTAAGCCAATCTAAAGCATGAGAGGGTTCTTTCTATGCAAACTATTTTAGCTTTTAAAAATGTTTTACTTCAAACATAATGACAGTTAAATGACTGGTAAACTGAAACTATTTCCATGTCAGTAGGTAAAAAACAAATCCCCTCTCATGGTACATGCATTTTTGCATTAGCATTTTTTAGGGCAGCTAAGTTTATATTGACCAAATTAAATTTACAGATAATTTACTGTGTCACAGTATTATATTTTTAGATAAACCACATAAGAATTACTTCCTGCATGAAACAAAAACATTTTCACTTCTTCATTAGCTAACAGAGCCTCCAAATGTTAGACAAACCAAGATTTGTCAATACAGTAATATTTTTTAAATTTATATTAAGTGGCCATGATCATTATTCATAACATTAACTGTAAAGGTCTACTATGCCCTCAAAATTTATGGAGATAGCTACTACAGTATAAACTGTAAGGTAAAATCTCCTGTGGCTGACAAATTGAAATTGCTCTGCAGTACATACCATCACACTAAGCCACCTTGGTGTCCCTCTTTCTATGGGCCAGTAAACCAGCATCCGCGTGCATGTGAATGAGTAAACTGGTAACTGTTTGGGGGTGATAAGACTCTTATCAAAGAGCAGTGAGGTGGAATTGGTAAGTGAGCAACTGACAAGGTTAAGACGACAGGTAGGGAAAAACACGCTACTATGCCACGATGCTACTCCACTCTGACAAAGACAACTAATTATCTGATTACATATAAGTACAGACATTGGTTGCAATCTTGAAACTAACATAAGAGTGTCGTTTTAGCTTTAGGACTAAAGAAGAAATTGCAGATGCTTTAAATATTTGCCCCACATCTGCTGCCACACTTACAAATTTGTTCCCAACTGCACACTTGCTTGAAGAGTCAAATCTTTCACAGGGAGGGCAGAACAAGCAAAGCATGAAATGACACTCCAGAGTTCTCAAATGAAATTTCTTAGCTAGATGTTGAATGGAGCATGGAACAAAACCCTTACAAAAAACCTACTGTACAGAAAATCCAGGAAAAAGCAGAAAATGTAACAACATGCAATGGGCTACTGCACATTTTGAGCCCTGTAAAAGGCTAACACTAAGAATCATTCCTGCATCCACATACATATTCACAGCCTCTGTTGCTTACATCCAGCTCAGCGCAACGAATTTGGAACACCTTTACTTTTTAAAAAGATGGATTGAGCTACTGAAGATATACAGTTAATTGTTGAATCACATTCCCAGGTCATCAGTAGCCTATGTGACAACCTGGGAATGATATTCAAAACTTAACTGTCTTTAACTTACACAGTCAACAATAATGGCTTGGATCAAGCAACTGGTCAGGTTATATTTTCTCTCACTATTTTTCTCTCCACTGCCTCCCAAACTGTTTATGCTGGATCCCCTTCACAATGCAACCCTCCTCAATTATTAGGGCTTGAGACTTGCAATTAGAAATGCACAGGCTTGTGCATCCCACTCAGTGGCTGAGGATCCAAGCAGTGTTCAGCGTCTTGCCCAAGTAGGGTGGGGATTGAACTGCAGACTGTCTGATCAGTAGATGCTACCCTCATATTTACTTTTCTTACTTACTTCTATATAAAACAGTTTAGTACAATACCCCACAAGTAATGGCTTTAATGTAAACAAAAATCTATCCTATTTGGGTCATCTTATCTTTCTGCATCTACAATCATGGTGCTGGACCTTGGACTATCATATTTTGGGCCACCCTGGGCTGTCGTCAGTGAATTTTCCCAAACTGTTTCTCCTTCCAAGTATCATTACTGCTGATTGCCAGTAAAAGCCTGCACAGTAAGCATACAATTCCTCACAGCACACAACCATTTCCCTCAAGCATGTGTCTGACTACAACAGAAATTATTTAGTACTATGCAAAATTAGCAAAAGCAGTAATAGGTCCACTCACTAACTGAAACTTTAAAATCCTAACAAATACAATTCTGGCATCTGACTCCATCCCAACGGGTATGTTAACATTCATAACTGCGAGATCTTGCTTAACATTTTGTGACAGCAGCAGTTAAACTAAAGGACACATATGTGACTATTTAACATTCGTGAATGCCTTGTTCATCAGGAACAGAATCTAGTCAACTTTCATATGACATTAAAGAGTTAACCTGCATACAACCAGTGTACATTGTGGAATTCACGATGTACTCAGACAATTAGGCCGTAGTTCAGTGTCCCATAATGTTATCACAATACTGTTTCGTTTGCTTTTCCACCACGAAGACAAACCTCTAAGTTACAGCATGACTAGTTTCAAATGCAAACTCAAAGAAAGTTGAGGTAGTAAGTACTGGTACATTATGTTCCACTCGTTAGTACAAGCAGATGTCTAAGTCCCAGCAGTGGACTTAATAAACCTTCCCATGTTCCTGTGTGTAATCACTGTGTAGAACCCCTGAATTTAACATTAGCACCGATGCCCGTACTTCAGTCATTTATACTCTGCTCCACAACGCTAGCTAACGAGTTAATCATTTATAAATCTAAAACCAAGGGAAAAAAATATTTGGGTAAATTTTAACCCACTTGCAACTGTGCGGCATATTTAGCCCTTTCAAATCGCAAAAGAGCTACGGCTAGCTGGATATCATGCCTGGGGTGGACCCTTTAGCAGTGGGCTAACGTTAGCTAGCCCGTTAAGTGTTGTAGCGTTAGCATTGACTGAGACAGCAGTTGGAGCATGTTGGGCTGCAGAGGATAATCCAGATACATTCACTTTTACATGAACTATTACCTTGTTTTTGTTATGTGTAAATATATGTTCACTAACCTATCCCAGGAGCCACGTAAATGAAGTAGAGACAAGTGGTAGACATGGAGAAGAAGAATATGAAGGCCAGAAACGATCGGTTGGACATTCGCAGCAGCCGCCTCCAGTTCACCATTTTGGCTTAGGCCCGCTTCTCTTTCGCCGATATGAATCCCATAAAATACTTTTTGGAGTTAAAATGTCCTTGAATTGATAGGCAACAATGTCAGTATTGTGGTCATTGAAAAAACTGCACCTTCAAAGCCCAGAGATGCAGCGCGAAAAAGGCTAGCGCTAGCTGTGCTAGCTGGCCTGCTTTCTCCTGCCAAGAAATTTCCAGATGGAAAAAGCAGGCCTGAAACGTTAATATCAGGCAACAGAGAGCCTCATGTATGACCACCGGTCGGGCATACTGAAACCGTTATACTACGAGCCAAGCGTTCGGTAGCAATACTACTTAAGAATACTCATGGTAGCCTTCCATGGTTGCGGCGACTCGCCAGCGAGGCTCTTCTCGCTAGCACTGATGGTTGGTCATTGAAGGGGGCAGGACCGCTGTGCCTTCTCCCACACAGTCTACTCTCGGCCGGTGCGATGTTTCCAAAACAGTCGGTGCACTACTTCATCAAAACGCGCACACAGGGCTCCAGTCATGCCACCGGGTGCCTCCACACTGATGTCGCTCGATTGTGGCATTCAGCATAAGTCACTGCAAGATGATATTTTTAAGAAATAAACTCAGTAAAAGATATATGGGGTCTGCCTCCGTTTCATTTTCTGCTGGCACTGCAGAGACCGTTTCCGGTGGGTGTAACACCACCCCTCCCCCGTGTCGTCATGGAAACCAGTGTGAGCTGTGCGGCGGCGAGTCGTCCTGTAGCCCCCCCTTCCTTTTTTTTAATTTACCGCCCTGAATAAGCCATACATTTGAAAATGACAAAAAAAATCTAAATATTTAGGCAAATTTAAATTTTTCAAAAGCATACCTAAGCTGAAACGTAAAAATTAAAAAAAGATTTTGACAGTCTTCAGCGCAATAAAACCATACACAATCTTTTATGGTCCTTTTGAAAATTCTGTTTTAATTGCTCACACTACCAAACAAACAAATACACAAATGATCCATATCCTTATTCATATTCTTCTTTCTTTTCTTCCTCTGTGTGTTCTCTCTCCCCTTTTTTTTTACCTTTGCTATGCTATAATAAACCATACACATTCACAGAATCAGTGATTTTTGCCAGGTGTCCTTCCTTGCAGCTTCAACTGTGTTGCTTTTAACCAGAATTACGTTTTGAACTTTTTCTGATATTATAGTTTGCTCTAAATTTGTAAAATATGCCACTTTTCTGCCTTAATACTTGTCCATGTTTTGTGAATTGTCAGATATTGTACATACTGCCACATTAATGTTAAAAGGCTTGTGTCTAGACTTGGAAACCCTTGGTTGATTTACCAAATTCATAACAACATTCAGCTGCTTAGCTGGATGTTGATTTGAAGCCAGGTAATTAAAAGAAATCCTTACTATGATGAACTTGCCTCATAGTAGCCCTCAATGTCCACAATGAGTATAGTTGTTGGAAGTGTTGGTTTAGAAAGTTTCCAACCTAGCCATTGTTCCTAATATAGTAAAATAACTGCACACTTGTGCATAAGTAAAAACTCTTGTTAGCAAGGTTAACACAAGTACTATATTGCCACAGCTCATACACTGTTGAACCTGAATACAGGTAAAACAGGTTACCCTTTAAAAAACAAATTTGTTTTCAAAGACCTAAAACTGCATTTGTGAATGAATGGCCAAATACACAGTAAAAGCTATGTTTTAAAAAGGCATATGCACATGCAATCTAGGCATTACATTACTGTTTCCCTGCCATGTGATGCGAAATGGAATATTCAGCTGTAAATACTGTGAAAGGCTAATTTTCAACAGTTTCTCACAAGCAATTGTAAATCTTTTGTTGTTCATGAGAAATATTTAATCAAAATTGAGACTGAAGATTCTTCATACCTGCTGAGGTCGTAGGTTGAGATGAGACCGAGAAGGGCACAAACACAAAACAAAATACAAAAAACTATTTATTATGTTCCAAAATTCAAACAGTGTACAAAGTTACATAGATGAAAAGGAATAAAGAGACACCTGATAAGGGATTTGAAAACATGTTTATGTAGTTGTGCCTTATTTATGCTACTCATCCCAGACCAGAGTGAGATGGTTTCTGATTATTAACATGAGAGAAACATCTTGACAGCTTTGGTCTCTAACAGTAAAAAAGAACATAATCTTTTGCTATCAACTGGTGGACGTCCTCAACTGTAACCCTGAACAAACTCTGCTGAAACTGAGTGAAGTGCCAAAAAGTCAGAAAAGCAGGTGGCCACACAGGATGCAGATATCACTGCTTTCAGTTCTTCTCTGAGCGGGAGATGCCACTTGATGGAGTTTTAGTTGTTTTGGGAGGCCTGCTGCATGATGACTGAACACAGACTCAACAGCTGCAGATACTCATCTGCACCATCTGACAGGCACTTACCCACAACCTAAAGCAGAGAGAAAACATGAGCACAAACGAAAGATTAATAGACTTCCATGTTACTAGAGGTGGGGCCAAATATTGATACAAACATATATTGTATTACATCCTCTTGCAATTTGTTATTAATGATATTTAATTAAAACATGCACTTGTCTTAACAGATTTTTCAAATTCACTTACCAACTTCATTTTTCTGTTTTCTGGCAGTGTGCCAGTTTATTAACAAGTTGCAGTCGGTGTGTATGCGTGTGTGATATACACTTACCTAGGACTCAATGCACTTTTTTTGAAAACTGTTTAATCTTAGTTAACAGTCTGCCACCAAAATGATGAGACTAAATACAAAACCACTGTTTTTTAGAGGTGTTTGTCTTCTTCAGTAACAGACATTTTGATGTATGCTTTCAGTGTGCCAAATATTGGAATTTAGTGTACTGTGATACCACTGTTATGGAGGGCGATTGTATTATTATTATTGTAAAAGTATTGTTTTGTGATTTCCTCTGTGATTTTATATGACATATCAAAGTGGATTATGCCAAAAAGTTATTTAAATCCATGAAATGATCAATTAGTCTTATAAACTGTCTTGGCTAAAACCCAGATACTGCTTATCAAATTTTGACTCTTATTGTATTCCACATTATCCCATTATTGTCTTCAAAAACTCAATTTTTCAGAGAAGACTTGAAGTTTAAACCCAGATTCTGTTCCTACAAGAAATCCACTACCTCCTACTACAAGGCACATGATGTTTTGAGCCACATTATGTTGCAGCGCTTTATGTTTAATCACCTAAACATTCCCGAATAACAGCTGTCAACTTATGTAGATTAATAAACACTTCTCTTAACTCTACACGATTCAAAGACAAGTTTAAAGACACAAGTTTAAAAGAACTAACAAAATTAACAGTTTCAGAATTTACTCTGAGTAACTAGCAAAGTTGTTCTGAGTTCTGTATTTTGTCTTAAATTCTCCTTTTATCTGTAATGATGAATGTATGATTTAGTCAGCCTTAGGTCGAAGGCATTTTGGGAAAATTCTAGGTAAAATAAAAAATTACAGAAGCGGGGGAGGGCGGGGGTCATGATCTGGGTAAAAAACATTAGGGTTAAGATTAAAGCAGTAAAACTACAAAAACAAAAATAAAAAATTTACAAGAAAAAAAAACTTAAAAAGTCTGAAATAAATTTATAATTTATTGGGAATAAAAAATAGATAAAAGATATAAATTTACAAAAAAAGTCATAAGCTGAACTCTTTGAAACATCATATTATCATAAACATCTGAATTGGGTGTATACAAAAGAACCAATATGAATGGGTTTTTTTTGTAAATTTCTGAATTTTGTTGTGGAGATCCTGTGTTTTTCTCAGATTATTGCCCCTCCCCACAGCTCTGAATTTTATTGCTTTTATTTTAACATTCATCATCTCCAATACATGTGGTAGCATGATAAGTGTGTAAAGTAGCCTTAATGAGGGAAAAATATTATGAAGGGTAAGGTTGGGAAGGGTTCCACTGAGTTAACTACAACAATAACCTGCTCAGAGCAGTTTAGAGATGCAGCTGAACTGCCATGACAACATACTTTAGGTACAACTTATCCACCATTTGTAGTACATGTTACTCTGCAAGTTACACCAAACATCACAAAAATACTCCTAAATATACCTAGATAAGCCAGTTACCTCACTTTGTATACAGCCCTCCTGGAGTTCAACCAGAATCACTTACCGCCATCTTCTCTGTGATGGCTGACTTCTGCTTATCACTCAGGTCCCCCTCTATGATAGCCTCATGGAGCTGACTCAGGATCTGTGTTGCTGCATAGCCTTCATCCACCATGTTCTAAATGAGACATTTAATCAAAACAGTAGGAATACAACATTTCAGAAAGTTAAGCAAAGTCAATGCAACACATTCACAACAGGCCTACATCTGGAATACATCATGGAAAAATGGCCTTTTAGGTCTTTTTTTTTTTGATAAATATTGATCTATTTGTGAGTTTTTGGCCCAAAACTTTTGAAATATTTAATGTACAACAACCACCAAGAAACAAACATAAGTGAGCCATACAAAGATTGTGTAAAATTTGGGAACAGACACAGGAAAAGAGCATCGACATGTCACAACACCTACCTTAACTGCAACCTCTAGTTTCTCGAATGTTCCTTTCAAGCAGATCTGTAGCAAGTTGTCAATCATCTTCTGAGGGATGACCTGTAACTCAGCGTAACAGCAGAGTGATGTGATCAGAATACATAGAGAGATAGGGTTTCGGGTGAACAGGATTTGTGATTACAGTTAATAAGTTGTCCATCATTAGTTTCTCTGTCTCTTATGTGACACAGAGAAGTATGACTCACCCCAGCTATTTCAATGACTGCGTGCTCTGTGATCTCCTTGTCCACGCTGAGTCTCGCAGCACTCTGGAGAAAGGTGATGGCTTTCCTCAGGTCTCCCTCAGACACTCTCACCAATGCTGCTATACTCTAAATGAACAACAACAACAAAAATATTCCTTAAAAGTGTTTGGTGGGACTAAGACATGAAATCAACTTAACTTGTCAAGAAGTGTTTTGAAACATAGAATTTAAGGAATTCCAAAGGCGTTCTAGTTTTTTTTAGAAAAAACTTTATTTCCCAAAGTTTGATTTTTTGTGAACTCGCCATTCTGTCTTGGCAAACACAAACTCTGTAAACCTGGATAAGTAACTGCATGTTTTATTTTTTAAATTGTTTTTGCTCTTTTTTTTATTGTAGTTCTCTTTTTGGTATTACAGACCCCTTTAGTAATGTTCAGAGTATCGGAGTATTCATTTTTTAACATTTTATTATAGCATAAGTAAAACTGTACTCCATCTATATCCACAGCAAGTTAACTTCTAACAGTAACATACTAGTAACTTGGGTCAAAAAAAAGACTTGAGTAAAAGGATCTAATGAATTTAATTTACTTCACTAATAGCTGTGGAAACCTTAAAAATGTAACGAACTACAGCAAAACTTAAGTTCTTTCTCTTTCACCTCTTTGGTGTACTTAAGGCTCTCCTTCTCACAGATGTCTAGCAGACGCTCTTCTTGGATCTGATTGGCTAGAGGTTTGAAGCGAAACTTGGAACATCTGGAGGTCAAGGGTTCAATAATCCTAGAGGTCACACAGACACACAGCAGGGTCAGAATCAGTCAAATACGGTGCATTTGCATACTGATGATTGTGATAAGTAAGTTAATTGACCTGCTGATGTAGTTACAGATGAGACAGAAACGGGTGGTGCGGGACTCCTTCTCCATGGTCCGCCTGAGAGCAGCCTGAGCCGGTGCTGTCATGGAGTCAGCCTCATCCAGGATGATGATCTTAAAAGGAGGACACGACTTCCCACTACAAAATCAGCCGAACACAGTGACTGTGACTGTAGGTGAAATTTACTTGACACTGCTTCTTAACTGGTAGCAATGAAGACAAGCAAGTGAACATCAGGTAATTAAATTTTTCAATCAGGACATCCTTAAGTCACGAACACGCAAAGTAATCGTTTTCTTGTTTTACCATGAAAAATAAAAATACTGGCCCTGCTTTGTTGTTTTGCGCTATCTCCATCGTATTCAAAATTGGTAAAAGCAGGTCAAAATCATTGTTGACGTCCTTGACACTTCATTTGCCCCTTTAGTCTGCAGTCAGCATAGACAATGAGGGACTAAATTATGAGGTTGAGGAATTGCACATCTTATATGATCTACAACACCCTTTGATACACACAAGGTTTAGAGAAAATCAAGGAGTTGCAAAGAAGTAAACTGTCCTCTTCCAACTATACAGAAACAAAAGGCTGGCAAAAAGTAACCTACCTTAAGAAATGTTAGCTTATTCTTTTGATGGAATCACTGGCAGAGCTAAAAACAAAGTCTCACCCTTTCCTCATACTGTGACATCACTTGTGTGATCAGCACAACTTTGTGCATTCTTTCGACTAGAATTCACTCATTGTGTAGTTATGAAGTCGTGTGAGTGATGCTTCTGACAGAGATATCTCAGCACTAATGCTTTTCAAGTCCGCATGGTTGTTTAAAGGAAACTCTGAAGAAGAAAATAGTGCTTTTAAACACATATGATGCAAACAATGCTGACTCACTCTAGGCGGGTCCCAGCCACAGTAAGCTGAGCAAAGTTCTTGACCTTCTCTCTGACGACCTGGATGCCTCTTTCATCAGAGGCATTGAGCTCCAGCACCCTTTGTCTGTACAGTTCAGGACTGAAGGACAGACAGTTGAGAAGGATGGGAGATAAGAGGGAAATTTATTAAAAGAAAATAGCTGATGATCAAATTAAAACAAAAAAGGATGTGACAGTACTTTATGCAAACACAAAGAGCTGAAATCTCTTTTTCTTACCCATAAAGTTCTCTGGCAGCAGCTAAGATGGTTGATGTCTTTCCAGTTCCAGGAGGGCCATAGAACAGCAAGTTGGGAAGCTGCAAGTAAGACACATAAACTAGTGAGACTGTGTTTTCTTGGCTTTGTAGGACTACACAGAAAAACTGAACCATGATTGGCTTATATGTCATTAATAATGTCCCTTCTCTATGGAAGAGTGAAGTGTAAGAACAAATGAATGCTCTTAATTAAAAAAAACAAAATAAAAAACAAAGTGGTGTTTTTTGTTCAATCTATGTCTATAGAGGACACAACTTCCAAAAGCTCCTTTATTAAGTACTAATGTTCAAATGTTGGGAGAAATTTTGGTTCAAAAACACCCTCAAATGTGAACAGCAAGAGCTGTGTTTATATTCTGCATTTACTTACATTATATATATCTCAGTGCATGTAGATTATATAGGGTCATTAAAATCAACTTAAAAATTAATTAGCTCATTGTCATTATTGGAACAGCTCCCTGGCTACGAACACTTAAGTACCACATATCAAAATATTTGGGGGTTTTGGTGAACTAACTTGAATTTTTAAGGATTATGATTCTCAGGCAAATGGAATGAAATGTCATTAAGATGTTTCTATACAGTGCAGTTTGTCTGCATATTGTTCAAAACTCCAGCTACAGGTATAACGGGAATGCTAGGTCATTGCTGCTAGGATAGCAGTAAAAAATGATATGTAAAAGCCATCATAGGAGCATGTTACTTACATCTGCTCCTTCCAGAGACTTTTTAAGCACTGCTACCACCTCCTCCTGAAAGGCCACCTCATTGACACACTTTGGCCTGCTGCAAAAACACCTCCTGTTAATAACAGCTTAGCATACTGTTTCATTCAATTATTAGAAACATTTGATAGAGCTAATGCTCTGATGTGATCCAATACAACAGCCCCACCATATCATCTATTTTTATCAAGTCACGGTAGATGTAATTGTTACAAATGTACAAAGACATCTGTAATGCAGATCCAGTGTCATTTTCTTGACCATGTCACACAACTCTGGGGAGAAGTTTGCCATGAAAAATGATTCTAGTCAGTACAAGCCTTTGTGTGTCACACTTACTATTTTTCAACCCAAGGAATAGCCTTGGTTTTCTTCTCTCCGCTGGGTCCCGCTACTGCCTTGTCTTTCTGAGGTCTGGTAGCCTGAACAGTCCCTCCTTTCAAAAAGGCCTGCATGACTTCTCCTAATTTGGAATAAAGCAGCAGAAACAGGCAGTGATAAATAAACCTACAGATGCAGAAAAAACACAACATTAGATGCATATTACTTAGAAACAAGGCTGCAGCACAAAGCTTCTGAATAGAAGCTACCAAATATATGTAATGTTGTATGGTTATTCAGAAGAGTTTAATTATTTTTTTACCAACAGGAACCAAGGCTCGTGAGCGAGTATTGCAACTTAGTCTTGAGGTAGTTAGTTTGTTGGTCGAAGTGACCGAGCTAATGGGAGAAGCTCAGAATACAGTCAAAATGCAAGAACAATACCAACATTGTGATCGACAACATCACTGCAGTGCAGAACACAAGTAGATCATCAAAATGATAAGTTACCTTTTTTTTCTCCAAAAATCGTAACTTTTGCTATCATTTAACCAGCTCGTGAACCAGATGTGACGTTAGTGGCTGACAACAACAATTGACTTAACAGTTAAAGAAAACCTATACCTGAATTCATCCAAAGTGTATTGCATGTTAGAGGAGAAAGAAAATCAAACTACAAGTTTCTTAACGAAGATAGACAGTACAGCCTTTCAAGGGATGTTATATTGGTTGAGCCTTTAGACTGCATGCAAAAATCGACATCGCTTGTATTAAAATTACAGTTGTCGACATTAGACATCTTAGCTGCGATCAAATAAATGTACGTTGTAACAACCATTAGTTATATCAACTAAAATGCAAACAACAAATAGCTAACGTTAGCTAAGTTAGCCACTCTGGGTTCTTTACTATGAGCTAATATTATTAGCCAGTTGTTAGCTATTGACCCACCGAGGGATACTCACTTACTTTATATAATGTTAGGAACTGCTGAAAAACTCTGCTCTATATATCCTACTGTCGGGATTTTTACGTATTAATTCCAGTATTTCTTCTAGTTATTGGATTCCGGTTGTTGACATGTGTAGCTGCGGGGATGTCTTCCCGCTCTGGCGGAGAAAATAACTTCCGTCGACGACACCTCGTGACTTCCAATCAGATGCCGCGGATGCTGGAGTTGGTCCCACCCACCGTTTACTCACGTCTCCGCCCATCTTCTCTCTTTTTGTCTCCTCTCTTTTCTTACCTCCTCTTCTCCACTATCTATATTTTCTCATCTCATATTGTTGAGCCCTTTTAAATCCCAAACTTTTGAATTCTATGACAACTAAAAATCAAAGACCAGTTGATTGCCAGTTATTCATGAATTCGGAATTTATATCAAAGAAAAAGGAACATTATCCATATACAGTAAATATATCTCAGGATTATGCTCTATCTTGTCTGTCAGCTGCCCTTTGTGCTGTTTGAAAGCATTCTGTAGGGCCTGTAATTGGCTGTCAGGGTGAGGCTGAGTGCAGATGTCTCTGGCTAATGGTTGTCTCTCTGGAAATACACAGTCCCGGGAGCCATAGGCTCAGAGAAATGCTAATGCCCCTGCGTGGCATTGTTTGCTTTAATCAAAATGTGGAACAGGATCAGCAGAGTGGCCCATGGTAGCACTGAATGAACCCAGACTGCAAAAGCATGAATGAAGAATAATGGGTGGGGGCTACTGATTTGTTTTGTTTGAGCCCTGGAGGGAAAATAATGGTGAAATATGAGATGCTTAGCAAGGATCTTACATGTTAAGCAGCTCAATAGAACTCTGTTGATTCAAAAATGATTTGCTGTCTTATTTCCCCAAGTCAAATCTTGTGAGAATCAGGGAATATTTCAATTTGAGGATCAGTCAGTATTGCACTATAGCTCCAGTCCATATGCAGCCCAGCTCCAGGCACCAGGATTTCTCACATGGACCTATTAACCCCCACCCCATCCATTCAGCCTCCTTTCTCCCTCCCTCCCTTCCTCCCTGGAGGCAGGTATAGCAGCCCTCGGATTCGTTTTCTCTCTTTGTGACTCAGCTTCTTTATTAGAGCAAACAGAGCATCATCATAACAGCAGTAGCAGGGCTTTTCTACCTAGAGCCCGATGAGTGTCTTCACTGGACCAAAATATGCCTTCTCAATTTTTCACATTTTTCCTACCTTCTTGAGGAGCACCCATTCCTTTTTGTCCAAGTTTGGCATGTCATAGACAATTTCTGAAGTGTCCTTTTCCTTTTTTCTTCCATGCTGTGAGAATTACGGTGTTTTTGACTTTGAAGATGCTTCTTATTTCATGGATCTGCTCGCCAGCATTGTGAAACTGATTGCTAACTCTCTGGTTGGTGAAATAGCTTTTTATTAACCTAAATATTTAGTAATCTCTAACTTATAAATATAAAGCCAAAACGGACTCAATTATTTTTCTTTTTCTGTTTTTTCACCAACAGCCTAGTTTGCTGACCGTCAGACTGACAAACTAATTGTCTCTCTTTTGTTCATGGAGTGACACACTGTGGTATTTATTGTCTTGTTGACTGGCTGACATATTCATTTGCAAAGACTGACTGCTTATTTTATTCACTAGCTGATTGAGCTACTTTCTGTCTTATTGTCCGCCTTGCTGTTTTGCTTTTTTCGTCCATGCCTGATTGACAAAATGATTATTTAATTCCTAGGTTTAGTATGCTGCTGACAGGCTGGGAGTGGCATCATCATTATCATCCTCAGGCTTTGTGATTGTTTGTATTTGGATGTTAAAGGAAGGAGAGACTTGACATTAGCAAAATCGAAGAGTAACGAATCAGAAACAGGAAGTAGCTGAGATAAAAGAGAAGAAAAAAAATCTCCCAGGATAAAAACTGTATTACGTTGCAAACGGGAGATTATTTGAAGGAAGGGTGACGAGAGGAGGCGTGGCAGAGGGGAGAGAGAGAGGAGAGAGAGAGAGAGAGGAGCAGCGAGAGACGAGGGGAGGAGAGTGGATGCGACCCACACCCTGAGATGCTGTGCTGGTTGAGAGAAGACGAGATGTCGGTCCAGGAGCTGCTACAGAGGGTGCAGTGTGTCATCACTCATGTTGGTAAGTCATCACATTTGTCCCCTTTTTTTTATCGTTTTGCTCTTCATACTTTCATACTTTCAGTGGTTAGAACAAGAGGAGCTTTTGTTTTCCAGAGAGTCTACTATGGGCTAAATGTACTGCAGAGCAGTCTTCCCTCTGTTGATGGTTGTGTGTAAGATGGAAGGTGCTTCAAGGTTGTATCTTTCTCTGGACATTTTTGAATTGGCTGAAATTGCTGAGAAGCAGAGCAGATGAAAGGGAGGCGGGGAATCTCCATCTCTCATCAGGACCACTGAGTGCAGAGGGATGCTCTGCACAGACAGAAGAGGTATATCATGAGGCTACCACAAGCCTTTGAGTTTGATCGGTGTCGATACTAAATAAGCATACTCAAAGATTTATTTGTTGGGGATCATTTCAGTGTTTAATCTGTCATCTGATTGTCTGTTTTGCAGCTTACATTATTTCTTAAGCGTGATTTGCTTGTGATGCTATTTGATTCATCTGAGTGAATATTTGCTGAGATTTGGGTCTAGATCTTGCATTTTATTTTGAATGAGGTAGAAGAATATAATTGTAGTAACCCCCGCCCCCCCATATTCATTACTTTGAATTTGATTAAGGCTGGGTCAAGGCTTCGGTACTGGAATGTGTGTTAATCAATGACTGGCAATTCGGTTTGCAGACAGCAACCCAATTTTTTATTTTGAAGATGTACAAGATTAAGATACAAATGTACATACAATATTGCATTACTATTGGCTACTTTAATTTTCTATTTTTTATCACTCTTCCTCCACCCTATTTATTTCTCCTTCTGTCTATTTTTTGCTTTAATTTTCCTAGTTGTTTTCTCCTTTCCTCATTTTTCCAGTCCATCTTTTCCATCCCTTCTGTGTCTCCACTATATTTCCATCCCTTATTCCCTTTCTTTATGCCTTCCCATCATCCTCCTTACATCCTAGTCTCCCGCATCCTTTCCTCCTTACATCCTTTTTACTCCTCCTTTCCCTCCCATTCTGCGTCCGGGTTGTTTCCCTGGCTGCTGGGGAAGTAGGTTAATGTGCCACGCTGGAGACTGTCGCACAGCATCCTCCATCGCCGCACTTCCTGCATTGCTTAGTGGCAGTGGAGTGATTGGTAGTGGAATGGAGGAGGGCTTGTGCAGAACGTTTCTATGGAAACTGAGCTAGCTTCTGCTAGGCAAGGGATCCTGAGACAATACACTGGGATACACCAGGATGCCGCTCACAGTGTTTGCAGCATTCGTGGCCTCCTGAATGTGTCCAGTATTCTGATTACTTTTCTTTCTGTGTGGAAATTTGTGTATTTCTCACACGGAGTGTAGTCACGGCTACTTGTCTCCTGTTTTCTTATTTCACTATCCAATCCATAACCATTGGAGAATTACTTTTCCCTGAATTCAAATACTGCAATGCACCCTGTAGAACCCATGGGCAGGGGTTTAACACAGGTACAGACGGACACACACACACGCAAACATACACACCAATCAAACCTTTATATTAAAATTCATAAAGTAGACAAAATAATCTCACAAAGTCAGTCTAGTATTTAATTTTTCATTCTTTTTATTTCTCTTTCCTCATCTTAATTTCTCACACTAGACTTTGCTTGCAGTCTTGCAGTTTACTTAACATATTACTTGTGAATCTAACAGCTAAAAGCCTTTGAATGTATTATATCATCTTCATGAACTGGTGGAGTCCATTGGAAGTAAAGATGTTTAGATTTCCTTTTTTTCTGAGAACTTTCACGACTCCTCAATCATGTAGGGCTATAAGTTTATTTCAAGTTTAACCTTGAGAACAACAGGACTCTCACCATCAGTTCCATCTAGTAATGTTAGTGTTCTTAGTCACTCTTTATGAGATGTTCTGGGTCAAAAGCTTCAGAAAAGGAAAACATAAAGGCCATTACAGCCATTAAATAGACCTTTCCCTTGCCAGTTTTCTCCTTAACATGCAGTTTTCTCTCTTTCCTTCATTAAGTAGTTTTAAATTGTCTACTCTTGTCTACTCTTTCCTCCTCACTGAGAAATTCTGGATCTATCAATCACTGGTATTGTGCCCAGACCAATACTACTGTTTACAGTGGGTTGACTGGTAGAAGAACAGAGTGCAAGATGGCTAATTTAAAGAGATTCAAACATACATTGAACCTAAATGAGACCTTGACTCAGTTGAGAGGTTTGTGCACTAAAATTGGCAACCAGCAGTTTTATCATGATGCTAAGTACAGTCAGCATCTTTTATTTGTTTGTCTTTTTAAAGCTTGTGAGCTTGTAA
>JAPZDV010000021.1:1284074-1323464 GCA_029814665.1 Acanthurus lineatus
GTCCCTCTATTGGACAATAGACTGTCTTCTCTCTGCTGTCCACTCTCACCGCTGGTCAATTCACTGATCTCTATGAGGGTCATTTCTATTTATAGATTGCAGATTGGGTCAGAAATGTCCCCTTTTCACCTTTGCTGTGAAGTGTAAGCACCTCATGACAGATCAGAGAAGGTGACTACAGTGATAATACACTCTGCAGTGTTTTAGTAAAGAATATTGCAGGTCCAGATACAGTCAGAGGCGCAGCAGCACTGATGTCCACCCTCTGTTGACAATGCCAATATAGTGAACCACAAATGATCATGGGCCCTGTGGTTCACCACTTGTTCAGTCATCAGACAGAGACTCAGTGTCTCACTGCTCAATGTAATCTCCACTGTTATGTAAGCTCTTTAACACAGACTCATTGTAAGTGTGTGGGAGGTCTGCTGGTAAGTCGAGCCACCAAGGTAGACCAAGCTAAGACACCACAGTTGCTATCCATCTGACACACACACACACACTGTAGATGCTTAGACACAGAGCAATATCATGTCACATCATGTCGACTTTTATCCTATTGAAATGGTACATGTAGACATAGAACTGACACAAACTAACATATGTCTGCATCTTTTCCCATCCACTTGTTAATTTTGTTTGTTGTGGGGTTTTTTTGGCATCTGTTCTGCATCTTGTAATAGCCTGCTGTAGCTATCAGCAGGAGAACATTTTTTTGTTTCACAGTACATTACTGCATGGTTAGGGTCAGCGAATGATTGTGGTTTAATGAAACACAATGTTGACTTTGTTGATATTGGGAAACAAACAATTGATTCTTTGTTCATGTTTAATGTTTGGTTGAACCGTGCTTTCACCCCGACCTCATCTCTATGCTGTTGCTTTACAACAACAGCACCTGACTTCCAATATCCTCCTCCCATTTTAACTACAGGAGGGCTGCGCCGGAGGCAACTGTGACTATCATTAAAAACAATGATGGGAAACAATATTAAACAATATATAATTGCTACTGTGTTAGTAAATGTATTTTATAATACAATAACATTATTACGACGATATTTCACAAAATATTAGAGGACTTACCTAAAAAAATTGTGCTGCTTGCATGGTTACATTATGGGTGACAGAAAGCAGAGAGACGGGAAAAAAAACTTTACCCACCCACAAGTTTCCCGCATTAGCAAGCTTTATGTGTGTTATCACATTATATTTTCAGCGCAACCTATTCCACTCCCCGTGGCTTTAGTCTATGCAGAAAAAGACTTGGGTGATTGTTTTTGTCCATATCTCTTAATTTGTTGGCTTATGATATTCTCTTCTGACATTCACAAAGCAAACATGTTGTTATATTCAGGTGTCTAAAAGAACTTGACTGAGGTTATGAAATTATATTGGTCTTTGTTAATTATTAAAAAGTTAATGTTTGTGGTAGGATGTGAACCTCTCTCATATTAAAAATCCTGCTCAAATTATGCACTCTGATCCCATTCCTGCAAGTTCTATAAGCAAGGTGTTGGACCAACCCATACAATATATAGGCCCAATGGATATAGTAATAATGGTTTGACAGTGAAAAAATTTGATGTTTCTTAATAAACTCTACAGTTTCATGTGATTGTATTAGTGATAGAAACATTTTTGTACAAATACAATTCATGTTTTTTTACTTGCACTGCTCAAAGTTCTTGTTTGTTGAAGTGTGAGTACAACAGAGAAGAATAGTGAACACATACACACATTGCTTGCCTGGGAATACAGTAGTGTTTATTTTCATATAGGAAGTAGTTCCCAAAAACAAATCTGACAGCTTTGTATTGAAAACAATGTGTGTGAAACACGTGTCTGTAGTAGACGTGTGCGTGTGTGTTTGTATGTCAGTAGCTACAGTCCAGCATTTCCATGTTTGTTTTTGTGTTCTGGAGCCTTTGTGTGCCTAAATGTGTATTAATATATCATTTTAACACTGTACTGTTCATTCAAATGGGGTGAGGACAATAACACAGTAGACAGAACATAGCAGGGAGGTGTTAGCCACATGTGTTTCCTTAGCTATTTTTGGAAATAATACGTTTTCTTTATGAGGGTTGCCACAGTAGATCATCTCTTTTCAGACTGCCAGCATGGTGTTTTTATGATCTTCATATTTAATTTGGCATAGTTTTTATTTTTCAATACCATATGCCTTTTCCAGATGTACCCCACCATATTATCAGCCACAGTCGCATCACACCGTGCAGCTTATTTGACCTCATTCCACATACACCCTCCTGCTACCCCAAATACTCACTAGAGCAGCGGGTGAGGCTTAATCTGTTGCTAAAAATAGTTCGCACCAGGTTTCCTCCTGTAATAGCTACTAAAAACTGTGTACACCTGTAAAAAAAAGTTATTGAAACTTTTGTTAAAAATGAAGTCCTATATTTGAGTGTCACAGACTGAGTAGAGAAGTCGAGAGATGCTGTGAGATGGATAAAGACTTTTCTCTTTTTGTTTGAACTTTCTGACACTTCATCACAATGTTTTGCACCTTTTTTTTCAAGCCAAAACTCAAGCATAAACAACAGCTTCAGCCACCCACTTGTCCTTGCTCCTGCCGGCAGAAAGATGGTAGTTTACAGCCATTTGAACTGCGAGCCTAATGTTGGTGTCCAGACTCAAAAAGTGGATTTAGTGTGTCATTACTCATGGAAACTGGAAACATACTGAAGTCCATCATCTGGTCTTTAAAGGTTACTCACAGGCTGTTCACTTTCGGCTGTCCAATATGGACCTTATGAAAGCATAGACAAACACACAGACTCACACACAGAGACACACACACACACACATCACAGCCCCATTCTGTATTTCTCTCTCTCTCTCCTTCCCTCCCTTCATCTCTTTCTTTTCACATACACACACAGACACTCTCTGCCCTCCCTCTCTGACATCTGATAGGCTGTTTGCTCCTCAGAGCAGAGCTGTTTCTCTACAGCTGGAGCTGGAAAAACTGACCACAAATGCATGCAACAACTACAACACACACACGCACACACACACAGAGTTGCTCCGGCTGTGTGAAAAGCGAGAGAAAAAGAGAGAGAAGAGAGAGAGCATGCGCAGCTTCTGTTTGTCTGGACGTCTGAAACAGTCTGAGCTGATGATGAAGATAATGATGGTGATGAAGAGGCAGCTGTTGTTGACAGACTGGAGTTGCTGACGGATGTTGTGTTGTCCTCACTGGTTTTGGATACCATGAGATTACTACTATTTATTGGGATTACAGCTTTTCCAGAAGGATTCACATGTATACCTGTGAATTTCTTTGAGCCAGGACAGTGTTACAATGAGGAGTGTCTAACACATTATAGGTAATGTTCACACCTACACATGGTCTAAAACACCATGGACACACTAAAGTTAGCTAACACTGAAAATAACTTACATATGTAACTTAAAACATAGCATGTACACAATGTCTCATTGTAATGTGCTGCGTTTAGGCACCACAGCAGACTGTCGGGGAGGAACACACACTCATCTGTTGCCAGCCATGCTTCCCTCTGCCTGCCTGGTGTCATCTTTTTTTCCATTTCGCCGCTCTTTTCCATCACAGTCTGCTGGTTAGGTGATTTAGTTGACAAAGTATTTCCTCTATTAAATGACTAATGACTGAATTTTAGTTTAGTCTTCACAGGATGTTTGAAACAATGTGAAAGGCTGCCAGTGATGTGCTTGTGCTTCAAGTTGGTCTTTTTGTGGGAGTTACTTGAAATTGCAAAAAAAAAAAAAAAAAAAAAAAGAATCTTAAAAGGGTCCTTTTTAGTGTTAATAAAGTAAAAAGTTAAACATGTAGCTCACTTTTTTTAAGCTTTTTTTTATTTATAAAAAGGGAAGTTGCATTTGTGGTACTCTGTCTCTGGAATGTGGCTAATATTCAGCACTTTTGGGAGTTAATAAACACTGAAGTGTCTGCAGTGGTGGCAATAAACTCACTCTGCAGTCGTCAAGGCAACAATGTCATATGCTAGCACTTCAGCAAACACAGTTTTACTGCAAATGATAGGCTCCATGCTGGTTATATTTGATATGGTTTGAGGAATTTCCCAGGGATTTATGACTCTGTAAATGCATAAAGCAGAGGGACTGAAGGAAAATAACAGAAAAAAAACAGGAATTCCTGCTAAGTTTTGAGGCTTCATCTACATTTATGTTCTTTTTTTCAATTTTAGAACTGCAACTTAAACTGCATCTTAGAATCAAATGTCCCTTCAAACTTGTATTTAAACCAGGGAAGTACCCCCAGGCATAAACACTACAAAAATTATGTGTTTTATGAGAGCAGTGTTGGGGATTAGATATAGATGACACAGTTCATACATCTACTGTACTAGCTAGCTAACAGTTGTTCAGTTGGTGCGCAAACTTTGTGTGGCCCTAGCGACTCTATGCACCATGGCACTGGAACACAAACACAAACACAAACAGACAAAAAACAAAGAAATAAGAAATCATCTCTATCATCTTGACAACAAGCTGCAAAGTTACAGATTTACAATAAATTAACAAATGCTGAAATGTCTGACCTTTTTGTTTTTTTAAAATACCATTTATATACACATATTTGGAAATGAAGATGAAGACACCCACGTTGTCCTCCAGATTGGGCCTTTTTGGTCATGAGGTATCCTTTCTAGCACATATCTAGTGACCTTTTCCAGAAGAAAATGTACTGCCTCTTATTCATTACATCTTATAATTTAATTTTAGTAACCAATAGGGGCTTTAGTGAACTTGTTTTCCATGCTAACAGATTCACCTTGTCTTTGGTCCATGCAAAGAAATCTGTGGTTTTCTTTTGGTTCAGTTCTTCCATCCTAGAGATTTTCTCCAACCAAACAACCAACTCTGCCTCCTGTTAACAGGAGCGTGTGCATGCACAGTTTATGTGAATGGTGGTATGTGATATGCATTTGTAGGCATGTTACTGTGGGCAGACAGTAACTCTAAAATAGTGCTAAATGTTTTTTATGGACAGAAATGGCTTTAGATTTAACAGACCATTTTAAGATAAAAATCATAGTGATGTGGATGGGAACTATAAACAGGAACAGCCTTAAGTGTTTTGCCTTTTGATTGGCTACTAACTCTTTCACTCACAAATCCCACTGTAGTTTCATAGCGCCATCTTATGCTTTTTTTACATATCTTCTTTCATATCTACTTGTACTAAAAGGAGGCGGTGTAGGAGGAAGTTAAATTAGTGTGAATTGCAAGGTTAGGACAGTTTTCAAGAAGATGATCCCAAAAAGTTGATTTTTTTTGTTTTTATTTTTATCATATATTGTGATTTCAAGTAATATTAAAAGGCTCGACAAGCAAGAACTATTTTCCACTGTATTTAACTGCAGAGGATTTCAATCTCGTCATAAATCACTGTGTTTTTAATAAGGTTGCTTCCTAAATGTTGAGCTTGCTCACTCTGTGAACACTAGCAGCAACAGCAGTGGCAGTGTGTGAAAGCATGCTGTTTAATCCTTTTATATTTAGAGCAGACGAATGAAGGTGGCAACAAAGGTGTGTGTATGTGGTATGTGTGTGCATGTGTGTGAGGGCATGGGGTGAGGTGGTGTTGGCACTATAGTGTGTTACCATAGGAACATGGAGTTTAGACACCTGACAACTCGGCACAGAGCCAGCTGGAGTGTTGCAGCCCCGTCAGATGTCGCTGAAGTCTTTGAGCTGCTTTAAAGCTGCCTACTGTCTCTGTGATTGTGCTGCTTTTTCTTTTTGACGCACAGTGTGCGCTGTGTTGTGCTTTGGCCCTTATCAAGCTGACAGTCTGACAGTCTGACAGTCAAACACAAGCAGTTACAGGCTCTGGTTCATTCCCATTCATTTTATGCCTGACCAAGGAAAAAAATGATTCAGTGTGCTGCTTAACATGGCCCCGCTGCCAGTTTTCTCTCAGTAGCCACTAGTGTGTGCAATGAAAAAGCAATGCCTTAGGGCCCAAAAGGCCCTGTCCCAACAGACAAGGATCATAAATGAGATGTCTGTAAAGATGCTAAAAGGACAGTTGGAACTAAAATCGGTGTCACATACTAACAGTTGTTTTTTATTCTCCTAAATCTGAGACCTGGACCCAGGAAACCTCCTGGCTTATGTGCTTGGTGAGCAATTTGACTCTGAGCCATCTTTTAGTCCAACTCTTTTTAATATGAAACTTATATCAGACTAATGGCTTCTGAGCTTTATTAGCATTATTAGTCTGCAAATATGACCGGATATAATGAATATGCCAAACAGGACAGGAAAAAAATGGCTGTGTTGTATCATTGTTCAGATCACTTTAAGTGAATTCACAGTCCAGTTTGCTCCCTGTGAGGACGACTGCTGAGAAAAAGATGTCTGACTGAGCAGACGCACATTTTTTGAGCTGAATTTTATGGAAAAATTCATGTTAAAATTTAAATGGACTTTTTGTCACAGTTCTCTCTAAAGCCATACCCCCTTAACAATATCGTATATGTAAGGTTGCCTGTGTATTAAGCTACAGCACTGCATTTATGAAGGTTATGTTTTAGATCTGGTTAGGTTTAAAAAAAGCACTTAGTTTGGGATAAGAAAAGATCATCTGTTGCCTTTAAATATCTGCTTTTCAAACCATAAACATGGGAGAGCAGTACAGTTTTTTGGTTAGTTATTTGGTGACCAATTTGACGACCATCTTTCCTATGTTACCCCCTCCCGGACATGTAATCTGAACTGTTATTGATATGTATTGTAGAAACATTGATATGATACAAGTGAAACATACAAATCTAACACATCCATGGCTAACAGTGACAACATTCTACCCCCCCAAATGGGCTGTGCAGTAAAACTCAATGTTGCCACTGGACTTAAAATGTGCATACAGAGTCATCTCATATGTATGTACGTAGTTCCTAAGAATACTGGGCTAAGTGTGCACTCAGTGCTAATGTCAGTCAGCATACCTTACCTTATCTCTCTGAAGCAGTCCTTCATCTTTGAATGTTCTCATCCAGTCTTCTTAGTGGGAACTCCCTTTGTCAAACTGAGGAATGTCCTGGCCTTTCAAGAGGCTTTTCGAGCTTTACAGCTTTCCTCTTGGGACCATAATTGTGGTTAGACTGAACAGGATCAGCTGCTCAACATAGAAACAAATGACAGCTAATTAGCTTCAAGCTAATTGTAGTTGTCCAAAAAATCTACAGAAACTTTGCCAAGTTACTTCCTAAATTTTAGCCTCCAGATTTCACCTCCCAAATCAAGAATCCCTCTGGTTCCATTAGTGTGTGTGAGGCAACCTGACATCTGCTTATATGAATGCTTCCTGCACTTACCCTCTGTCTCTTCAGTCTTCCTTTGGTTTCTAAAAACATAAAAAAAACATATTGTTCCCGTTGAGTCTTGAGGTGGTCATACATCACGTCTGTCTGCACCACTCCTTTCTACTTTGATGTTTCAACAATACAGCACATCCTCCGTGCTCAGGTTCCTGGCTCTGGTTGCATAACCCTGCTGATGCATATCCAAGATCCTCTATACCCCCCCCCCCTTTTTTTACATACACATTTTGTGCATTTGCTTTCAATTAAAGATGTATTTTTGATTTTTGAGATTATTTTTATCCATGATTTAATTAATTTACAATTTTCTTTGCCACTGGATTCTAATATTACCTGGCCATCTGCCTTTGTTTCACTATCATAGGAGTAATCAATAGTTTTTGCAGGAATTGAAAAACTTTGGAGTATAGATTTGCAATGTAGCTCATGTGGTTGGGACTATGGGTGTAAACAACGTGTTGACTATCACCACCGATGCCACATCCTTTCAATTTTTTCCCAAAACACACAGACATCATAATTTGAATAGAGTCAGAGGAATTCACTCTCTGCTGTGCTGAAAGGTTCTAATAATCTACGCGATTAGTAAATGTACTGTGCATGTGGGAACTGTTAGAGCAACAGGATTTTTAAGGGTACAGGTTTGCAAGAAAGTAAACAAAGGCTAAGAACATAGCAGTTTACTCTAGTGATCGAAGCTTCTTCTTTTTTTATGTGAATGTAATGAAATGTTCAACAGGCAGATTTTGGATGAGTATTCACTGGTGTGTGATCAGTAAATATTTCTGACTAAAACAGCCTACCATGGGAGCAGTATTTTATCATCCTTGGCAGATCAGCCAACTCAGATACCAAGAACAGAGGTACATTGATATTGCCTCCATTAAAGGCCGAGCTCACTACCAGCCATTGTGCTGTCCCTCTCTCTCTGTCTGTCCCCACCCCCACCAGTGTCCAACCTAACCAAGCATGTTCGAGAGTATTAAAGTACAGTCAGTGTTAATGCATGTCTTTATTCTCAGTGACAGAGAAAGGTTTGTTCACTGCTCTTAGAGTTTCAGGCTGAAGGGCAAACATAATAATCAAACCAGAGCCATAATACATGGATACACACACATACATACACTTAAAGCCACGTCTGCGAACACTGTTCAGGCAGAAATTCTAGTTAGTAATGAAAATAAGCTGCACATGATGACAGGAAATCATCACAGAATACTTTTCCAAAGAAGAGGTAAAGAATTCCAGCAATTACAAAACTTACGTCAAAGATGTGAAAAAAAAAATCACATGATGAAAATAATTACTTTCTGTGGTAAGGTAGAACTCTAACATGGAAGTGAACAGAAACAGAAATGTAGGACAACATCTCACACTCTGAATTCTACTGTCTTGTTAGTTCCTTATGTGTCGTTGTTCAGGTAGAGCTGAGGCATGAAATGTTGGCCACTTATTCACTTTGACCATCAGTCAAAGCTGTTTGTAAGACTAAATTCCCACTCAGTTTTCACTTTATTCTAGTCTATGTTTATCCAAAAAATGTTTTGTTTCTTAAAATCAGAGCTAGAAAAATTTAGCTTTGTCAAAGTTTTACACACATACATATCTTCTGTCTCTCCAGCTGTTTTGTTTGTGTCATGCAGTGTGTTGTAAATGCTCCATGACCCAGCTGTGTCATTGTACAGCAGTTTTTCTATTCATTGAATTAGTGGTGCTTCTACTTGTGGAGAATAATAAAGAGACAGAATGACAAGAAATGCTGTTGCAATCTGTGTATTTTATATCCTGTGATCTATGATCAAATCCTTTCCCAGTAATTAATTATTAGGATCCTTTGATATGAGTAGCCAATAGTTTGGTTAAATAATTGAGCTTGTGAGTTTACTGACATCTTATCTTCATTTGTCATTCAGCATACTAGGCTCTACTTTTCCTCTCTAATCCTTCACTGTATTATATCTACTCTTTGAATTTGTTCATGCTCCAGCTGTGTTGTCTGTATTTGACGTGTGTCTGATTCAAACTGTGTCTCTTCAGATTTTTATTTGATTCTTCAGCAGGAGAAGGATAACTGTGTGTGACTGTCTGGTGTTTCATAGTTTATCTGCCTTTGTCTGATCGGTGTGCCTCTCCTTACAGATGAGATCATGCAGCAGGAGATCAGGCCCCTGCTGGCTGTAGACATCATAGAGCAGCTTCATCGCCAGTTTGCCTTGCTCTCAGGTATGTAAGAACACCCTGCTGGCCCACTGACCTGCCATCCAACCCAAGCCATTATTACTGTTTTTGTCAAACAAGACATTACATGCAAATTAGTTAACTTAAATTAAGTCATGCTGTGATACATCAATCAGGAAAAAGAACAATTAACTTCCTAACTTTTTTTTTATAATCATGTTTGTGCTAATTTGTTTTTTTTTTTGACCTTCTAATATTTTAATACTAGAGGTAAATTTTGCTTTTTTCTTTTGCCTAAGCCAGTAAAACACACTCATACATACATGCCCCCCCCCCCCCCACCCCACCCTAACACACACACACACACATGTGCAAACACACACACCCATTTGAAGAACTAAGGCATTAAAAGCCATGGTCAGTTTAACCTGATCATTTCTCCTCCAAACCAGGATATCTTTTAAAAAACTCTAAAGAAAAAAAAAAAGGAATGTTCCGTCCCGAGCTAGAAAAACTCTGAAGAGACAGAGGAGTGATCAAATTCGTAGCTATGGCTGACATTTCCTGACTTGTAGCCCTGTGAGGGATACCTGGTAAATTCTGATGAAAAGTATGTAGTTGCAGTAGGACATATAATTTTAAAGACATCTGGGTGATTTTTTACAGATCTGACAAAAATCCAGACACACAGAGGACATGAAACTGAGCCTGAATATTAATCCTTGTGACTATGGCAGATTTAACCTAATGTGTGAAGTTGGTGGATATACCCTGAAACCAAACACCACCCACATCCAGTCTGATAAACATGGAATCTTGTCTTCAAGGACTTTTACCACACACTCTACTCTCCAATAATATATACTGTATTCTACAGTAAACTGCACTGCACTGTATCCCCTCTACTCTTGTCTGTCACAACAGACCCCACTCTTACTGAGTGTGTACAATAAGATGACAAAAACTGGTTCCTGTTTTGTTGTGTGTGTTGTATGTGTGTATTGCAGTATTCTGTATCTTAATTATCTCCTCTTAGCCCTCATTTAACTCCATAAATGGTCACAAGCTCTTAAACAGAAATTTTAGACTCTACCAACATCCTCTTATTCACAGTTCCACTTCCGCTGTCACCTCTTTGTCTATTTTTATGCTTGTGGGAACAAAAAGTTTCACTGTTATTTCTTCTGATAGGGCCACACATTCCTAGCAGTTTGTTGTGTTTCTGTTGGGTTTTATCATTCAGAAAAGTTATGAAAGAAAGGACTTTATGTGTACAAAAGGTGCTGGGTTCTCCACTGACTTTCTTTTCTTCACAGAGGAAATCTTACAACATGAGTCCTATTCTTTGTAGATAAAAACTCAGGAAGCCCTTCAGATGTCTGTTTGATTGTGATTGTTGAAACAGAATAGCAGAGGAAGCCTGAGTGATATGGCTGGTTTATTTCCACATGATCTAATGGTCAGCCATGTAACTCCCAGCAAGAAATTGACCAAGCATATTTGACAAAACATGGAGCTTGAACTAAAAAAAAAAGTAAAATGTCAAACACATTTTCTGAGTTCTACTCGTTGTTCCCTGTGCTGACTATTCCATTAAGTCTTGTTTGTAATAAGAGATAAGTCTGTTTCAAACAATTATTTTGAAGTATTTTAATATCCAATTTCACTTTTTTCCCCCCTCTCTGTTAAGTTTCTTGAACATGGGGTGTTTACACAGGCTAAATGTGTCCAACACAAGCTCTCTGTAAAAGTCTGTAGTTTCTCAACCCAAGGAAAGATAACTCTGGTGATGACATAGGATAAATATGTCCAATGAAATGTAATTTGGGATAATTAGGTAACTCTATCTATTATTAAAACGCACAAACACACAAAAAAAACACTTGACTGTTAGCTATTGTGTATACTGCAGCTCTCCACAGGCTATCCTCTCCTCCTGGTTTAGCACTGCAGATGAGGGGGGTGTGTGTGTCTGGAGGCTACAGTCCTCAACAGCACTGTGTTGCGCTCTGTTGGCAATACAATGAAATTTATTAAGTTTAATTTAAATTCCTTTAGAAACTGAACCTAACTGCCCATATATTCACTCAGAGGAATGTTACAGTACTGCAGCTAAGGACTCTTGAACTTTGTGAACTTCTCCTTTGCTGTGACTTTCAAGGGGTCAAGAAGAGAACCACTGGTCTATTGATATCCTTCAAAGAACAAAAATCTCATGTTAGTCAATCATTTAAACCAAATAGATGCAGTGTCTCTACATGATGGATTCAAAATAACTTTCTCTGGCTAAGTAGGATACGAGAACAAAAGGATACTGCTCTATAATTCTTTGGGGAATCGTGCATTAAATTGCAGTGTAGAGGCATTTGTTGAATGGATCATTTATGTTAGCATGCCATGACTGGCCTAATGAATGACTGAGTTTAGACCTCCTAAGGTACTGTGTAAAGTTTCTGTCTGCCACAAATACCACAGCTACTGTCACTCGCATGAGAGTCTCCAATGGCGCTGTCTGAGCACTGGTTTGTGCATTAAAATAGATACATGCCTATTTTTGATTTTCTCTCAAAAAGTATGAAGGAAAAGCCTAATTGTATCAAAAAAAGAGGGAAAGCAACTTTGAATAAGTTCAGCCTCTTATCATAAAAGTGTATTTACATTGGGAAACTTAGATATTCACAGCAATCCAGCCAGTGGAAAGTTACATCATTTAGTTTGTAAAGGTTTGGATAGTTTAGCCTCCTCTGGGTGCCCTCAGACTTTCCAGATGTGTTGTTCCTGGTGGCACAGCAGCCTGTGTGGTTCTACAGGGATGCTTCTCATTCCTTCCCTCAATCTTTTCTCACCAGCCAAAATAGCAATTGTTTGAAAAAAAAAAAAAAAAAAAACCCTCTCTCAGCATTACTTGCCCCCAGAGCTGCACAAGTTTAACACAGGCCTGGTTTATGGCTTTCACCACATATTGCCTCTATTGAGAGTGTGTAGGATGTGGGTTAGTATGGTATGATCCTTTGGCTGGATTTTTCCCTCTTTACTTTACATACAATTCTGTCACACATGAACTGGAACTGTTCTTCATTTACAGTCTTGCCTGCTCCTCTCACACAATTTATCTAGTAAAGGAAAGTACTCTGTTCTCAGCCTGTTCAGCCATGTTGGCTCTCACTCCTTTGTTTATTGTCAAACAAATTAGAATCACAAAGCACCTTGTTACTTTAGTTACACAGCAGCAACATTTACTGTAGATTAATCTACCTTTGTTTCAAATATAAATTAACATCTTGACATGTCAATAAAGCAGAGTTGGAGGATGTCAGCCCTCTTCAGAAGTCAGCCACATTATACAAGCAGAGAAAAGCAAAGACTTCTCAAACCTGTTTAATATTTTTTTTAGCTATAGGGGGCAGTGAAGTAAGCTGAAACAAAATATATGCATATTTTTCACATCTCAGTGAGTTGATGGGTCTAATGTGTTAACAAACAATTGCCTACTCACACACACACATTGCAGACGCAGAATGACATTAGTTATTACCTGAAATCATGTTTCTGGGCCACTGGATAAATGTAAGGCCAGTAAGAACTCTTCTCTCAGCTCTTTGTTAGTCATCTTTTGCCCTACATGTCTGCCCTGTTATTCATATATCATTCAAGTAATATTCTGATGTGTATACCATAAAATTAGATACCAGTACTGGAATGTTGAAGAAGTGCCAGCTTTTCTGTGCTTCAATCAAACTGTAGTAACTTAAATTAACTGTACTTAGGTTTATGGAGCACCAGTGCATTAAAACCATTAGGGATTTAAAAACTATATTTTGACAACTATATTTTTTATATTTGACAGACCAAATTAACAAGACAAATTGGTGCACAAAACAAAACAAGACTCATTTATATGAACAAAAATTAAATTATTTTCTTTAATAATAGTACCCCTCAAAGAAAGAACTATTCTGTCATCTGCTGGGGTAGTTAAATGCTACAATACATGGTATCATAGTACCTGCGGGCTATTCTAGTCAGTAAACTTTACTACCAACTCTTTTCAACAACAGTCTAATATTGTGAAACTACATGACACACAGGTCCACTCCTCCTGCAGAGTATTCACCCAATCATTTGTATGTTATTTGGATGTGAGTCAAAAGATACTTGGCGGGACCGTTGGTGACTGTTGGTGGGTGTGTGTCTGTGTCAAGACAAAAATGGAGGATTAGTTTTGTTTCATGTTAACATTATAATACCTCAAAGTTACAAATTTCAGCTTTTCACAAGTGTTGGCTCTCACTAAAATTACATATTGTTGTTTTCTTCAAGAGTAATAAGCATTCTGATATTTCAACTGAGGTGCTGGATAATTTATGGCTCAAGGTCGCCATCTTGTGACTTTTTTATAGAAGTGTTTGCATCTAAAAAAATTTTGAGAGCTTTACAAGTTTTTTTTTTTTTTTTTACTAAGAGGTGTTTTCTCCTCTATGTAATTGTTCAGTCTCACTGAATTTATGTTTTGTTTTTAAAGAGATAAATGGTTGAATTTCCCTAAAGTTAGACTAAAAAGAAACAAAGCCAAAAAAAGGTGATGCGTTAAATTCATGTAAGATAAATTTATATACATTCTGTCTGAGATACATGGGCAAGTTTTTTGATTTTCCAGGATACACCTCAAATTCCGGGAAAACTTCTCATTCTTCTAAATCCACCAAACTTTTTTAGTCCCTGCAAACATTACATTGAGTACCAGCGCAGATCCTTAAGTGTTGAGACTTATGATTGATTTCATGCTGACTGATAGTAAATGTTGTATGTGGTGCTCATGTTGCAGGAGGGCGAGGGAAAGATGGCGCCCCCATCATTACTTTCCCAGAGTACTCAGGCTTCAGTGAAGTGCCGGAGGAAGACTTCCTCAATGTTGTTACTTACCTGACCAGCATTCCCAGGTATACACACTTTCATACACATTAAGCTTCATTTTCATTGTGACTGTTCTCATGCAATCAGACTCTTGGCCCTTAGCCCATGTCACCTATTACCTAAAAGAGCACCCCACTCTACTTATTGGCCACCATTAAAAAACCTGCATTTAGTTTCTATCAGACACTGCAAAATTACAGTCATATAAACCAAGTTTTGGTGTAAGTTATTCTAATGGAGCTTAGGAAGCTATGCTATCACTGCTTAACAGAAGGAACTTGAATATTTTTGCTGGAACTGGGCACTGGGCACTGGGCAAAAACCCAGGAACCTATTCAGGACCCCTATTTTTTCCTACTCTCGGTTCAGTGCATAGTTCTCTACAAAGGGATCCTGCCTGACGTCAGACATTCATTGTGGTTCCTCAATTAAACACAATTGTTTGGGACTGCTCAACACAAATCTGGAATAATGAAATGGCTCTATGGCACTCAGTATACTGTTTTAGCCCTGCAAATGTCCCCAAAATTTGTTGTTTCAGTTAGCATGTCTTTGAGCCTGAGGCAGTCAGTTGGCTTAATATAGAGGTAGCCTCAGATTTTCATGCGTATCCTAGAACCTGCTAAATGGCAAGTAGTTCTAAATCATGTGATATTACTCTGTCAGAGATTGGATAAAAAAAAAGTTAGCCAGTTGGCAACAGGATTAATGTGTCTAATGTTTAAGTCTTACCAGTGTGAGATCTAAACTTGGCTAATGTGCCAATTCTTCAATACCTCCAGATAAATACTATTGGTTTAATGTTTCTGTAAATTACCACGTAGTTTCACTCTATTGGTGAAATCCCTAGAGTTTGCTCTCTAGCTGAACTCTGTCTCTAGGAGCAGCAACAGTCCAATATTAGCAGAATTAGAAAGGTAATAGCTCACTGAGACAGACACATTAACAAAGTTAATCTCTGCCTCCTGTTTCAGCCTTGATGCTGCAAGCATCGGCTTCATTATAATCATCGACCGGCGGAAGGACAAATGGAGTTCAGTAAAGGCCTCCCTATCCCGGATTGCTGTAAGTTCTCCAGGACCCCCACTCTTCACATCTCATATAAATGCGTACACACATACATAGAAGCACAGACATCTAAAACTTATTTAATCCTGCACTTTTAGCAGTAAATACATTATTCATTCTTTTAAGTGCACTTAGATGTAAAAAGCAGTTAAAGAAAGGGTGTTTTACACTGAGACCCTATATCATTGAAATTGATCCTGCTCTTTATGACTTAAAATTTATTTTGTTGTCTGTATTGCAACCACAGATTTTAAATCCCTGCACCACAAGAGTTCAGGCAGAGCAAAGTTTATATGATTAAAAAAATACATAAAAAGTTTATGAACCCTTTCTTGTCTTATTCTTTTTGTTACATTTTTTATGTAAGGGTGGCTGTTATTTGTGCAGTATGTGAACATCTTGTGCAGTGGATTACATCAATGTTATGGCATCCTGTCATGTTCATAATTAGCTAAATTTAGTGATTTATACTAAATTCTAAATACTTTTCTATATAGGGGGCCCAGGAATTGATTTTACAGGGATGATACAATATGAAGTATAACTAGAATTTGAATACTATTTTGTGAATTAGGCTTTTCTTTTCTTTTTGTTAATTTTTTTGGTCCTTCTTAGGGATAAACAGGTTTTCTTTTCTCTGGTCAGTGAGGAACACTGCACTTCAAAGTTCACTGTTGTAATATCTATTGTTGTCCCCTAGAGGGCAGTCTGTAGAAAATTATTAAATGAAATATTGACCATTTGCAACCCCTCATACATGAAAATTAGTGAGTGACTTTTACTTTAACTTTTGTGATTTATTTTATGTTAAATAGTTTGAATTTGTAAAGGTGTGAAGAGATCAAACTTAAATAATCAAAAGCATTGGGGTAAAAAACAGGAAATTAAACTCCTCTTAGTTGTGTTAAATTCTGCTCACATAATATTCTTGCTGTTTTGCAAGTTTAAGGCTAGGTTTTGAAAGGATGTCATAATTAGAATGACACAATTTTCAAATGAGTAAGTGACTGAGGGATTATAACTTTTATCATTTTTAAATAAAAGTGCATATTAAGTTCCAAGGCCACCAGTTTGATGACTCCCAGTTAATGTGCCTTCTAATGCATGCAGCATGATGTATGATGCAGTGTAATGCAGTGATCTGTTACTGGGTCAGATTTCTTAGAATAAACTGCTGTAATGCTTTGGTCTTTTAATGATTCCATACCAGCAAGACACACATACATGTATATGCTTTCACACATCTGTATCTGGCATTGTGGTACCAGCACTTGCCTGCTGACTGGTGGTTTAAGACAATTTCTGAATAAATAATTGAAAGAAAAGCTTAGAGATGTTTTGCAAATTCACATGTTGTGTTATCCAGGGGGCATTTCCAGGAAACCTGCAGCTGGTGTTGGTGCTGAGGCCATCCAGGTTCTTCCAGAGGGCTATAGCAGATATTGGGATCAAGCTGCACAAGGATGACTTTAAAATGAAGGTACCGGTAAGCATGCTTTTATACCAACCATTTAAACTGTTTTAGATGCAATCAAACCGAAAAAATAATGTAAATTTCACCAAAGAAAGAGGAAAATTAGAGACATAAGGGATTAAACTGAATTAATGACAATTATAAGATACATGACATCCAAAATTTTCAGTACAATTCAGATGAGCTGCATTTAGCATTGCTTCTGTCAAGGACAAAACTTGTAAACCAACCAAGTGAACATCCAGATGATACAAAGCCTACACTTATACTTCAAACTGTGAAATTCAGTACATTATGGCTACAAAAAAAGTGTTCAAATAACTGCCACAATCTTTTGGACTATGCATCCACAAACTGTGCAGCCACAGTGTTTTTTAACCTTTGGACATACACATCTATAAGGTAAACTCAGCATTTGACTAAGAAGCTTTACTTGACTAAACACAGGGGGATCCCAGGTTGAGCTTTACCATCAGATACATCTACATGTACACATCAGATTATTTATCATATACAACTCCAAGCTGATATATTGTGCCAGTTAACACCTCAGTCCTGAGAAGTTAATATGCATTAGCGTTAAAGAAGTGTTATTATTTACCTGTCTCGGTTACACATTTGATTTATGCACATGATTTATTTGTAGTAAATATGTTTCCACACCTTTCTGGTAAAGCATTCAAGTTCTTGTGCAAACACATCATTGAACTCATTTCCAGATAAAAGGTTCATATATATGGACCTTCTTGGTGACGTGCTGAGAATAATCTGATGAAACTATATGTGTAAACATATCTGTTTTTGGAGCATCAGTGTTATGTATATGATGCACAAACACTACTTTCTGGCTCTGGACACTAAAATGTTTTTTATGGTAAACGGTTTATGCTGTCACAACGGACTCTGTTTATGACGAGGTGGAGCATGCTGAACAGCTCTGCATTTGCAGGTGACATTTACTGGAGCATGCTGACACCAATTCCTAGTTTCATTTTGGCAGACAGCAGCTTTTTTTCCATTTGAAATAAGAATAAAACAATGTACCATGCAAGAAATTAGACCACATTTTGTAATTTTGCTTTGGGAATTGGGATACAGTAAGAATTATTGCAGCTTGTAGAGCTATGTATGTAATAATGATAACAAATGATAAATAATCTTTACAATGCACAGAAAAGCAACTTTTTCTATATTTAAACTGCCATATTTAAAGCTATGCAGGTTCCAAAACGGGCCAAAAAAACTAAAACAAAAATTATATAATAGTTCCTTAAATAATCCTACAGGTCTGATCAAGTTTTCACATCATAAGTCACAACCCTGCTTCCAAATGAAAGCTGAAGTGTGAACTACTTTTATTTTTTCACTTCCTCTTCTTCACACCCTAGATGAGTTGTGAAAGAAGTGAGAAATGAAATTTATGAAAAATGACTTCCAGTAAGTAACTGTTAAGTTTAAAGTTTCACATGCATAAGACGGCACACAAAGCTGTATCCTGTGGCACCCTTAATCATAACCATTGAATTCTTGTCATACAGTATTTAAAGAGAGCAGAGTTGGCTTAAATTTGTTTTAGTCAAGAATTGCATCAGAATTTTCATAAAGATATCAAACTTTATATCTCAAAGATATCTAGGATATAAAACTCCATGACAGTTACTTTTGTTGATATCCTCAGGGTAATTTTCCCAGACTTTACAGCACCCTCCTCTCATGCCACATGGAATATTATCTTAAAGAGTCATAAAAACAAGGCAACTGGACTTAAGTTGAGTTTTTGGGAAGACGTTTCACTTCTCATCGGAGAAGCTTCTTCAGTTTTTATGACTCTTTAAGATAATTATGACCTGGATGACTGAGAATCTACACACATGGAATATTATACAACATTTTTTGTCAGTTGATTTTAGTGTTTGGCAGTTTAACTTAAGTTCCCTTTTACAGGAGCAGTGACAAGATGTATCTCTCATTAAGCTTAGTTTGCTGGATTCATTAGAGCTGCCATGAATAGACTTACTGTAATATAATGGAGATCATGTTCAAAAACATATGTAGTGATGCATTGAATGTGTTTGCAGATTGTGATGTTGAACTCTCTGTCGGACCTGCACGGCTATGTGGATAAAGGCCAGCTAACTCGGGAGTTAGGAGGAAACCTGGAATACTGTCACAGTCAATGGATACACCACCGAACTGTGAGAAGGCATACATTACCAAATACTGGACACCTTAAACTCAACATTTGTGATTTTGCATTTTAAATAATATGATGTCGTACATAGATCTCAGATTGTGCTGCTTTTACTAACAATGGCTGAATGGTGAGTTGCATATTAGGATACTCAGAATTTTTGTGTGGATCTTTTTTTTTCCTTTAGGCCATAGAGAATTTTGCCTTGACAGTGAAAACCACAGCCCAGATGTTGCAGACGTTTGGAACAGACCTGGCAGAGACCGAGCTGCCCAATGACGTCCAGTGCACCAAAGACCTGCTCACAGCACACACAGACAAACACGACAACCTCAAGGTGATTTAGTACAAGCAACAAGCAAAATGCAAACATTGATCTCCTCTTTTCACACAACTAAACTTGAGCAGGACAAACATATTCTCATCTTGATGACTTTTTTTTACTTCAGTCAAACCTTTCTCAACTTCCCTTCACTTTTTTCACTTCTTTACATAAGTGGATATTTGCATTAAGTTCTCAACTTCCTTTTACTCTTCAATCTTGTTGTATTTAGGGCACCACCAACATGTACTCAAGGTTCAGTTTACTGTAAATGATCTTCTCTGACATCTGCCTTGCAAGTTATAGCAGCCCCTTGAGAATATCCTGCATTACTTCCCTCTTTGTAATTACCAGAATTAAAAACAAATTGTAAAGCAATCAATATCATTATCTAGACAAGAATCCAGATAAAGATTTCACGTTACAGTAACTAATACAAACAAGACCTTGCATTAAAAACATTGGGTAGCTGTTTTATGGTAATAATGTTTTTTTTAAATGCTTTTTTGTCTCTCAATCAGGATGAATTGAAGCTGGCCTTGAAGCAGGGGACCACTCTGTTAGGTTGTATCAAGGAGCAGGCAGCCAAGTCAGAGAGTCACAAACTCAACCCAGATGAGATGGAGAACCAAACCACTGTGGAAAGGTGACCACTGTTGAGTTTATTCTTTATAGGCTATATTAAATAATCTCTGTTTATATAATGGCCATGTAGTCTTATGGTAACTTTCAGTATGTGGGTAGTAAAGTTCTTCTAATGTGTTTCAGACTCTTAGCCCAGCTTGACGAGACGGAGAATGCCTTTGAACAGTTCTGGTGTAAACACCATCTGAAACTGGAGCAGTGCCTGCAGCTACGCCACTTTGAACAGGACTTCAGAGAGGTATATCTGTAGATCTGTCTGTCTCCCCGTCCACCCGGCTGCCTCTGGCCCCAGACCTTTGGGTCCTGCCTCTTTCTGTCTTCATACAGCTTCAAAAGACATCAGTTGTAAAATCATTCTTTAAAAACATACTGAAAAAAGTTTGGAAGTTTGTAAAAAACAATGAATCTGTATCCCATCTGAAACTTGTCTGTAAAGTTAGTTAAGGATCTGTATTACAGTATACATTTTGCAATATGTTGATTATCTGTCACACTTGAGAAATAAACTCCTCTTATTTGGTAATGTCAAGAGTTTGAAGTGAAACAAGAAGCAAGCAAGAAGAACATTGGCCCCTGTTTTAATTAATACAGTATTTTGGATCGAAGTTCTGTGATCCAGACAGAAATGGCAACAAGTTTGTTGCAGGTGGAAAATTTCAGATGATCAGAGGCAACACTGCTGGACATAAGACTTAAATATTCTGAACTGAAGTGAAGTCCTTGTATCAGAAAACGATATTAACACAAAATGTATACATTATCACCATTTTTTTTTTTTTGTGTGTTTCCATCCCCTGTTTGGGTCATCAGGTCAAAGTGTCTCTGGACAGTCTGATGGACAGTCTAACCAGCCTCTCAGATATTGGGGATTGTGTGGCCAGAGTTGAAAACCTGCTAAAGGAACTGAAAACACTTGAGGAAAAGGCTCAGGTCAGTCCATAAACACACTACACACAAACACACATGCAGGCACACACACCACGCACTCCCATGCACACCCAAACACACACACACATGCATGCACACCCAGACACACAGAGGTGAAAACTTAAGTAAAAACGTGTTATAACAGCTACTCTATACAGGTTCTTAATCACCAGGAAACAACATTTTTTATTTTGTAGTGATCTGTGAATTTGTGAATCACCACTCTTCTGCAAAGAGAGGATTAGGATACACTTTTGTTTTTACAACTCACAGTGCCATAATGTGTTTTAAATTATCTTCCACCAGCCCACAATAGAGAAGGCCCAGCTCCATGCTCTGCATGGTGACCAGCTGATCCAGAGCAACCACTATGCCGTGGATTCTATTCGACCCAAATGTGTGGAGCTCCGGCGGGTCTGCGATGACTTCAGCAACGAGGCCAAGAAAAAGACGGATGTTTTATCCAAATCATTGCAGATACATAAGGGCATTGATAAGGTGAGGACATGACCTTTGCAACATAGTTTTGTCCTCAGTGAATGTTACTGTAATACAAGACTACAGCTCTGCAGCTGCTGTGAGGCTGTATTCAGGCACAATGGTCTTTGACTTTAAGGCTACAGTTAGCATGCTAACATGAACACTAAGACAACATTAACATGGTTTTGTAGCCATTTAATAAGCTAACGTGCTTATTTACCTAACACAAGGTACAAATGAATCCAGCAGGACTGTCATAACATATTTACCAAATTTCCCATCAGAACTTTCAGTATTTGATAAAATAAAACAGTCTGGACTAAAATGCTAGACTGACCAACTAGCTTGACATTGCCAACACAACACTGTGGCTAAAGTAATTTATTGGGCTTTTAAAACTTCTTGAATTTGGTGTTATTACATTCCTTGGGGGCAGTGTGAGAGGCCAGGAGACCACACCACTAACATCTCATAATATCTTGTCTCACCGTAAATGGATAAGCAAACAGTTGACTTTCTTTAAACGTTCACACCTAGCAGACACAGTACAACACAGTTAAATTGTGATCCTGAAAAACTGGTTCTGAAGCTGCTGCTCTTTGTTCACAAGCAAAAACCCCTTACATTGCTGGGTAGGAAGTGAACAGTTGGTTTCGCATAAAACCCTATTCTCTGTTAGCTGAGCTGCTGTTAGCTTCACACTTCTCTCTTATGGTACTGCACAGTATAAGAGCTTGCCTGCCAACCTTTTTACACTCATTTGTTTGAGGACTGGGGGCATGGTGACACCAGTGAAAAGAAGTAAGAGCAGAGTAGGAAATGCAAGCAGTCAGACTGGTTAGACAGGTTGCTTTAAGGTGCTAAAAGTGGGGAAAAAAGCAACAGTTGGTTAAAGAGGACATACAAAAGGTTAATATGGTAAAATGTTTAACTCAGTTTTTACCATGAGACCAAGTTTCTGAAGTTATCTATGTAAATATGCAGTTGATGCAATACCTAAGCAAATTAGCTCATTTGTACATATTAATTATAAATCAGTGTTAAAATAATAAGAAAAAAACTTGTACATTGAGAAACTGATGAGCCAGTTTCATTTTACTTTACTTTAGTTAGTTTGTTAATCGTCACTTGTGTCATTTTTATGGGAGTTATTTTAGTTTGTGATTAGTAATTTTGATTAGCCAGAATCTCTTATTTAATTTCAAGTCATAGTCTTTATTGAAACTGTAATGTGACCCCTAAGAGTAACAGCAGGAACATTTGTATATTGGCAAACCAAATGTTTCTTAGAGAAATAGCTGTCAAATAACTTTATTATGCAGACAGCAATGTTCATAAACCACATTTCTTTCCTGATATGGAATGGATGGGTTTAATTAAATAGTGAAAATAGGAAGTGACAGTTTTCACTTCCTCCTGTTCCATGTCTACTTTGTATTTTATCACCAGGTTCTCAGTTTTGTTCTACATGTAACTTTTCCTCCTTTGGTCATACAACACAGGAATGCATTAAGAAAAAGTCAGTGTGTGTCATTGACATTCCTCATCAACTCCAATCTTTCCAGTCTTCGGTTTTAACCTGTCTGAATTATTGCTGTGTACAGGTGAACCAGTGGTGTGAGTCTGGCATTTACCTGCTGGCCTCCCAGGCTGTGGATAAATGTCAGTCACAGGAAGGAGCAGAGTCAGCACTGGCTGACATTGAATGCTTCCTGGACTCAGCAGAAAAGAACCAGCTGACTGAACTGAGGAACCTCCACAACCAGTATGAGGTTGTCCTGTCCGAGGATATCAAGGTATGGTGCACAAAAAGCATTTGTTTCCATGATGACTGGATGTTGTGTTACGACAATGATGAGGATGAGGGTTAAAAGTGAGCTTTCTGATTTCAGGCCAGTGTCCTGAAGTCTCTGAAGCGCCTGGAGGATGTCCAGGAGATGTTCGAGAAGCGGCATGTCAGTCTGAAGAGACTGTCAGCTAAACAGACAAGGCCCGTCCAGCCTGTTGCCCCACGGCCCGAGTCCTCTCCCAAACGGCCCTCACTTAAGAACACCTCCAGGACTACAGGGAGTCAGCAGCGTGAGTTGGATTTTGTCATAACTACTTCATTAGACCGGTTTAACAGGTTCAAAGGGTATTAATGCTTATTGCCTCTGAAATGAACTGCACCCTGAGCTGCAAACTTGCACAAGCTTGCGCATGTCAGTTTTTTGAGTCTGAATGATCTTAATTTAATGTTACTCAACCTCTTATGCTGTGGTCTCTCAATCTATTTCAGCTCTGGCTCGTAGGGCCTCTGACAACTCCAACAGTGGCAAACAGCCAACTGAAGCTGATCCCAACAAGAAGAAGAACATACGCAAGGCCAAAGGAGGCATCAAGGTACCCTCCTTTAATACCACTCTGAATGCTTATTTTACAATAAAACCTTTTTAACAAGTAAACTTTAAGAAATAAGCTGCTGAGTGTGACACTTGGGCTTATTTTCTTCCTAGAGTCCTTGTGCTTTGATTTTACTTCCAGTTCTTGACAGAATTTCTCTTGCTTGTAGTCTGTAATGGGGATGTGTACTGTACATCTTTACTAAGCTCATCCTCTTTTGATTACAAAGCAGAAAAAGAACAAATATGAATTTTATTGAATTTCCTGCAGATAACATGATAACTGCTGTGTCTCTGTCTGAAAGTGCCAACAGCACCAGTGTTTATCAGCTGTAATCATAAAGGTAGAGAATTAAAATACCCAAACCTATGTGACTAGAGATCATTTTAACATTTACAGCAAGCTAGCATTTCTCCAAACTGAATTCAACTCCCAGTGATGATTCACTGACTTCACTTTCCATGTGAAGTCAGTGTGTTTATGTGTTTATTCAGCCTCTCACAGATTGTGAGAGGCTGAATAAACCAACAGGTGGCTAACATGAGTAAGAGCTGTAATACTAAGAGCAAACAAAACATATTGCTTAAAAAAGGGAAGACAAGGTAAAGACCATTAGAACTGACCCAACTGAACACCAGGGTCTCTAGTCCGTGAATTCTGAACTAAGGCCAGAGGGTTTGAGGGAACAGAAGCAACCAGAAACAGGGTCAGTCAGTGTCTAATCAGACAGAATTCGGGAAATGTGTCTATTTAACCTGACACAGACTGATCCATGTACAGCAAATCTTTGAGCCCTATTTTTGAACTAGTGCAAAGCCAGTCTAAACGTAGATAAAAACACAATTATACAGTACAAAGGACTATTTCTGCTACTTCTGTTGAGTAGCTGTTTTAATGATTTAAGATGAACCAGGCGGCTCCAGAATTGGTTGAAAGGTACAACAAGGAGTTTGACAGTAAAGATGTTCTTGTCTCATGCATTGTTGCTTGTACAAGATCACAGAGTTTGAAACTCTGTAAGTAATGCACGAAAAAATTAGGGCAATGAATAAATGATTGGAAAGTGATTTATGAACATGTGGTACTTTACCTATGTTACTCCTCATCAGATCATTGTTCATTCTGGTTTTCTTTTCAAAAAAACTTCTATGTGCTCCTACCAGTATCACAGGTCATTCAAGTCATACTGAAGCCGCCATGGTGAATTTGTTTTGCCATTCAACCTGAAGGTAGTTATATGACATGGAAAGGTGCCTGAATGCAAATCCTAAGTTGAGTGAAATAAAACAAAAACAAAAACAAAAAAAAACCCCAGTATACTGAACTTGTCTACACAGCACAGACTGGGCTGTAAATAAATTCATATACATTTCATGTTATTTTAGTTTCAGACTGATAATGTGCAGACAGCATCATTACAATGTTTACATAACTTAATTTAGATCTCTAATCAGTTCTCAGTGTTTTTAAAGATGCCATCTGTCAGACTTATTTACAGATGCATTTATGATCTTCATGAAATCTGTCCCATTAGTGACAATATGCCTGTAAGATCAGCTAATAATCAACCACTGTCACTGAAAAGCACCCTCTGTTAAGAGAAGACAACAATTTAAGTAAGCATCTGTAGGACAAATGGGTGGCAAAGTGGGGTAGTAAGAGGCAAGAAGGTTTCAGGTTCGAACATGACTGGTCTTTCTTTTTTGAGTTGGCATAATCTCCTTATGTCTATGAGGGTTTCTCTGCAAGTGCTCCAGCTTTTCTCACACAGTCCATAGACTGATGCCCCCCCCCCAGAAAAAATATAATGGATGGATGGAGGATGGAGGATGGAGGAATACTCCAAGTTTTAGTCTCATCATGGACTTGAATAAACACAAGAAGGAAAAGTCCATCATGGCAGGTTAAATGTAAACACTCAGACAGACACACAGCAGAAGAGGCCAGCTTCAACACAAGAACCTTCACTGAAACTCTCTTAGAGGGGTAGAAAAAATTCTTCTAGTGACTAAAGCACCACAGAGGCTGCTCATGGCCTGTAAGCTTTGTAAGCTTCGCTCTACAAGCATGCATGTTGCAATCATATTTCAAAGGAGCTGCTGAAGTCAGTTACCCTACACCCCCAATGTGGTTTCACCTATTTAAGCCACAAGGCCATGTTCTCACAGATGCATACTCTCAGTCCACCCCTCCCCTCTGTCACATCTTACAATCTCTTCAAAGACTTTGACACAGTATTCTTTGCTAAATACCCGAAAGTTGATATTGCAGTGATCTGACTGTCAATTCTGTGCTCTCACCCTAAGTCTGTAGTCCACAAGTGAAGATAATGAGCAAAATACCGGAAAAACAAGATAAAATCTGGTGTCATTGCACATCAGTCTGCATCAGACGCACGCTAAGTCTCCTCACACACTCAAGCTCTACAGATGCCACCTCCAGAACAGCAGCCCTGAAACTGGTGGGATTCAGTGTTTTGCCAGTGGGGGCTATTGTGGTTTAAACAAAGTCCCTCCAACAGGAGGGTCTTACTAATCAGTATGCCACCCTGCTGCTGGTGGCTGCCATGCTGCCATTTTGCTCTGATCTCATTAATTGGTTTACAGTGTGCATAATTTGGATGCACGCCCGAGGATATTTTGTGCTGCTGACAAACATGGTCTGTCTGTGTAGTGATAGTGTTGGTGTGTTAGACCATAAACCCCCTCCATAATTGATGAGGACAGAGCTGTTTGAAGTCAGTGCCAAAATCAAAAGCCTACCAAGTAGTTTCTTTCTTGTCCTTGGTTGTATCGTGCAACTTTAACATGCTTAAAGAGACCTGTGCTGAATTGTAAGTGTTTAAGAAAGCATTTTTTTCAAAATTTGAAATTAATGCAGGAATTTTTTTCCCTGACTGTTCTTCTTCTCAATGACTGCTGGTGAGATTCCCCCCCAAAAATGCACAGATCTCTCTTAAGTTTCTGTACTAATACAGGAACTAATCTGATGATCATCATCTCACTTGTAAATAATAGTCAGAAACACTAACAGGCTGGGCTTTTATTTGTAAAAACCCTTGCAAATCCATGTATCCAAGTATCATGTATATAAAAAAAACGCTGTTGCGAGCAGGAAACTTTAAAGACAATATTTAATCTGTTTGCTCAACCTCCGGAGAGCATAAAGTGCTTTTCATCAAGACATCTAAAAGTTTTCCATGCACCCATCTCTCTAGGCAGCCTACATTTCCACCAATGTACACATATATTCTAGCAAGTGGTATGTGGAGCTGCCTTCTATAGTGTTAAACTGTGATAATGACAATGAAACAAGCATAGTTCTCTCAGTTCTCTGAGTGTTAAGTTACCACTTCATCCATATGTTTGTAAGATTGCATTCCACAATTTGAGAACAGTAATAGTACTCAACAGATGTTGGGCATTGGGAACATGAATGGGCATCAAGCAAGTCTAGTGCTTGTTTTATTCAGTGTAGAGTTTCATAGTTGAGGACCAACTTGGGATGTCCCAACCTGATGTCTGTGAATTCTGTCTCCGGCACTTCTTTCTACAGTACTCATATGCATACAGTCCTGTAGCCATGTAAACATGTTTTACTGCTGGTCCAGTAGAAGTTACTGATGACCACCTGGATGTCAACAACTGAAAATGGGAATAAACAGCTGGATTCATTCTAATCTTGAATAGAAGGCATTGAGCGTACATATATTCCTTTATCTACATTTGTATTTTAGACATAACATATAAAACCACTACCCCAATAATTAAGTCTGTATGTATATGTTTGTTTGTGTGTTACAGATTGAGGTGATGCATGAGGAAAGTCAAGGAGGCTCCACCCATGTTGTTGTGACCAATGAGACAGAGGAGAGTCTGTCAAACAGACGCAGGTAGGGACTGAACGGTGCTCGTAGAGAGTTTTGGGCGTTGACAGACCATCACTATTCTGAAACAACATGACTACATCATATTTGAGGTAGTAAACAGGATGTGAGTCAGATAGATAAGCAGTGCTAAATGCACCTACTTCAGAGAGCAAAAAACCCAGTAGGCTCAGTAGTTTCATGCCATAAATCTGTGCACTGTGTATAAAAGGAGCACAAGGAGCAGATCATCATTTAAATAATCTCTAGACATTTATTAATAAATATATAAAATATGTGTCTTATAAAATGCCCTGATTTGAATAATACTTAATGACTGACATGTTTTATCACCAAATACCTCATAAAATAATTCAAATTAGATCTACATGCTCTCCCTCTTTAAAAAAAACATTATGTATGCAAATAGTGCTGTTTTGTTTAACAGATGGGCACCAGGTGGCTTCTACTTCTCTCAGTCCAATGTTCAGTGTCTGTGCAGTAGAAGCTTCATGTGTCCACATCATCCTGTCCAAGCTTGAACCATGATATTAATTCAAACTAATGTAAAACAACAGAATCCTGCTCGTATATCTGTGTTAAACTGTGATTAAATGCCATAAAAATTAGATGAAAACTGGGAACACACAATGGGATTAGTTTATTGAAATATAAAATATATTGACATGTGTAATCTTTCTATATTGGTGTATTATTTGAGGAGCAGAGCAGTTATCTCATAGCTTCATAAAGATCTGATGTTTTGGTCAGCAGCTGCTTGTCTCTTCAGTGGAAGCTTCGGAGATGAATCATATCTTTTAATGCACTTCATACATTTTTTTATTGATGTAATAACCTTTTCATTTTGACCATGCAGGAAATCATTTTTTGGGGATTTTTTTCATGATATTTAAATTCCTGACACATATTTATTCATTTATCATTATAATTTATTCACAAAATGAAAAATTTGTACAGAAACAAGAAATGTACTTGGTACATATGAAAGAGAGAGAAAATCACACAGTGTCTTTATAGTTTAGACAACAATAAATAACTGGTACCACACAGTGACACGAAAATATGTTGTAGCCACTGCTTTTCATTCTGCATCACAACAGACAAGACAAAAGAGCAGAGGCAGCAGCCTGTTGAAGGCCTCTGTAGGTTTTACAAAACAGCCGATGAGTTGAATAGCTGACAATCAAAAACCGCCTGTTGACTTTGTATTGTTTAGACTGTCGATTCATCTCTGCTTTTAGCACAGTGCCGTGATTAGACTGCGCTTATGAATCTGGTCGATTGTTGTCATTGTTGTCATTCGTGACTTTACAGCAGATATGCAGCAAGAGCAGACAGATAGACACACGGCTGCAGGTACCAATGCTCGACTACAATCAACAGAGTGGAAACACTTTACCAGTGCAGACAAAGATTTGTATGAACAACTATTTTCTTTGTTATGACATGTTAAATAAACAGAACTTGAGGTATGTAGAGATGGAAAGACTCCTGCTATCCCTGCAACAAAGCAGTTGTGTTGTTACCATCCTTAACAGTATCTCCAACTTACAAAAGAATAGCTGGCAGTTTAATGATCCAATCAGAATGTGGCACATTTGTAAACAGCTACTTAGAGCCAGTCAGGGACTCTGCTCTTACACCTATCCCTAGGTAGGTAAGCTAACATTAGCTTACCCTCAGTAATTGTGTTTAAGGCCTTTGTGACAAGAATTGATTATTTTTATAGACTAAAAGAAATATATTAGTTGACTAATACTACTAGAATGCAGCAGTGATGAATCTCTCATTGGCTTCCTGCTTTATTATGCTTTATTATCAACACACAATCCACTGATACACAGCAGGTCCAGTTCAGTGTATTCTGACTAAACTAGCTAATAACATCATTACCTAGACCAGACAAGTACACCACAACACCAGTTTGACAGGTTCAAGCTTTTCTTATTGTTAACTGGCTAAACAAAACTTCCAACACCAATCAGGGGCCATGGTTACCTTGAGGGTGGTTATCAGCATTGTTGACCCAGGCTGTCTTCCTCTGGCTATGTGTGCACACTCAAGAAAAGGGACTTTTACTGCTTAATTTAACTCTTATGCCAAACAAAGTAGACTCATTTTGTGCTGGCTATTTCTGCCTATAAAGAACATGAAGAAATTATTGGAGCATAAGGAAAAACTTTCAGTGAACATAATTCATGAGATGAATGGCTGTAGAAAATTACTAGTTGTGTACATTTATAATTTAGTTTATTTATTTAGAATCTCAATGCCATCAGTTTATTTTTTTTTTCTTAAAATTCTGGCTGTAAATTCTGGAGCTTTAAAGATTTAAATTTGATGCAGCTGTGTAAATGTTATGCTTGAGAACTTTAGGTCTCACAATGTCCCACAATGACAGAAATGTATAGAAATTAATGTATTTTTTTGGTCAAAACCAAAGTGTAATGATTTCAGGGGTTATGCCAACCATTTTTCTAAGATAAATACTAAATAAATACTAAAAATAAAAAAAAATACTAAAAACAGACTAATCATTTTTAAAACAGTTTTTATTAGCTGAAAACTAGCAGTATAAAATGAACTATATATGCCCAAGCATTAAAAAAATTTTCAAAAAGGCAACATCAAGGTTTGAATGGCGTTACAACATTAAATTTGGTACATTAGGTACATTATTTTTATTATTCTGCAGCAATAAACTTTTGATGTCATTAAATATAATTGATGTCTTGTTAAATAAAAAATTACCCATTTAACTAATATTTACACACGTATAGACTTCTTTATTCCCAATTCAGCAACAGAAAACACATATAGTATATACTACTTATACTAAGTATATACTACTTTGCTAAAATGAGTGACAGATATAAGCGCCGAATGCAAATCAGATGAACTGCTGAAAAAATAACTTGAGATGCTTTTGAAGGCACTGCCCTATTTTTTTTTAAGTGAAAGAACTTTGGTGTTTGCAAGGTTAAAAAAATAAATAGAACTTTAAAATCAATAACACTCAAGTATATGACATCACTTCATCAAGTGCAAAAATGTATTCCTATAGTCCTGATGGTGAATGCTTTGCATCAGCTGTAAAAACGTGATTCTGTTTGACTCAGAAATATTTTTTTTTTAAAAACCACAGTGTAGCAGAATGCATCTGCAGGATGTGAGTGAAATGGAAAAAGACGTACAGAGTGTGAGCACAAACAGGAAACACAGCTGAGTGCAGAAACGCAAGAAAAAAACATCCTATAGCCTTTGCAAGATGCAAGATTATTTCTCCTTTACAATGACAATGAAAATTAATGACAATTAAAAAAAAAAAAAAAATTTGCCTCAGTAGTTGTGGAGACCAATATTGCTCCTAACAAAGTCCCATGCCCCACCCCCACCCCCAGTGACAATACAAAGAGGTAAACAGGACATATGTCAATAAAATTAACTGCTCTGAAACCCTGAATTTCCCGAAACATTTTTTAATTTGTTTCTTTTTGTTTGCTTTCTTTCTGTTTCATTAAGTTCCTTTATTCATCTGTCATCATTTAGTTTTCTTCTGAGTGGTTTTTTCAACAGAAACTGTCCCAAACCATTTGTCAGTTTGGCTGGAGGAAGTGAGTCAGAGCAGAACTAAGAGCAAAGTTCAAAAGAAAAGACCTATGAATGAAGAGTTTCAAACCACCGGAAGAAAATTCAAACAGTAAAAGACATTGAACATTTGTGGCTAAATGCATCTATTTCCTCTCACAGAGTATCGTTCACTGTGATTTATAAAATTCATTTAAAAATGTAATCTGAAGGCACATTTGTTTCCATGTGATTAGTTGTGATGTTGTGATGTGTGGTAGAGCTATGATCAAAGTCCCTGAAAAAACAGTCACCACCAATGACAGTAATAATACTTGATTAATCAATTTCAGTCTATGAAATGTAGCAAAAAAATCTACTAAAAAAAAAAAAAAACAAGTTTCTCACAGTATAATGTGACATCTCTAAATGTCTTGTTTTGTATAACAGTCCAAAAGACAAGTTCAATCAGTTTACAATGATTTGAAACATAGAAAATCAGCCAACTCCCACTCTGGAGAAGCTGCAAACAGCATATTTTGCCATCTAGGCTTTTGAAATGACTGTCATTTATAATCAATCTAAACTAATGAGTTCACAATAAGCTGCAGTTCAAAATGACAAACACAAAAACACAGTCACAGTTAGTCAGGTAAAGCTTAACCAAGTATACAGAGGCAATACCATGCTAGAGATTCTGGCCTTCTCTAACAGTTGTTTTGTGTGTACTCCTTTTTAAAAAAACAACCTTTGGTCCCAGTTATATTGAAATCTTAAAATGCCTTATGCAAGCAGAATTGTGCGTTGTTCTTTGAAATGATGTAGAGAAGATATGACAAGATGTCATAACTCCCATCTCATATTACCTGTGCTTGTTAATGCTTTTACATTGGCTATAAACTCTTCTCACATGGCCTGTTATACCAGAAGTGCTTTTAGATTTGAAAAATTCACATTATTTGGGTAAAGAATAAATATAACTTTAAGTGTGACATGCATGCAGGGCATCAAATTCTCTTTGCAAATTTCCTCCCAGACCCAGTATTCATAAGATTTAACATCTAGTTGTTGAGTTACCTTAGACTCTATAATGAGCTGACCTCTTTAAAGGTCAACATGTGAAGAAGAACTTAAAGGGGGTGTTACCAGTCTTTCATCTCTTTTGCTTAGACAGAGTGAAAACTGATCCTGCCGATGACTGACAGACAAATGACTGAATTTGTTTGCTTAACAGAACAGCTTTGGTCTTTATTACAGGACAGCAAATACATAATAGAGCCGGGAAATAGTGAACTTTAACATGAAAGAGAATAAAATGGCTGACTGTTTGTGTGAGGCACTGCCATTTGTTTCTCTAGTACATTCAGCAGTCCTTCATTTTAAGAGCATTTATGAAAAGGCAGCCATACAGGAGTATGTGTTCTGGAAAAATGGCAAACATAGCAGCATCATCCTCACTGCTTTGCAGTACAGATTACCCATAAATCCCCTGGACTGGCGGTACACTTTAGGGTCTGTTGCTGCCTGCCATAGTGAGCGCACATCTGAGGTGTGACCGTGTGATGTGATCATGTGATCATAAATGCAGGGGTGGTATGGAGCTTTGCCCTCCCCTGAAAAGTACACGTGCTCCTGGGGAGAGACCCCCATGGCCTTTGCACAAATCCCCATGAAAACATCATCAATGTACATGGAGGAGTTCAACACTAGAGTTGCATGGTATATCTTAGCCGCCACATCCCCTGAAACCACATACGCCGCTCCAGCAGTGTAGTCTGGGTAGGCAGACCAGGGGTACAGATCACTGGAGACATAGTATTTGCTGTTTTTACGTCGATTCGGAGGAGCTCCTCTGTGGACATGACCAATCCACAGATCTTTGACCTCTGATTTTGTACTAAGGAGCTCTTGCAGGTACTTTACCAAATTGGGCATGTGGACGAAGATGTCGTCATCCGCAGACATGAGGAAGCGTGCCTGAGGGCAGTACTTGTAGCCCCAGTGAAACTGCAGGATCAGTTTGGCAGTGAGGTTGTGGAAGGTGTCCAAAAAGTTCTGCTGGATGATGTCCCTGTAGACCTTGTCCTCCCACAGCAGCGCTTTCTGCACACTGGATCTCTGCTGAGCGTCCGGGTGCACACCGAGAACAAACACCATCCTCACGTTTGAACCAAGTTTTGACCAAACAAAGCTCTCGTTCCCCCACGTGTCCCTGATGGCCTCACGCTGCTTGAAGTTCTCTGGTGACGATTTCACGAACAAAAGCAGGAGGACGTCATCCAACCTTTTTTCATCTCCACCACCACCCCTACATTTATCTGGATGATTGATGAGGTATTGATAGTTCACTAAACCACTGTCTAAAACATTAGAACCATCCTTTCTGTGGTGATGATTGGAGTTGATGGCAAAGGAAGAATTAAGAAAGTCGTAGCTGTTGATCAGGTAGCGGTAAGTGTAGGATCTCACGTGGCTGACAACATGGTGATCTAGCTCCTCCCAGCAGACCATCACCACAGACAGAAACAGGCCTGTGGTTAGCAGCTGCACAAAGTGGCACTTGCGGATGCGACGAAAGTTCATGAACATTGTGACTTAAGCTTATAACTGCTGATCTCTCAACACCGACTGCACGTGTCCTCCAGATCTTTCTAGTCTTCTGCTGTCCTGGAGCTGTACCTTTCTGTCTTGCTTATCTTTTTTTCTAATGATGGATATGCTATTTCATCACTGCATCTTCTCACTCTGAAGCTCACTTTCATTTGACTCTCACTTTCGTCTCTAGCTATCCTTTCACATATCAAATTGTCCTCCTCTCTCTTTTCTGCTCTCTTTTACCATCTGTCTCACCTCACTCGTACTTTCTTTGCTCCCCTTCTCCTCCTCGTCTCCTTTTAACTAGCCTTTTTTTATGATGTTGTCAAGTCCAGTAGGCTGCTGTCATGCTCTGCAGCAGTCTCGGTGCTCTGTTAATGATCTTCCTCTGCTGTGTGAGGCAAAATTTCCTCTCCTTCATAGTCATTAGGCTACATCCAGTTCCAGGAAAATCTCAGTGTCCTTCCTTCATTCAAAAAAAAATTAAAAATCAGCATGCACTTTCGTTCTTCACACCTTAGAACTCCTGAACAGTTACACTCCTCTCCATATACCTCCTTCTGTTGGCTACTGTAACTTCATTAAATCATCGGAACACAAGGCACCTGAAAAAGAGAGACAACTAAAATCAGAATCATATAGACATTTTCATTATGATGGAACAAATTAAACCTAAAATGATTAGTTGAAGCACTTATCAAATTTAGTGGCAACTATTCATTCGATTAACTGATTACCATTCATCAAACAAACAATCTATTCAGGTCACTCATTTAAAAAAGTGCTATGTTAATCATTGTTATCACATATTTGCATGTCTTTTGTCAAAACGCACACACAACACACTCAAATCTGATCTGTGTTTAGCATCAGCCATTGTTCTGGTGATGTGTCCTTTGGCCCTGAAAGTTCTCTTCATCTGTGCAGGTATCACAACTTGTCTAGATTTCACATTTTGACAAATCAGATACTAGCTTATGTTTGAAAGTGAGCCTGCAACATTACTGACCATATGGTAATTGCTTAAATTGTGTTTTATGAGCAAAATAGTGAACATTTGCTGGTTTCATCTTTTCAAACTGGAAGATTAACTGCTAGTTTCCGATTCATGTTGCTGTGAATTTCACAGTGTTTTTTTCTTTTGTGTGCTTGTTGGATAAATTAGAAATGTGCAGGTATTAAATGCCAACATGATCCTGAATAAGACCACAGTGCAAAGTGGAACAAAAAAAATCAAAATTTTCCAGAGGCCAAAGGACTTCATTTTACAAAACTTTTATTTTAAAGAACTAATAACAACATCAATTCCCACTAAAAAAAAGTGTTTTTGTTTAAAAATGACTGACATGATCAATCCCCCTATCACTGAAGCTGTAGATTACTTTCCCCATAATTAATTTAGGATTTTTTGTTTGTTTTGTTTTAACTTTAGTGTCAATTATTCACTCCCTCACACTGAGAGTATGTTCCTAGCTTCACTTTTGCTGTAGATTATTTCTTTGACTCCGCACCATGTAAACTTCCTCACAAATAGGCTACCCACAGGGCAAACTACTGTCAGCCTGGGGAGGGAAACAAGCGCTCCTAATGTTAGAGCGCAAAAACACAGGCGGCAAAGTATGATCACAACGACACCCAAAGTAACACGATGTTCTGTACTATTTCATGACAGAAACGTTCGGTGAAAAGAGTTGGAGCAAGTCAACCCTCCCCTCTAATATGAAACTGGGTTACTAGGCTACCTGCAGTTTGTCATAAAGGAAAAGAATAGGGGGGAAAAAAACACCCACACCACACAGATCACTTCGCACATGGCCTAAAGTTTCGTTTACAGCTCAAAGGTTAAAGTCTATGTTCAGAAAACAGAAGATAAAACAGAGGGTCATCAGTTGGATCCCATCAGGCGTACAACCACCACCTGTGTAGAGAGGACCCTTCAGTTTTCCGGATCACCAGTTGTCGACTGCTCAGCGGAGTCGCCAGCTGGAGAAAAACATCACCGGCACAAACAGAGGAGCTTCTCTGCAAAGTGCTACTCACCTAAAACTAAGACGTAGCGTAGTTTATCTGTACTGAAGTCTTCGAGAGGAAACTTCTGTACACTAGACATGATTGCTTGAGAAAGTCGCGGTTTCACGTCATCAGTAGCTGTGAGTCTTTGGATTTGCTGGGGATGGTGCATGCGTCACCGCGTGGGATTTACGCTCAGACAGGTGTTACTCAGGTATTGTTCTGTCCTCGGAGCTTTGTTGTGGCCAAAAAAGTATGTGCGCTATTTGTTACTGAGCGTTTTAAAGAACATTAACATTCACACTGGCTCACTAATGCAGCCCAAGTCAAGCATGATTTTCAGGTTTTCTGGTATCGCTACAAAACATCCCTAAAATATCCCTACAATAAATATATGTTATAGCATTTCCGAGTTAGTACTCACAGTATAGTGTTAATTTGTTGCTCCAGCGGCGTTTGTTTTGCTTCTTTAAGCGCGTCTCTATCCCCACACTATCTGTTAAGTAAAGCTTTTCTACATGGCCGACAGTGTGTATGATATCACTATAATGCTCCTACAAGGGAAATTAATATGTTTTATTTTAACACATATGATAATGAAGATACTGATACACACAGTGCGTGTTTGTCTGCAGGGGTTGAAGTCTGTCTAAAGCACCATATTAATGTTCTAATTGTTTAATATCTATTCTGTGTCCCAGTAATACTCCCAAAGAAACCAATGTGTTTTCATAATCAATAAAACTGTATTGTCTTCCTATATTATTAAGTATCATCACGTTTCTTTCCTCAATAATTCTAGGATATTTCAAAAGGGCCTTTATATGTTTGAATCACAAATATTTCAAATATTCTTGTAATTTTCCTTTTAGAAAATTTAATATGTTTAATTTTGTGTTCATGTCTATCCATTTATAGTATCTCTACAATGGTCAAAATAATATTTTCTTTAGTAAAAAGCATCAATGCACTGAACATTTTTATTGTCCATTTTGGCATCTCTTTAATGTTCATACAAGAGAGAACAATTATTTCTAATATTGTATTGTGAGCATGGAAGATAATGTTTCAGTTTCATGCCAAAAATATTGTTTGAAAGCAAACTATTATATTGCTAACATTTTTCAAGTATCATTATGACTCCAACTCTTCCTAAGACCCTCTATGTTTCTGTTTATGACTGTAGGTGATTGTTCGTTTAGTCTCAAATAGTACAGATCTAGCTTGCTGTAAGGGCCCCAACCCTCTGGACTGATTTATTGCATTCAAGACATTCAAGCAATGTCTTTCTCCTTCAAGACTTTATTTTACTTTTTTTTTCTTTGGTCAGTAATTCCTTACTTATGTGTGCTATCACTAATTTTATTGTTAATCCTATGCTTATCTTTACTTTTAGGTTTTTTTTCCTAAAAGATTTTACAAGATCATGTTAAATTTGATCTGGTTCTACTGCAGTCAAAATCCTCAGCTTTGTTGGTGCTATAAAGGCTCGTAAACCTTTGCCCCTATTTCACTGATAACAATAACTGATGTGATCATGCTTTACCTGGAAATGGCAAAGTTGCCACTGTAAAGGCAGATCTGTCATGGGAAAGCCATTATGAGCAAAACATTAACTACCAGAAATGATTCAGGCTGCCTACAGCGGCACACGCAGCACACTTGTGCGCACACAACACATGCACGCAAGTTCACACACAAAATACTCTTTGTTAACTTAATTTTACTATTTGAATGATAAAGGCAGGTTCCTGCCCTCCTCCCTAACTTACTCCGTACTAGGTGCAAGAGCACAGCTGGAAATAAATATTACCCCATCACACAGGCTGAGAAAAGTCTGAGAAGAGCACATCTCACTGTCTCTCTATATATAAAAAAGCGAAATTAAAGGATTGAATCTAATGCAGATGGTTCTCCTATCACTAACTGTGCTAAACACATCAAATTGCTCTTTCGACTGTGTTTCTAGCATGTGACTGTTCAGAGAGCAACAGTACACTGTCCATTTTCTCTCTTAGCCTAGGTTGTTTCTTGTGAATCTGATGTGGGTTGACATGTCACCATTGGCTTTATTCTCCATTTCCTTATCATCTTTAAATAACGTATTTTAATCTGCCTGTCTGCCATTGTTGCTATGAAACTTAACACATAGTGGTACATCAACGTAGTTAAGGGTCAACTCCACTGAACTCCTAGTTTTGCTCACTCCCTAACAGTTAAAAATGTTGATAAGATATATAAGGAGACCGAGTTCATGAAGTAATTTAACTGTTATCTAAAGATAAACCGTTTTTTTTCTTAATATCATGTAGTTTGCCCCATGTCCTTCTAGGTGCTCTTGCTTCCTACCATAGTCTAAACACACGAAGGTTAAATGAACTGGCCACTCCAAATGCATGTAAGTGTAATTGTTGGCATGAATAGTCGTTTGGCCCTTGCAGTGACCTGGAGATGAATCTGTGATAAAACCCTGTTGCTTGTCTGCATGTAAGTTTGAATCTGCTCCAACCCCCATCTACATAGGATAAGTGGTCACGGATAATGGATTAATAGTTTTCTGATGATGATGATTCTGCAATGAGATGAAATCTAAAACATGGACAGTTAACAGTTGTAAGGTGTGGTTTTAATGTCATTTATAATACCTTAAGCTGTAAGATTAAAGGGGTGGGCAACAGCTGTCAGCTGAAAATTTACTATTTAGCTTTTGGTAATTCTGTGAGTTAGTCAAACAACAAAAAACAAATCTCCTGGATTTCCTTTAGTGAAGATGTTTGAAGATATATAGATAAAAAAGACAGACAGACAGGCAAATAAGTACCAACAGGACAGATATGTATTGGTTCCCCACAGTGGCAAACTATCTTTACTCAATTGAGGACACTGTGAATGTAAGTGCCGACCTAGCAAAAAGAACTATAATAGAGGGGCTTTATCCCACCAGAACCTCGAGCTGAGAAGCTGCTGACATCTGTGCAATGCTGCCACACAATAGAATGATCACATATTTCCACGGCAGCACTGACTGATCGGTGGGGTCAACCAACAAAGGAGGGCTCTGACAACACGTGGCAAGCTTGACATCCAGAGGTCTCATGACTAAACATAACATGAGGGGAACCACTATTTAGGGTTTGTACATCAAAGTAGGGACCTCTACATTTTCATTTATACACACACACACACATACATACATATGTATGTGTGTGTGTGTTTGTGTGAGTGTAAATATAAAAATATATATAAACATATATATAAAAAACATATAATATATATATATATATATATATGTGTGTGTGTGTATGTGTATATATATATATATATATATATATCTTGCAAATCTAATTTCTAAAGCTGTACTACAGTAGTGCAGATAGTCAATTCAGAAAAACA
>JAPZDV010000021.1:1323564-1335482 GCA_029814665.1 Acanthurus lineatus
TATTTTGCCATTGTAAAAGGAGAAACCCACAGGAAGTGTCTTTTTTTATCAGTTTCCTTTTACTTTAGAAAAATGATAGTGGGACAACTGCTTTTTCTATTCAAACAAACCAAAATGTGATCTTTTTTGAGTATTGGTGCAGTATAAGTGTCCATGAGACCTATCTTTCAGTGCTCAATTGTGGTTTCTGTCTCATTAAAAAGCAGACAAATGAAAAGCATTGTCTGTTGTCCTTGTCTAACAAATATTGGCAAACAAAATGGACTTAGCAGAGCAAAATATTTTCTACGTTTTGTGTTACTTGACATACTTAAGACCAAATTACAATAACAGAATAGTGACGAAAATGTTCCTGTTGATCTTAAGCTTAAATTACTCTTTCGGGTAGACAAAGTCAAGTACCTCTCATAACGTTCCCCGTGATTATGTCCGCTCATGTAATTTAACTATATGATTCTTTTTGTATGATTGTGTGATTTTTTTTATTTACAGTTAAAATATATGAGTGTATATTTTGAAAGAGATGATTTATATGGTCAGAATTAGTTCTTAACTTTAAGTATTTGCTTAAGGAAGAGGCTGTTGCATAGATTGTTTTCTTACAACTATAAAGCACAACCACAACTTGGTACAGGCTGTGGACCTGCATTTGCTTCACATGTATCCCAGAGATGCTTCTCATTATTTAGATGCACAGCTAATTCACATGTTCTAAGAGGTTTGTTTCTTCCTTAAATGTTTAGATAGACAGTTAGCCTCATGTGGCACCAAATAATTAGTGGGTGTTACTTAAAACTTGAAACTCTTTATCAAGAGTGTGATTCCTTAGAATGTGAACATAGCTTTACACATTGGCAGACTTTATTGTTCTGGTGTTGATATTGACACTAAGCAGTTCTTAATGTTTGAAAAGCTCAGATTACTAAACCTATTTATGTATTCCCTACACTTCAGCAGATAAATCAAACACATTCACACTAATACATTTCACCTACAGGACTTGGATTTTGAATAAATCTCCTCAGAGCAGGACTGAACAATAGGCTATTACCATTCAGTCAGTGGGAACTTTGTTTACAAGCCCTGCTTCCTTTACATATTAGGAGGATGTAAGCAAATGAGCAATAGAGGCAATGTTTTCACTGTGGCTCAGCAGAGAGAACAGATTATATGTGTCCTTACATCATGCTGCAACATGCTTACTCTGACATAGTTTTGTTTTTTTTATATAGTAAGTGGAATTGGTCATTGAGATGAAATATTAAGGGCATGCAGAATATTTCTGTTATTCAAGCTGTGGTCAAATATGTTTATTCTGTGTGAGTTTAACCTCACATTGTGTTAGCTTAGATAACTCATAACCGGTCTGTGATACACGGGTTTGAAACTTCAGCAGCCCCACTTGACTACCACAACAGGTGACGGCATCCAAATTTAATGGGGAACAGAGGATTATTTCCTGAATGAGGTGAAAGTGAGCACATCTGAAATGTCAGTGAAAATTATTGCACAGGAAATGTAAGTGCAGTACAAGTGTCTGCAGAACTTAAATAGGTCAGTGTCTCTGACTGTTTGACTGAGTGGTGTCATACTTTGTTGTGGCAGTGAAGCCATTTTGTCTTATTTTAACATTTAGTTTAAATAAGTAAACTATTATCTAATTCTATAGCAGTAATGGCCAAAGGTACAAAAATAAGGCCAAAGTTGTAGTAAACTGATTATGCTAACTATGCTCTATAGCTCAAACTGATTTCATTGAACTAACCAAAAAACCTCTGCACCAAGTATAAGCAGTTAGGTGTGTGTTGTTGCATGTTGGGAACTGTTCAGCATGTTAGTTTAGAAGCAGAATACCTGACACATATCAAATGTCAAAACTCAAATACGAGTTATATCAATTATCCTACCATCTCACTTTCTTGTCTCAAAGGGAAGTTACCACAACGATACAGCAAGCGTTCAGCCATACTTCATAAAACATTTCAGTGGAAGAGCATGAGTGATGAAACCAGGCTAAAAAGCAGTATTAGAAATATACAGCATGATGAGCATTGGACTAATAAGTTCATTCTGTTCCATGTATATTTGAAATTTGTTTTAGTGCACCTAAAGCTAATAGACTTTTTGACTGAATGTCAGCCAGTAAACATTTCTCTGGCAACAAAATACCCCCACTCATGTATGTATATGTTTCTTTTGTTTCCATAAGTATACTCTTAAGTATACTCTTATACTCTTTAAGTACTCTTAACCTCAGCAACAGCTCATCTTTCTCTCCGCCTTTCTTCCTACATCTCTATCTATAGATACATAACCTACAACCTGCTTTCTTTCCTTTGTGAAACTGTGGGCAGGTAGCACTAGCAATAGAATTAGGAGGCAAAATGTTCTACAAGCCAACTGCAACTACTTAACAGCTTTGGCTTTTCAGCTGTTTGAATAGAGTTTTTTCATCTTCCCTTCAGAGCTAGAAAAGTCACAACAAAATACTGTGTCAAACATGGATTAGATGAAGCTAACTGTGCAGGCTGTTGTCATCTTACAGGAATAACAATTCTTAAATCACCATAGTTCTTGACATAAACATTCAATGAACCACTCCTTGACACAAACCACACTAATAGCAATGGACACTGGGCCAATTTTTACATAGTGGCTAAACTCTGTATTGCAGAATCACATGAAAAAACTTTGCTCATTCTCAGTCATTATTAATGTAGGACCGTAAAATAGGGGCTACATTTTTGTGACTATCACACATCTTAGCCCTTGTAAGAAGGCTCAGAAATTTCTGTAACACTAGAGAAAACTTAAGGGGGCTAATCCACGTGCAAAGTTCCTGTGTACAGAGGAACAATAATAAAAAAAGGAAAAAACGCCCTAACTGGAAGCATCACTAACCGTCAGAGGACGTGCAAGGCCCAGGCCAGGAAGTCTCTGCAGTGGGTGGGTACAACCGCATTAAGTATCAGTGGTATATTTTCACCAATTATCAGTGATGTCAGGGAGGTTAGGTGCTTGCATGGACCCAAAAAGTATAAGAAGACATCCCATCTCACAGCCTGTTCAACCTGCCTGCAAAGAGATATGAAAGTATCTCCTGTCGTATCACAAGACCAAGGGGCAGCTTTTATCCTCAAGCTGTGAGACTTCTTAACTGTTCCTTCACATTTCAATATAAAAAATGTATTTTTATTGTAATATGTATTTACAATATTCATGTCAAGGGATAATAGCCAGCATTTTGTTTTATATCATGAGATAATAAATAAATTAACCTTGTACTTTAAATATTTGCACATTTTAGCAAAATTTTAAATACACAATTTGTGCTCCTTATATTGTTTAAAATAACTACCAGTCCTACTAGAAATGTTGCATTTAAAGTTAAAAGTTAAAATAAGGTTCATAAACAACATTTAGAACACTGAAAGTTGATTCTAATCTTAATATTTTAATATGCAAGCTTTGTTTTCAAATATAGTCAGGTATAAACAGGTGTTTCTAAGTATCAAGTGAATATATATCAGAAAGAGAATTAATCACTTTAAACTTCCTTTTTTCATGAACTTCCGCCATGTAAGTTTTCAAGATTTGTTAGTTCATATATCCTGCTCGTCCTTTGTCCCCCTGCTTATTTGATTTATCACCCCCTTACTGGAACACTCCTGTAAACTCTCCATCTGCCTTGGCAACCTCCCAACAGAGACTCATTGAACAAGTGCTTTGAGTTCTGGGACTATTTACTCGTTAGACTTGATCATCTCAGCACATCCAGCTTGTTTTTTCCTCCTCTGACCTCTCTAACTCTGTCAGCCCACTACTGCAAGCTGACACCTTTAGCCTTGAACACTGGAAGGTATTTTAAGCTTAATTTAGAGCAACACCCTGAAGCCATAAGTACACACACACACAGACACACAGACACACACCGTGTCTGTAACTTACCAGGCAGTTTTTGAGTCCAGTCCTTATGTGAGGTGAGGTAAAGATAAACTCCTCTCTTTGAAGTGCTCCTGTGAAACTCACTTTCTCTGCCTTACTCTTTCCAGGCGCCTCTCTTTTTCTTTCACCATCTCTTCGTTCTATTACTGAGAATTTCCCCTCCTGCACTCTCCTCTCACTCTTTCCCCTGTCAAATGTAGTAGTCCACTTCAGCAACTCAGCTGCGCTTCAAATGGTGCTCTGATTGTCCTGATAGTCCCAGAGAGAGCGTGTGCGTTCAGTGGGAGGGTGTATCATGTAAAGGGGGAGGAACTGATGATCACCTCTTTACTTCTCCTGCACTTCTTCCCCCTCTCTCTATCTGTGCCTTCTTTCAGACAGTGTCAGTATTTATACGCCCAAGCACATGACAGGAATTTACAGTCATACATGGATGAATGTGAAACTTAGCTACTTCCCCACAGGAACAGCCTGCCCACTGTCTAGAAATTCAGTTTCAAATACGAGCCCCATGTTAAAACAGTAAAGTAGTCCTGATGACAAAACTGAGTCAACTATGCTGTTGACTCAGGAGCTGACAATGGGTTTCTGCCTCAAGATCAACTCTTAGGGAAAATCTGTGCTAATATTTGCAAGCTCAGTTAGCATTTTTTTACTTTTCTTCCCTCTGCATAATGAAATTGTAAAGCCGCAGACTCCCTCAAGGTTTAATAGAAATGTGATATTGTTTTTGTAACAAATTATATTTGTACAAAACCAGTAAAATATATATATGAACAAATATATATGAAATTACTCATTTCAGCTTGTAGCTTAGGTTCGCCCCATTAAAAACACAGAACTTAATTAGTCTCACGACAAAAATAATCAAGAGATGGTAGTTTTGATCGCTCGCTGTTGTCACTTTTACCTTTTCCAATTTCAGAGAGACACATCAACCATTCCTACTGTCATAAACTGAAACCTCAGAAAAAGAAAGAGCCTCTTTCTAAACAGAAAACTGTTCTAATTCATTCATTATCATTTAAATTCAAATGGAACTCTTTTATTACTTTAAAACAACCATTTATACAGACAGAGGAAATACAAAATCAATGAGTTTTCCTTGAGACTGTCATGGCATTCATGGGAATATTTATTAAAAAGTGAAGGAGAAAGTGTTTGAAAATAATCTATATATTATCATTATTACCTGAAAGTTGGAGTATCTTGGTATCTTTAGACTACATATAATTTTGCAATGCTAGTACCAATACAATATAATTTTAATTTCTTATCAGTGGAGGGTTTCATTGATTGATGTTTTATTTACTACATTTTCAGGTAACTAAAGAAGCCAAATTTCTTAAATCTTAAATGTTGTGTTACAATTTAAATTTGTAACACCAGCAGTTGAACACGTGCAGTACTTTCCTTAAATATAATAGTTTGACAGTGGTAAAATTAGGAGTTAGGATCAAACTGAAATGCATATTGCTGCATACAGCTGCATAACAGCAGTAAAAGTAGGCAGTAGTCATTTTACAGCATTCCCTGCTTTATCTAAAGTTTGCACATTTTGACTATGTCAGTCTCTACAAGCCACAACTAAGGCTATAACATCAAAACCTCCAGAGTTTAATAGGACTTGTGTATTTTAGTTCTGTGAGTTTAACTTGTGGTCTGGAAAAATGTGATATTTCTTCTTTTAAATGTACATTTCAGTCAAAACACTGATGTCATTTATTGTAACTACATGCATTAAATTTGGCAGTGTGACTCTGCTCATGTGATGGTCTGGAACTAATCTGAGCAGGACAGACACATTTAAGCCCTGAATTAACATACTGTCATGGAAAAGGGTGAGAAAAATAACACATTATGAACATGAATAAATATTGCAAAGGTTTGAAGTTCATGCAATTTTAATTTCAATTTTACCAGATAGCAGGGCAGTAGAGTCAAAACTAACCTTTGGCACCTGACAGTTTCTTTGCCTGTGCCACTGCTATTTGGCCCAATACCAAAACAGTACTGTCTGGTGATGGCCTGACTTCATCAAGCCCTGTAGTAAAAGTCTGTAGTCACAGTTATACTTAATATTAATGCAGGGAAATGTGTAGTCGTGTAACTGTTTGCTTGCTCAAAAATATTCATGTTGTCAAAGAAGATTCATTTGACATTGAGTGTATAGAATGCATGTCTACTAGGTTGCATCAGCTGATACATACATCATGTGCAAAAAACCTGATTACGGCCTTACATTGATAAGAGGATAAGTCTGTGTTTGTTTGCATGAGCACATGTGTGAAATTGTACAAATCAGTGCCAGCACTCATGCTGTGAGCATAGCAGCCATACACAGTCAGGTAATGAGCACACAAGAGTAGCTCTTTGTGTCCTTGTGCTTGTGCAAATTCTTACTTGTAACAAGGTTAGTGAGCAGCACTTAAGTTACAGTCTGGATTTCTGATTTGTAGCAACAAGAGCAACATCTGTAAAGTCTGTGGTTACTAAGTTTGCAAGCATTTGCACACAAACAAAACCCAACATTTCTTTCACTTCCAGTATGTGTGTAGTATGTCGGACGGGAGTATCTAATGCATGTGAGCTTTATTGACCTATTGTTGTGTACATCAAGAAGCCTTTTAGCACATCTCTATGGGTTTTTGATAGCATATAAATTGCAAAAAAAAAAAAAAAGCCAGCTCACATTAAAGGATCATAACTGTCTGCGCATGTTAGCTTATCAAGGTTGAATTTGTTTTATGGACAAGATGATGTAATTTAAAATGCAGTTTGCCAAAAAAAAAATAGGTCTTGCCTCAAATCACTTAGATCTTAGAAGCTTTCTCCAAAGCTTTCAAGCACATGTCATCATCTCCCCCGGTGGATAAATGCTAAATTCCATGAGAATTAAATTTTCTGTAGCTATTAGTTTGACCTTCAACTAAAACTTTTTGAAGGGGTTAAAATACTGTTTTCATAGTCAAAAATTAACTTGTACACTCAGTTTTAAAACCAGATATAAATTTTTGGGGAACCCAAAATGGTAATAATGAGTGTGTCAGCTCGAAGGGTGCTCATTATAAGGAGTACTCCTAAGCCTGAGAGAACAGTTGTGTAAGTCATCATGTGACTCTGGAGCTATATGTCCAAAGATGCATTTAGAGCCCTGATGATGTCATCAGTGTTATCTCAGCTTTTGATAAGGAAAATAGAACACGGGAAATATAAAACATGATTCTGCTCAAGTTGTGGAGTACTTTTTTCAAAACCTATACTCTGTGCACTGCCTGCTGCATGTGTTATTCAACTATCACCTAAGGGTGAACTATAAACTGCCACCTTTGTATGACAAGCAATTGGAAGAAACCATTGTATGTCTCTTTGGTGTTTTTTCATTCAACAAGCCAAATTGGGGTTTAAATTAGCAGTCAGTGATGTGATTGTGAATCTGCCTTTTTAAAACTTCAGCGTATCAATGACAGTTTCAAAAAGGCAGATTCAGACAGGAGAGCTTTCATTCATTAAAAACCTAAAAATGGAAAACGCAAGCTAATGGATACAATCCCTTCAACTGGGGTGTGGTAATAGCAACAGCTTGCTATGGTGAAATGAGCTGCAGTCAGTCAGGAAGAAGGTAAGGCTAGGTCACTCTACCTAACATCATTTTTAGCTGACACTTACTATAGTTAGGCCAAAGGGTCGAGATATCTGTTACAGTTGTGCTCTAAGTTGTAAAAAGTGATGCATAAAACACACATTTATATCTTGGACACATAAATGTCCAAGTATATCATTTTGACTATCAAAGAGGATATTTCAGGGCTTTAATCAATGACAGGAGAGTCTGTAAGTCAAAGTTTGTCTGTGTCGTGCTTATATTTCTTAATAAATATTTGGCTTTTGATCCTGCACACCCTCTGTCTTTGGGTTCACCTACTTCCCTTTTGTTGATTGTGACTCATGCATGCAAGCAGTAAATATTTGCAGCTGTGAGATCTGTGGTAAGATTTCCTCCAGATCCTGACCAAAACCTCATTTATCTGTTCTCAGCTTGCTCAGAGCTTTTTGTAAAATTGGCGAGCAGATCATTTATGTGATTTTAAATTAATAATTTAAAGCTCGGCTTGTATTCTGCACAGAAGGAAACAGGCAGTCTCTGTCTTGTACAGCAATGTAGCAAATTACCATTTCATGTAGTTAATACTTTTTTTTGATGAATACCTCACCTTCTTCCTATTCTTCATTACAGCCTCAGGAAAAAAGGTGGTAATATCACAAAAATCAGGGGATCACCAAGGTCATTAGAATTCAGTCCACAGGCACCATGAATGTAAATTTTAGGACAGCCCATCGAGCTGTTGTAGGGATTTCAGTCTAGACAGACAGAGCCATGCCAGAGCTAAAAGCTGACTCCCTCTTGCTGGATGGAGCATTTATTTAGCAAGTCATAAAATTGGGACAAGATGTTCAGTTTCCTGATGCCCTACAAAGAGATCAAGTTTGTCTGATTGAACATCAACATAAAATTAATAAAAAAACAAAAAAAAACAAAAAACAGAGTATCTCTTTTGTAATGGTGCCATATTTGTCTGCTGGGAGACAAATTCTGATGAAGTCTGATCTCACTGCTCATCCAAAATACCCACAAGCACTCTCTTGTCTGTGAGGGTGCCATTAATGCTTTGCCAGGATTGAAAAGCTAATTATTCGAGTTTCCATGTTGTTATCATTAGCCAGTTAGTGGGTACAAGTGGACGACTTTAGCAACGGTTGAAGAGCCACAGTGCAGATTGGCTTGGGGAGCCAAATGCTCTTCTTATGTGACCAAAGAGCACTTTGCTGACATATTGATTGCTGTTTACCGATCCATTAGTTTGTTTGTTAGCTTGCAAAGATCCCCATCAGACCCACAGTGGATGGATGATTAAATGAATGTTTTTCAAGGAAACTCTCATTCCATTCTCTCTTCTTTCCCTGCAGACACATCATGACTGAGCTGATTGAAACAGAGAGGCTGTATGTGGAGGAACTGCAGAGCATCATGGAGGTGCAGTATGCCTGCTGACTTTAGGATGCTTTCCCATTTTACATTGTCTTATGGCCTCCTTAGATCCAAAACATCTGCAATCTAAACTACATGTTCTATTCCTGTCATATTCTGTCATATGCATGAGGCTAATCTCCCAATATAGATGACTGGACTAAACAGTTACTATTTATAGTGAACTTTAGACATTACACCATTCATTTGGAGTTAATAATCCATTAGTTGGATGTTGGATTTTATCATTTCAGCACAGAAATCCTTAATGCATAAAAGCCGTCATCAAGTCTTTCAGTAGCGTATGACTACTGGGGCATCTCTGATCTCACTAACTGCACTGATGCCATTTAGTAGAAACAACACTGCATCTTTTCGAATAAATCCAACCTTTAGACTGTCACTGTATGAACTACATATGATTTCCAGGGTTGAATATGTCTAATAAATTTTCTTTTGGATTACACACACATGCAGGTTGAACTTAAGCTGGAATGCACTGAAGCTGACTGTGCAGTTTATTGATAACATGAAACAGGGCACAATGTGTTTGTGTTTATCAGTCTAGAATTAATTCTCGTCACCCATAGGTGTTGTTAATCTATGGATTTAGAAAAGGCCCTTAAGTTACATGTCAGTGTTTATTAACAGGTCACATGATGCCTCTGGTCCATTGTTCTGCTGGTATCTGTTTATGATGTTCTAGTGCTGCTATTTAAAGAGCCAACTCACAGGCTGCTGGTATGTCATAATTGACGTCATGCAGTTCAAAAAACAGTGCTAATCAGTGAGCTCATGAGGCGTTGGACTTCAGTCTGACATTGCATAAAATTAATAACAAGTCAGCTGTGCCTGAATAGAAAGAGAAAGCTGTACCCAGCTGTGAATGCATGCATAGTGGAATATCTTAAAATGTGTTACTGAAATGAGACAAATTAAACAGCTCAACTTGGCTCCTCATGTCATACTCTATAAAATGTGGGATCAGGTGCTATTGCGGCAACACACTGAGATGAACCTAGTGATAAATACAGAACCAAATCAAGCAAATTCCTATTGTGTGTCAATTTTAAAACAGCAGGTGGACAGAGGTTAAGAACCTCTGTTTCCCTGATTGTTCCAGGTTGCTGCACACAGTCATTTCAGATGTTAATCTATGGCTTATTTATTTTCTCTCTGCTTCCTTTTTGTTCCTCAGTGTCTAATTATTCGACCTTTCTTATCACCCTTCTCCCCAGGGTTATTTTGCAGAGCTGGATAACTCAGAACTTAGCCACCTCATCCCCCCGTCCCTGGAGAACAAAAGGGATGTGCTGTTTGGAAACCTTCCAGAAATATATGAATTTCACAACAGGTAGGTAAAATTTATTTTGTACAATGTACTATCTTGGTAACAATTGATAATAGTTATTTAGAGAACTGACTAAGGAATACATCAAGGGGACCATCGTGTATCATTTAATAATACATTTTTGACCAATGTTCTTCGTTTCTAATAATTATTGAGGTTAAAAAAGTAAAATAGTACCTTATCAGTTGTGTGGTTAAAAAAAAAAAAAGATTTGTGTTTTGTATCCCCACTCACTCCTTCCACTCATTTCACAGTCTAAATTCCTGCTTGTCTGTTTGCTGAGGGTGGTCTTACACACACAGGCGCGTGCGCACACACATGCAACCAAATACGCACACACACACACAAACACCCACACACACACACTCAACCCTTTCTTGTTTTATTGGGTTTAAAAAGTGCATTTGTCAAGTTAATGCAGTTCATTGGGCTGTGAAACCCTGGCACAATCCAAACAACCGGTCCGATTCTGCTTGTTTGTTTGTGGCGTAAATGCAAGCAAATCCACATACTTGGCCAAATTCAAAATCCACTGGATTTTTATGATAGTGGACAGGTGGTTTTAGCATGATTTCAATATCTTAATTACTAATAAATTCATCTGCTAATATTAAATTTTCCTCAGGAAGTGATAGAGTGGAACTTTATAAGTAATATGTTTATGTAATTTTTTTTGTCACCATTGTAAAAAAGATGAAAAAACTACTGTGCTTGTGTCCTACTCTATTCACTATGTCTTTTCATCTAGTCCATCAAAAAGTATTATCATGATTCCACAGCTCCAAGTTCTAATACTCATAATGCTTCTATTAAATTATTTCTTAAGTGACCTCTTTATGACACCAACAAACATAAATGTACACATCAGAAACAGAAATGCTCCATAAACCTTCGTCAATCATTCCTCATATGAGCCCTGTTCATGCAGAGGGTTGTTTGCAAAATCAACAAACAGATTTTGGGTCAGGCTTTTTAACCACGTTTACTTCCTCTGGTTTATGTGTAATGAGTCATTATGACCAAGATCTAGACCAGAACTAAGCTGCAACAATGTGACATTTCTTTCTATTTGTCCTGATCAAATGAACTAAACCGAGTGTGTGATTGTGCCCCTGATGTCCTCCTAGCAAACAAACATTAGGATTAATTTATTTTTATGTTACAGTTTTTTTCAATTGCTAACAAGCAATGGTCGAAACTGAAGTCGCGTGTCCAAAACTGTTAGCACAGCCTGCATTTCCATCATGCATCTCAGCTAAACAGTTAATCTCACCCTCAAAACTGTTTCTCGCAAACAAAACACTTCGTACATGTCTCAAAATAAGCTCATTCAACCACAACACCAGCAAATAGTCACACTTTGGAAACAAACACTGTCACTCCTAGCACACTCAACTACAAAATACCAACAACAGAGAGCATTACATAAAATAAATTTTAATCTTTCAAGTTTGAATGATTTCTTTTTAGATAAATCAGTATTTTATTATAAAATAAGATCTTTGCACTTTGAGTTTTCTAAATTATTGTAATATATTGCAACAAGAATGAATCAGGAATGCAGCAATTTACTTCAAGAACATGTATTTTCTC
>JAPZDV010000021.1:1346484-1374043 GCA_029814665.1 Acanthurus lineatus
ATATATTTTTTAACCTTTAATAATTAGGATGTATGTGAGATGAGATCTTGGTGTGTCAAATATTCTCAAACTTCACTTTTCTTTCTAACAATACTTTAAAATATTTGAATAGAATGTACCAATGAGTTGCCAGCAGCCCTGTACAATACAAAAGAAATCTATGTTAAAATAACACATTATCCATTGACTGAAGAGGAGAAAGAAGGATCAGAGAACAGGAACCAGGCCTCATAAATCATCTCAAGATATATTTATAGTTGTATGGATCTGCTCAGTTGGAAACACAGACAGCTATAAAGACAAATTGTGGTTTGAGGTTTGTGTAAATCATGTATCTTTATTCATTAAGTCAGTTTTAACCTTTGGGCCATATCATGATCCTTAGCTCAGTCTGAATAATAGAGGTAATTTATCATATCATAAAAATGAAAATTCTGCTAATTGATCAACAAAATGTGTTTGTCCTTTGCCTCTAGAATGACAACACTATCAGCAGGAAATCATAATTAATGCCCATAAATTTGATAACACAAATTTGTTTTTAACATGACAACATTCTGGTTTAGGTTTTTATTAGGTATTGGTTACAAAAAGAACTCAGTCAAGTTTAAGGAAATATTATGCTTTAACTAAAATTACTTCTTCCTTAATAAGGTTAAGAGGACGCTCATTTTCATGGCTACAGTAATAAACACTTTTTTGGTTAAGGAAGAGTTGTGGTCTTGGTTCAAACAAGCTATGTTGAATGAGCTGGTAGAATGGAAAGGAATCAACATCTGTCCCCTGTGTTAAAGTGAAATGTTTTGTTGATTCGGCTGTTCACACTGACCTCCTTTACACGCAGTCCTTCTCACTCCATAACAAGTAACCTTTGATCAGGAGCTTTGGGCCAATCTTCAATCAAAGATCATAGAAAACAATATCAGACGATGCCTGTCACTGATCACCGATTGATATAAAGTTTGTTTACTGTATTAACGTCTATTGTTGTTAGTTGTTAGTCGTATAATTAAAACATTTTTAAATTACTGGATAAATAGTTAAATTTATTTGGTTAATTTAATGAAGTAGGCTTAAAACAAATAAGAAAATGCAAAAAGCAGAATTAAGAAAAAATAGGACAGAGTAGTTAACACAGATATAAGGAAAAAAATCTGCGTCTCAGGGTCAGGTGTGTCCTCTTTGCACTGAGGTCTTTATTTCATGGACTCCACCACTTGGTCACTGCTTGTATCTGGTGACTTTACCTCTGTTAGAAGTTTGATAAAATGTACACAAATAAAAGTTGCCCAAAACTTCTAATTCAAACTGCTTCTCCCTTAATGCTGTACTCAGCCGAAGTACCCTTGTTCAGTTGTTAGGTACCAAAACTTACACTTCATTCATCTTTTAACAATCTACACAGAACTGTGCAGACCCTTCTTGACAAACAGAGTGATGCAGCTACACCAGGGACTTCTGGACTCTTCTTTCATTTGCATTTTACTGGAGACATTAAGAAACTTTCTATCTTGAGCAGAGCTTGTGCTCTGGCTGTCAGTAGGAACCAGAGTGCACCAAAAACACCCGGACAAGTCTCAATGCAATGCATTTGCATGTCATCATGGCGGGAAGAACACTTTATTAAAGATGTTGTAAAATGGCCTTATCTGCTCTCTGAGATGCTGTGGGGGGGGGTCATCACAAGGGATTTGTCGGAATTGGCCTTGTCCTTTTCTTTAGCCATGCTGAACAGAGAAACCTTGCCTCTCTCCGTGCTCTAAGGTGGTTGAGGTGGTATATCTGTGTATCCCCTCCCCCTGTCAGAGCACACAGTCTTATAGTCAACATGCCCACTTGTCGTATGACCATCAATTGTCCTTGCCACCTGGCAAGTAGGTTGAAGTTGGAACAAGGGAACTGGGGGTCATCTGCCTTGCACATTTTGTGGAAGGTGATTCCTGGGAAAGAAGAGGATGAACAGTGTCACTGCTCCCAACGGGATCATCATGCTGCTAGTTAGAGGCGTTTCGTGCCAGGAAATGGTTCACTTCCGCTGTTCTCAATGCATGACTGCAAGCTCTGCTTGCATTTAGGCCAAAGCAACCCCCAACTGTGGCTTCTGTGGCTCCAACCTGACTTCATTGCTGTGCTGAGATCAGTTTGGCGCTAGTATTGCAGAAGACATTGCTACCATAATCTCCCCCAGCACAGATCCAGACTTAGATAAGGCTGGCTGTGGGGAATGGCAGAACCAGGTCTCAGCACGCTACTGAATAAAAAAAAAAAGAGTTTGAATACACAATGTTTAACGGCTGTTCCCAATACAAAACACTGTGACACGGTTCCATGAACTAACCTGTCCCACTTCTTCCTCCGCAGCAGAGCAAAACCACACCCTAATACCACAGAGTGATTCTGACATGCTTCTTAGAAACACAGTCTCAAAAAAACACAAGGTCTACACTGCACTTACAGCTTATTTTAAGTTTCTCAGGAATTTAATCTATTGGTTCTGGAGGGAGTGAGCAGTGAAAACAGTCTCTTTTTTGGAAACTATGGTTGAGAAAAGTAGTGCTCTCAAAGTTTGGGTCATATTTACTATATGCATTCACAACAGCAAATACTGGGTCTATGCAAGAGTATTTTAGGAATTTTTTCTATTTTGAACTTAAATATTTGCAGAATTTATGCTCAACAAATTTAGCTGTGTCAGCCCTGGTTTAAACTCTGTCAGTGCTTCATCGTCAATGAGCAGTGTCAGCAATAAAACTTATTTGACTTATACAAAGGGAGGAAGACCCTACCCAAAGTAATTCATTTCTTTTTGTAGATAATAGATTTTCCCGTTTTTCTCAGCTCTATTATTTTGTTAAAGCAACAGAACTGAAGAACTGAGGCAGCCAGTGCAGACTGCTCTGACTGTTATAGTTGGTGCTATAAATGTCTGTCTGTGTGTCTATGTGTTGATGTTTACAGGGAAACCTGAGTGAACTTGGGAAGCTGCTGATGCAGGGATCCTTTAATGTGTGGACTGACCACAAGAAAGGCCACAGCAAGGTACAATCACACGCTCCTGTAGATAGCATTACTTTTCCTTTCCCTTTTCCTCCATCAAGAGTCTTAAATGAAAAATTTAGGAAGCTATGTTTGTCAACTTAACATCACTCAAACAGAACAACTTAGATATGCAGCAGAGCTTTTGCAGGTTCCAGCTACTTTTTCTGCAGACAAATATAATTTGCTATTTTACTTACCATGTTTAGTTGCAGGCTGCATATTTCAGTTTTTTTTACAGGTTTCTTTTATCAGAGCTGTTGTACACCATGGACTGAAAAACTGTATGCACACAAATTACTATTATATTATCTATAATTACTGATTTGGAATACACAGATATTAACAGAATATAACATTTGATTGGTAACATTATGACATGTTACCTGGGAGGTCAGCAATAACACTTTGTTGTTCAGTTGATGAAAGCAGTTACACATATGTGTGAATATACCCAACCACGGCGCTTGTTAACAACACTCTTTGTCTTTGGTATCCACTTAAAATCATTGTTTGATGTTAATGCTGTTAATTTGAAGTTAATTTGAGTGCACGAATCATCATGTTTTTTTCTCCAATACACCTGTTGGCCATACTGGTTTCCATTCATTTCTGTGTGAGTCTGTCAGCAGATTTTGAAACTTTCTTTTGTTCTAAAACCCATCAGAGTTACAGAATCCAGTCTTTCACTGTCAGCCATGCAATAATTGATAGGTCTGGCAAACTTAAGCTGCATTTTTTTATATCCAGTAAATGTGAAAACAACAACAACAACAAAAACCCCACAAAGCACTGATAAGAACAATGATAAATTTTCACCGCTGTGTCTGCACCCAAAATGACAAGGCTACTGCAAATGAAGCTTAAGATTGCAGTAGCTGTTGCTAAAGCTTCAAGGACCAAAAATGTGTTTACATTTATCCTCTTTGGTCAGGGAAAAGATGTGAGAGAGGTAAACAGAGTGTAGGATGCAGTTATGACCAGAATGTGACAGATGTTCTGTCGTGGCCTCAGCTGTGTGTCCAGTTGCACCGCACTGTGAATGGACAGACAGATGTAATGACTGACTGATCATCTGATTACAGGTGAAGGACCTGGCCAGGTTTAAGCCCATGCAGAGACACCTGTTTCTGTATGACAAGATGCTGCTGTTCTGTAAGAAACGAGAGGAGACCACAGACGGACACGAGAAGACGCCTTCCTACAGCTTCAAACACTCGCTCAAGGTCAGATGCTCACTGTGCTGTGTGAGGTTGCTCTTTCTCCATCTGTCTCTTAAGAGTTGTATGTGTGACCACATGATGTTTGGCAAAGTGATTTAGACCCCAGAGGAATTTGAAGGTCTAAAACAGCAACAATTAGAGTAGAAACTTACTTTTAGCTAAAAGAAAGCTTGAAGAAAATGCTACACACACAGCTAAATTTTTGTTAGATCTCAAAGATACATACAATTCTTTTGTATGTGAGCTATGTCAACAAAGCAGCTTTAAAAAGACACTATAAAGAATGAATTGACAAAATATCTTCAGTGCATTCAACTATTTATTACAGTTGGAAAAAATAACAAAAAGATTTATAAAATGTAAAGTTAATAAACAACAAATAGAAAATAATAAATCACAGTGTAATAGTGTGATAAGCGATGAAGTAACTTCCTGAAACTAAATTTCTAAGAATTGGGTAGTGGAACTAGCTGCAGACACCACAATGATACACCATCACAGTATAGAATGCATATTAAGCATGTGTTATTGAGATGCAGCCGCAGACACCGAGCAACAAGGGCATTCATTCAGAGTCAGTCAAGCCTTATTTAAGGTCTCCTGAGAAACAACATCTGCCTCCTTAGCCTCCTAAATATCGAAATTTGTCTGCCTGTTTGGTTGGTTGGTTGTTTTTTGTTGGTGTAAAAAGTGTTTTCTCTAAACACAGCTGTCTGCTGCTGCTGGAAACAGGGTTAATGAGAGCAAACAAAGTTAAACTGTCAAATGATGCTATGTATTCATCAAGATACATCTTGAAAGTATTTTGAAGGTCATGGATGAGCCTCAGAACAATCCAACAGCTGATTTTGAACTTAAACATTTTCACTCAGTAACTGAACAGAGTGTTTCTCTTGGCATGTAAACACCGCTGAGCTTTACCAGCAGTGGATTGCTGATGTATTTCCATGTAAAGCCTGACTCATGGCATTTCGCAATAAGGGTTAGAAACAGAAAGACAGAGAGAAAGGCAACAGAAAGAAATAGGAGCAGAAAGAAAGGAAAAGGTTTTAAGTGGCACAGTCAGTCTGACACAATTTCTTTTTTTTTCAATTATCAAAGTTATCCCCAATAACAGTCATCCTCAACACCCCAAATGTAGAACACTGCCAGCCTTACTCTGTAATTATTTTAGTTAGTTTGATGCTCACATTGTGAATTTTGCACCTTACGTACTAAAACTTTGTTGACACACTTACTACAAAGGTACTAACAGAAATAATCTGAGCAATTATAGAAACTTCAAGGCGGCAGGACTAATTTTTTCAGATTTTTGCCCTGGGGTTTTCTTACAGGCCATTTCTCTGGTTGTTTTGTGTTGTAATAATTTAAGTCATCCTTCACTGCTGATGATTTGGTTCTTGCTGCATTTCAAAATGTCTCTGCCCTACTGTGTCTATCCAGATGAGCGCTGTGGGGATCACAGAGAATGTCAAAGGTGATATCAAGAAGTTTGAAGTGTGGTACAACGGCAGAGAGGAGGTTTACATCATCCAGGTATGTTGATGCTGGTGGAAAGTAATTGAATTACTTTACTCAAGAACATTTCTTAGAGGTCCAGTGTGAAGGGTTTAGTGGCATCTGCTGGTGAAGTTGCATATTGCACCTGAATGAAAGCCCCTCAGTTCATCCTCCCCTTTCAAGCATGCAAGAATATCTGCTTTAACCATGAAACTCATAAAATAGTGAAAGGTCCCCTCCTAAAGGTAAAAAAGGCTCATTCTAAGGTGATATGAATTCTGACTTTCAGGTTATACTACATTAATAAAACGTACTTGGGAAAATTTTATTCCTTTTCTGCCATATTACACAAATAGATTTCATCAAAATCCCACAAAACACTGGACATTTAAGGAAAATACTGAGACTCTTGACTGAAGTATATCCATTTTCTTCTACCCTTACTATCAAAGGTGTGTCGGTAGTGCTTCTTCCTCCTCTCTCTCTTTGTCACATGTTCTGTAGTTACTAATTATTTACAGATTTGGAATTTATATTGAAAAAAAAATCCAAACCAGGGAAACACTCTGTAAAAACACTGTTCTGATCTGCTCTTGCGACCGGGCCGCTCACATCCTTGTCATAAAAGTCAAATTTCTTCCCGACATGTGCGATCTGTTTGTGGGACAGTTCCTTGGAGATGTCAGTATAACACAATGTTGAGATTGGAGCAGTTGTCCCCAACCAAAAGCAGGATCTGGCTGGATCCTCTTGTCAAGTTTCATTTCAGCAATTTTACCAAAAGCAAATATTCTCTATAAATTGTGGTTCATTTCAATAGCAGGCAAAAGCAGTAGTTTTTTTAATTTGAAAAAAAAACTGCTTTACTTACTTTCCAACATCAGTAATAATCTGATGACCTCTCATATTTAGCAAGTAATTCTTTAGGGGTTTCTATGCCTTCAGGTTGTAAACCACTCGACACTCGACATACCTGCCTGCATATCCCCCTGCTCTTCCTGAGTTCCTCCATTTTTTTTTCCTGTTAATATGTTATTTTTTTCTGGTGAGGTTCTCTGCACCCTGCCTGAGGATCAAAGGGCAGAGGATGTTTATGTGCCGCATAAAATATGAAGCCCCTTGAGGCAAATTAGGGTTTGAGATATGGGCTAAATAAAAATTAAAGATGACCATAATTAAACATCTAATTATGGTTATGTCAGATAGAATGAAGAAAAAGAAGGGAGAGCAACACAGGGTCATAAAAAAAATGTAGGCAATGCAAAAGGTGAAAAAAAGTGCTCTTCAGGGATGGAGCTGGCGAACAGATCATTAATACGCCATATTCATGGTTGAATAAAGGATTTTTATTTCGTGTAACTTCAGAGTGCCTTTAATTTTTCTTACTGCCATCTATCACTTTTCATTTTCATGTTTACTAAGTTGGAACATGAGTTATTTTGTCTATTTTCATGTGTCAGAAAGAATTTTTATATTTTAAAGATGCTAATATAACCAAAGAAAATAATTTCACCAGCTGTTGACATGAATTAACGCACATATAAAATAGTTTAATTCCTCAAATATAACTGTCTAAGTTAAATAACATTAATTTTATGATTTTAATCAAAATATTCTGAAACTTTTTATGCATTCTTCTAAGGAGGCATTCAATGACCCCCAATCTTCCACAACTGTCCTCTTGGGGGCAGTGTTGCACCACACAGAATACTCTACTAAACAGTCACTCAGAAAAACAACATTAGTGTTAAGAGACTTTTGTAATATATGTTTCTTTATGTGTGTGTCTGTGTGTGTGTGTGTGTGTGTCTGTGTGTGTCTGTGTGTGTATTCTTTCCCAGGCTCCTTCCATGGATGTAAAAAATATGTGGGTGTCAGAGATTCGCAAAGTTCTTACAGGCCAGCTAGAGGCATGCAGAGGTACACACATGCATACACACACACGCACATACCTATGCACTTGAGAATATCTTCTTTCTTGTGTATTTTTGACCCTTTCATAAGAACCTATTTCAGTTCCAACCAACTTGCGGCTAGAGGACACTCACATGTCTATATCTTATAAATCCATCTGTCTGTTAGCTGCTGTTGGACCAACGTATATATGGAATGTCATAATGTCATACATGCTGGTATGTGGACAGAAACATTGAACTTCTGATCACACATTCAACTTGTTGATGTTGTTGTTCTGTTATTGCTGACAAGTCCAGACTTTTTTCCGTATTTAACATGTTATGCATTAGAATTATCAGTCACACATGTTTAAAAAGCTTTTTTTTAGATTCTTATTAATTTACTGTTTGATTTTCTATTTTATTTTTCACATGCTGGGGCTCTATTTTTTTCTTGCTACAACAACTCAATTTCTCTCTGTTATCATGAAGATTTTCTAGTTAACACCAGTATCTATCAGCCCATCTTTGCTGCAATCTGGAGATAGGCTTGTCATTTTCTAAACTGACTGCCAAGTCAGGGAAATGTCCTCTTTCTAAAACTGATTTGGAGACAGAAAAAAAAAAATTTAACTGCAACATATAGACCATAAATTGACAGCATGTATATGGTGCTTACTAACCCCTCAATGTGCTTTGCAACACAAACCCCATATTCACCCATTCAAGCACTGGTGACAGAGGCGTACAAAGTGCCACCTGCTCATCAGGGGGGCATTAAACATTTACAGATACACTCATATATCATTTGCGCTGCCATCAGGCATGGCTACCAGTGACCTTCTGATAAGCAGATGACCTGCCTTGTGTCCTGAGCCACGGCCACCAGTATACAGTCTATTTAGTAATGATAGTTTTTTGATCAGGAAAAAACACAAATCCATTACAGTGGTCAGCCTACTGTGAATATCTTTTGGTTGTAACTTTTATTAGCAGTGATTCTGGTAAAGTAAACTGCAGAACAGTTAAAACAGTTAAATGTTGTTTAGTTATCAAATACATAGTAAAAAACTCTGTTACTTAGAAATTATTTTTTGAAGTAATAATTTGTTTTGTTAATCGTGTTGTGGTAAAAAATGCAGTTTCTGCTTCCACAAATAACATCTGTCCTGTGAATGAAGCAAAGGATGTGGTACTTGACCTTTTACTGATACATTCAGTATCATTATTTTGGGCCTCAGCAGGAATGTTTTCCTCCTTAAGTTGCTAAGTATACTTAATCCAGGCTGCATTAAGTATTTGACAAGAGATTTTATTTAGCTGATGTTAACATTGGTGTTAGGGGTAGCACCATACAAATGAACACGTTAGAATACTCAGATAACTTTTTGGTTTCAACAATAATCTAAACTGTTAGTTTTGCACTTCAAGATAACTCAAGTCAATTATTTAGTTCTGTTAATTTTGCCCTTGTCATATATGAGGCTGCATAGATAAAAGTTTAGTTTTTGATCAGAGGTTTTGGTTTGCAACATAGCTGGTCATGTAAAATTACTCCGTCAAGATACTTGTCTCATTAGATAATGGTATAACTTAACAAGTAACTTTTGAAAGCAATGTAATCCAACACAGGTTGGTATAGGATTGTTTTCAGAAGACACTAGAGCACAGCTACTGTACTGAGTCAGCAAAGGATTAATGTGTCTACAAATAATCCCCCATACAGGGAAAGAATTTATCTAAAAATGCATTGGGAAATATAAAATGAATATTCTACAAGGAAGTTAAAAGTCTCTACAAAAGTTTTTTTTTTCAAACGTAAAAATATTATAAAACAAACCTGAAATGAAAAATACTTTTGCCAAAATAAAAATTTTAGCTGATTAGCTGCTCTAGAAAGATTACTAAAGGTTCAGGTTTTTATGGCAGTTTTGGACAGAAAAAAAGAGACAGATTTATTAAAGAATGGCTGAATTCAGAGCAGAAAGGATATTCTGACTTTTAGTTTTTTACAGGTTAAGTAGCTAAAACATAGTTGTCTACATTACCCATAATGCTACTCAAAAGAGTCCCTTCCTGCCCTGTAAATACCTTCTGTGTCTTATCTTTGGTTTTCAAGACAGGATTTCTGTTAAAATTGTGGTTTTCCCTCTCAAGATGACATGACTCTGATGACATCAAGGTCTTAAATGATCAATATGGCATTGTGACTTCAGGTTCTGAGCAGTTGTGATGCAGATTTTTCACCAATACCTGATACAAAAAAATTAAACAACCGGTCAATATATGAGGAAATAATACCACTAATAATAATAGTTACAGCCCCAGTATACAAATTGAGCATAAAACCAGAAGACTACCAATGTTCAAACATAAATGTTCTTACATACACACACACACACACACCCTTTTCTGGGTGTGTGTCCACTGGCCCCGTCCTCACTCTCTCCCTGTGTGTTTCTACCTCTCTCCACCATCTCTGTACCAGTAAGCATCAGTTGTCCACAGTTCCACTCTGTGGTCCTGACTGACAGGAAAACCACCCTGTGTGAGCCACACACACTGCCTATCTGACAAGCCTTCCTGTATGTGTTTAGGAGTACCTGTGCCTTGTGTGTGTGAGTGTGTGTGTGTGTGTGTGAGCAGACTGACTAATAACACGGCAGCCCTGTCATGAAGCCTAGAGAGCAGAGGCTGTAGTGGGCTTGGATGGTCCAGTGCAGCAAGCCTATGTGTGTGTGTGTGTGTGTGTGTGTGTGTGATTTACACCTCTGACTTTATGTGGGGAGGGTAGAGGAAAGACAGAGGCAGAATGAAATTGGTCTGGGAAGAGGAGAAGGGGGAGATTGAAAGTGATGGGCAGAGCAGAGCAGTGGCTGGTGGAATGATGGTTGGAGAGAGACAAAGAGACAGACAGAAGAGAGAAGGAAAAGAGGAGATTTTTAGGGTGGAGATGGAGGCTGAGAAGCAGTACACAGAGTGGATGAAGAAAGGCTCAAAGGCAGCAAATGATTTGTTAGTACACCTGACTAACATATTCAACTGAACAACCCTTCTGCCCCTGCACTCTCTCCGCAACCAGAGGTGACGCGGGTTAACATCAAGCAAGCATTCTGGTCAATTTGATAACAAAGAAGATGGCACCCCCTGTTTCCCCTTTAATCACCTACTGTTTGAAGGGATGAACATGAAGGGAGGGAGGGAGAACGGTGGGGAGAGAGGAAGAGAAACTGCAGTCATGTCAGCTCTGTATGCTGGAGAGAGAGAGAGACAAGCTGAGGAAGTGTGAATGCGATGAGAAAGACAGAAATAAGGAAGAAATGGATTATAAGGTGTGTGATCTGTCAGGTAATAAGAGAGAGTTAGAGGAAAGTTCCAATTCGTTACAAGCTGGGCCTTCTGACAAATTAATTTCTACTTGAGGTCTATTCACTTGCTTCTTAGAGACCTTCATCTAAAGCTCAAGGTCATCATCATTTTTTGCTTTTATTAAATTGTTGTGTCAAAGGTCAAGACTGTATGTTGTCATTCATCTCCATGACAACTGAGCAAACTCTGATAGAGACCATGAGATGCTGAAAAAGCTTTTAATGGAAGGTCGCCCTTGATCTATTTTCAAGCTCAAAACTGAACTTTCATGCTACACTTGAGTTTTCTTTTCCACAGTTTTTTCCCCCATTATGTATTAGTGCTATTTTTCTCACCAAAGTAATTGATAAGAAATGAGATTGCAGTAACATCCCTGCCAAAAAAAAGTGTGATGGAACAAGTAACAAAATTAGTCAGATGATCAGCTGATTGTTTAAAACTGAAAAATACACACTCAAGATGGTGACACAATGAAATGATCTATTGATGATTAACCGACAGTCTAAAAAACAAAGAGAAGAAGAATAAAAAACAGATAGGAAAGACATGGAAACAGAGAGAGAAGAAAATAGACAGTGTGCACATGTATAGGCAAGCAAGTGCAGTCAATCTCAACTCTACTTGAAAACCATGTAATGCAGGTCTGACTAATTCTGCTGTTTATCAGTGGAGTGTATCAAACTTTAAGCAAGCAAATTGGCAAACTTTTCTTAAATTGTAACAGCTTGTCGTATGAAGTCTCCGCCAGTATGCTGGGATGGAGACAGATGCCGTAAAACCTGGGCAAACAACTCCTAAACCATCTGTTTGGTCAAATTCACACATTATACACAAGGTATTTTTATGTAATTTTGGTGAACTAACCTTTAAGAAATGCAAACATACCAGAAATTATTTGTTACATTGTATATACTTAAAAACATTATTTGAACACCAAATCATTGGCACATCTCTGACCTCAGGACTCACATTCTAAATTTCAGAGCTCTAAGCCAAAACTCCTGCCCCATTACAAGTAAACACAACAAAACCACCCATTCAGTCATTTTTTTTAATGTCTGCATAATGAAGACATAAGAATTACTTATTGTGGAAGTGTACATTATATAAATAATATATATATGAGATCTGTTTTACAACCTGCTGGTGGTGTCCTGTACCCCAAGTTGTTTTGGTATATTCCAAAATTAAAGACAGAGAAAGTGAGAGGAAAGAGGGAAACTAAGGAGATAAGTCACAAGTTTGTCATATTCACATTAACAAGTTGACACAATGCCAGCCAGGATTCCCTTATTTAAAAGGAGTGGACTGTTTGATGCCAGCCTGTCTGCATCTGTGCATGCTCCTTCCAACTCGTCTCTGCTGCTCTCTGCCGAGGCTCTCCTCTCACCCCTCAATGTGACCAGCCTTTATGAATAAAACATCTCTACATCCATGATGAAAAAATATATCCCTTTTGCTGAGTACAATATTCGGAGCATGCGGAATGGCTCCATGCTGAGTCTGCATTTCTGCGACGGGTTCATTGGTTGCTTGGAACAGGAGGTGACAAGTCAGATCCTTCACAGAGCTTGGTATTTCACTTATGTGAGCTATGTGTGTGGCCAAGGCTGCGCCTTTACTGTGAGCAGTTATTTTACTAGCTTCTACTCTTGAGATTTCCGTCACACAGCAGAATCCTGTGGCAGGCCAGATTTGTTAAGGTTGCATTTATGAAGCTTCTTGTTTAGATATAGGCTGATATCTGCCTGTGTCCCCTGTGACTCCAGTGTTCAGATGTTTCTTTCTTAATAGTGCCACAAAGTGATTTTGAACGGCCAATAAAAGCAGCTTACAGAGTTGATGCAGCAGTTTGGGAGATTTTAAAGATCTTATCCACTCAAAAAAGGGATTTTCTTACATTTAAGTCCTCTAAAAGTCTGACCTTGGCTTTACTAACTTCAGTTTGTCTATATAAAGTTTGTCACTACTTGTGTTTTTTCCACATTCCTTCACTAAAGGGGGGAATGCATGTGCACTTTCCTGAAATCTGAGATTCACATTAATACCAGGAAGCTATATTTTGAACTTCACAAATCCAAAATCCATTCACATGCAAAGACGACTGAAAGCTTGAGCGCATAGTTGACTTGTCAGTACAAAGGTTAGTGTGGCTACATTAGCATAGTGAAAGTTTTGGCAGCAAACATGGTAGAATATATTGTTTTGGTTGTAAACCAGATCCCAGAGCTTCAAGAATCTCTCTGTCAATCAGTAATCACTAAAATATCGCTGTGAATTTTATTGTATGTTCTGTTACCACTAACACTGTGTCAACCACAGTAACAAAGTAGCAAGCTAACAAACTACATCAAGATATGAACTATGCTAACAATACTATTCTGATATGTCAGCTAGTCATGGATTTTGGTGCACAACAGACTCAAGACTGACTGAGTCTCCTACTGGCTGAGATTCAAATATAAATGGCTAATGTCCCCAGTGTTTTCTCTAATGCTAACGTTAGCCTACTTGATGCACACTGCACTTTCACCGGTCTACCTAGTGCAAGCAGTAGCAGCAGGAAGAATGCAAAACCTGAGATTGCTGGATCCAAAAATTTCTCCATGAGAAAGAAAGTGCATGCTTCCAGTCTCCCTTCAGAGTTTCTTCTTACTTTTTGTAAAGGAAAAGCATGTAGCAGTGTATTTTTACTTGCACTCGAGTGTCGAGTCAGAGGTGCTTTTTGGCTTAAAAGCTGTCATCCTTTTACACTGCTCTGGAGGTCAGACACGGCCTGGAATCCATAACTTTCCATTTCAGTGCTGATTAGGAAAACAGTGCAGTTAGTTTTTTTTCCTATCTTTTTTTCCCTATCTTTTTGGATGCTGTCATATACTGCTTGTTCTTCTGCATGATTTCATACCTTGACCTGTACAAAGAACATTCACACCATACTCTGGGAGCTACCAGCTACTATCTGGTCATGGGTCCTCCGTGTCCTGTCAGTGCAGAGAACAGGTTCGACAGAACTAGAACTAAGCACCAAAAGAAGAAAAAAAAATTGTAGAGGATAGCAAAGAGGGTGCACTACCCACCTCAAGGCCCTCATGACCCTCTAAACACACTGCATGAGACAAGACATAAAATGAGTGCCCTCAAGCAAAGTACTGAACCCACAGCTACTCTGGTGGAGCTACAAGGAGGCAAATAGTAAAAGACTGCAGCTGCGCACAGCAGCAGAAAGAATATTTAAATGTAAGTGTAAAGCAGTGAGCTTGTTCTCTAACTCTAACTCTTAAAATGACCTCTGTTCACGCTTTCCTTTGAAGAAATCCTTTTTGTGGTTTTGAACATAATGACTCTTATTTTTGAGAAGCAAAGGTAGAGCTTGCTTCCACTAAACTTCAGAAGTTATTTCTAAGAAGAGGGCACTCACAGAACTACAAAATGGCATCCAAGCAAAAGGGATGTTTTCATCTGTACACATACGGACATATTCAGATAATACTTTATAAGATAATCAGCAGAAGTTTCTGCACTCACTGCAAACTGTCACATTTAAAAGGATTTAGAGACAATGACACATGTTGGAGATGTGGTGAAGATGTGGAAAGTCTTGCACATTTGTCATAAATTTGTGAAAAAGCAGAACAAATAAGTTTTATTTATAATGAGGAATACATTAGCGCACATCTTATTGTTCAAATTTACACCTTGTCCCTCATATTGTGTTTGTCTTAGTCATTATCACTTCAGATTCTGGTTCTTACTTGATTTATATCTCTAATGGATATATATGATGCTATAGAGTCTGGTTGTGTTATTGTTAGTATGTTTCAAAAATAAGTAAGAGTATATAACATGTAAAACATTTACGTGGTCATTTGGCACATCTGCCATAAATATCACTTAAAAGCAAAAGAGCAGTAGCAGAGCTGCTGTGATGTTTCAGCCCTCCAGCACAGCTCAGTGTACAAAGTGACAACTGGAACACTGATGATGGCAGTTAAGTCTAATTTTACCAGTGGTTCTTTTAACTGTGTCTCTGACCTTTTCCTCAACTTAACTTCACTACACCTTGATTGTTGAGACAATGCATATTCAAATCAAATGTCTATAACAATCATATTAATCACTGTGAAAGGCCCTGAAGAAATAATGGTTTCTCTCGATGAACACTGAAAATAAATATTGCCTCTCTTCTGTTCGCAGAGGCCAGCCAGCTCAACATCTATGCAGCCCCAATGAGGTGAGCCACCAAGATGCTACAAAGCGACCTGATGAATCTTCTGACACAAAAAAAACAAGCAACAAAGAGAAATGAAACAGCTAAACACCTGCTATGATTCAGATAATGCATAAGATCTATAACTTTACACTTTGTTGTCCGAACCCCATTTCAGAGGGCAAACATGAGGAGTGTGGGAAGTTTAGCTGCAGACATTCTGCTTAAACCTTTTATTACTCAACACTAATTTAGCCTGTCTATGAATTCCAATAGGATTATGCGAAAGATGGCGCTGAGACAGTCAGATTCATCGAGTCCAGAGTCAGGCTTCAGGAGGACCAATCCCAGCCCTAACATGAGGCAGAAGAGAGGTGAGAGGTCACTTTATATCTCAGAACTGACTGCAGCCAAAACAAACTCTTTATTAACTCTCATTCTCTTTCCTACAAAAGGAATGTCTTCCATTATTTTCTGCAGTACATAAAATAATGTGAGGATTTTATGAGAACCCTTTAGGTTGCACATTGCAACTTTTGTAGAGTTTACTGTAGCAACACAGTTTTTAAAAAAGGCCCTGTGACCATGCACAGACATGCATTCACAATCTAATGTCCATGACTGGATGCTGGACTTCTGCAAGTAAAGTCACAAACACACACAATCTGGAAGCCACTTATTGAGCCCTTCACACACAGTCAGGCTGTGAGCATGCACAGATGCAGGACAGCCTCCACACTCACACACACACACACACATACACAGGCAGTTGGGGATAAGATAACAGGTACGATTTCACGCTTGTGAGAAAGCCCTCAGTGTTTCTTTCCAGTGAGTGAGAATTTCAGCTGTCTACCAGCAATGGTTGTGTTGACCACAGCTGAAGAGCAGAGTGTATGCGTGTGTGTATTTTTTTTTCTCTTGTCATTTACCAATCCTCTCTTTCCTCTCTTATCTATCTGCAATGTCCCTCTTTGCCACCTTTCTCCCCAAATTCCTGCCTTTATGCCTCTTTGTGTCCTCCGTGGTTTCAATTATCAAATGAGTGTGAAAAATACAAACCGTTATATAAATATTTAGCTAAAATCATGTGTTTTTACTGAGTCTCAGATCAATACATTGGAAGCTGATAAGCACTTCTGAAGGCTCCTTCTATTTAATCCAAACCAACTGCAACATCTGTTTCATACCAGCCGTCCTTTCAGTGACACAGCTTTCCTGGGTGCTGAAAGTCAGCAGCCAGTGCCAAGCACAGTGTTTGCACCAGGGTGACTAATGTCAGAAACACATCCCAACCACCCATCTGTTCAGTTTACAAGACACTTCTGATTCTACTATGGGACAAGAAAAAACTGATGCTTTTTTGCAAATTGTTTCCATCTCTGCAAAGCCTCAGATGCTCACAGTGAAACTGGAAATTGAATTTGGGGTTTGATCAAATCAAATCAATCATCATAGATCAAATCTATATCGAGTCTAAACCCAACTGCTATGCCTTGTAGGAATCTGTAACACCACTAGAGGTCCCTCTGTCTGAAGTTTAACTTCAACCTGCTGGTTCAACTGTGCTTAAAAATCATAGAGTTAGGTCAAAGAGTCAGGTCTCTACAGCTCAGATTATATTCTAAAGTCCCAATGCTTTAAAATTTTCAGCATGCGTGAACCTTTGAAAGCTCATGTGCCTCAAATGATTTCAGGCTCTAGAAAGAGGTTCATCTGACAGTCTCAAGAGGTTCATTCATAGCAAATATGTGATAATATTTGATATAAGGAGTTTAGTCAAAAAAAAAAGGAATTGCAGATAACAAAATCACAGACCAGCAGATTTTACATGACAGACATCACCAACTTCTCCTGACTAATCATTTTTTTTCACTGATCATAAACAGTCCCTTAACTGAGTCTTCTTGTGTTGTCTTCGATCATAAAAAAAAAATCTTCCTACTGCACAGACAGACCAACATTTTCAGGAGACCGACATCCCAGCAATGAGATACTTCTTTAACAAGAGCATTGATGAACGGTGTGTTTTTTAAGCACAGATTCAAAAGTTTTTAGGGTAAGGCTACTTTTAAGATCAACAGCGAGTCTGGTTGAAAGATGAATGGCATAGTAATTTAAGGTTTCATTGCCAAGTTTAATCCTGGCACTGGAAACTACTAGTGGCACACTCTCTCTTGATCTAAGAGGCCCAGCAGAAGTGCTATTCACCATGAATAGCCTGTCTGTAATGTATTGGGACCCACTCCATGTATGGATTTAGAAGCAAGCCACATTGCCTTACATTGAGTTATGAGGCTGACAGGAGGCCAGTGTGGTGACTCAAGAATCAGTTGATGTGGTTTGACCTCCCACTGTATAAACTGCATTTTAAAGATGCGGAAACTCTTTCATAGTCTTTTTGATGAGCTGTGTCTAAAGTTCATTGCCTCAGTCGATCCTGCTGGAAATAAAAGTGTGAATAAAGACCCAGAGTTTAGTTGAATTAGTGGGATGATAAAAAACTGATCTTGTTAATGTGGCTATTTAAATGAAGCTTAGAGTTAACCATAACGATGGTCAAATATTCAGGAGGTTCTATTTTGCTTGATTGTCTCAAGACATATTGTGTGCAGATGAAAACATCCTTTTTGTTCATTTATAAATACATAATGCAGCTTATTACGCTTTCATCCTAAAAAATTAGAAACTTAAAAAATTTGGAAAAAAACACTGGAATGTGAAATGATATCTCACAAAATGGATGTAAGTTTATTAAACATTGTATTCATGCAGTTTATCATAAGATATGCGTATTATTACATAATGAAGTCAAAACTTAATTTTGTCAAGTTATTACTTAATCTGTTGTTACAGCAAATCTAACCAACTTAGTGTGAATGTACTCTGAGTCAGTGTGAACTAATGCATTTGTTGTGATAGATCACATGGCAATTAATATGTTTCATAAGACAGAAATGTCACAGAACATTCATGGTCCTTCTGCATTTAGTTCAAAGAAACTCCAAGTTCTAATTAGTCTCCTACTTTCTGATTTTTAAATGCATTTCTTCTTCACTTTGCCCCTGCTTTTACTCAAAATTGGCTTTACACACCATACAACCACCCCCACACACACACACACGCACGCAAACACACACACACGCACACTCTTTCAATCCCCACTGCTAGTACAAAGGTAAAGGTTAGGGACAGTTGACAGCGGCTGTTGTTTTTGGTTTCACCACTCAAATGGGTGTCTGGCCTCTATTATCAAACCAACTGTCCAAACCCAAACCTGTCTCCATGCATCTATTTACACCTTTTCCTCTTCTCTCTCTCTCTCTCTCTCTCTCTCTCTCTCTCTCTCTCTCTCTCTCATTTTGTCTCTCTCTTTCTCCTCTGTCACTTCTCTTTTCCTCTCTCATTTTGTCACTCCTCCTACCACCTTTTTTTCTTTCTGTCCTCTGTTCCTGCAGCACACACTGTTCTCCTTCTTAACATCCCCCACAAAGCACACACACACACACACATGCACGCACACACACACACAGTAAGTTGATACAAACACTTTGCGCTGACATCTCAGCACTGATCAGCTGTTTTCCACCGATGATTAACACAGGCGTGTGCATCCCTGATGTGTCAGTATTTGAAGTGTTGACTTGTCAGTTTATACCAGACATGTGAAGCTGTGTGTCTGTGCAAAAGGTGTTAATGATGAAAGATTTTTTATTTACACCTGACCGTGTGATGTTTAACTAGGATCTGTATCTGACCTGTATTTATTCATATTTTCACAATTTATCACAGCAAGAGGTAAGTCAAATCACCCATTAGCAGTTACTGTGACAACTATCACTGTGTCACTTAGAAACTAAAGTAAACTCAACCGTAAATGTGAGATGTTTCTCTGGCAAGTTTGGAGTTATAAAGAGCATCTTTTTCTGTTATTTGTACATAGATTTTTATACCTTTAGTCATGCTGTGCACAACATACTGAAGGAAGAACAATAGCTAACTGTATTCCCTTTTTGAGAAAAATTAAATGTATTCAATAATTTAATGTACATGCACACATATTTTTTCTGTGCACGTTCTCCACAGTAAGATGACTGTGACCTTCATACCAGACTTACTGACAGAAACAAAGATAGATGAAGCAGAAAAGATGAGTAACTGTGATGTACAGATCAGAACACTGGAAGACCGAGAGAGGATTTTACAGTGACTTCATATTGAATAACTTTTCCATGGATGAACAGAAAGATTTAAAAAGATGAGTGATTTCAGTTAGTGTCTCCCTTTCGTTCTTCTTACCTTTTTCTGCTGTTAGGCTGCTACTTCTTCTCTATATATATGTATATGAACAAAAACTTTTCAAAATGAAAATTTTCTCTCGTCTTACAATCATACAATCAGGCTTTATTGAGTAGCTCCACTCGAGCCAGGGTTGATTGCCTCCCTCAAGGGCACTTTAGCCACCTTTAGCCACAGTTGTTAAGCAAGGGTGAAGTTGTTCCCTTTAATTACTCAGAGACGGCTCAAGTCATTCAGTCATAAGAGTAAAAGATTTCGACCCTAAAATTTGACCAAAATTAGTATTACTAGAATTAATCCTTACATGGATCTTTATCCAAGGATTTATAATTGTTCAACAGTCTCTCAGTGTAGGATCAGAAACAATGATTTTCATTGCAGGAGATGACAACGAATATTGATAATGAAGCTACATTGGTGTTTAGAATTGCATTCCACCTTTTTTTATTTCAAAATAAAATAATTATTACCCAGTAAGACCAAGCAGAGTGCAAGTGCACACATCAGGCATAAGACACATTCCAGATTTTTTAGTGGAATCCACTGGAATATGCAGCACCCACGAAGATATTCCAATGCAACCTGTTAACTCTAGTGTTAAAAACGCATTCCAGATGCAAGACAATGTGCAGACGCAGAAGTAACACAGAAGTAGAAGATTTTCAAACACCATTCAAGGCCTTCTCCTCTTTGTCTTTCCCTGCTGTACTAACTCCTGCTCCCTCTTACTTTTCCTCTCAGTTGATGCTTCAGCCAGCCAAACAGGCCACTCGGCTGCTAACGCTAGGAAACGCTTCACCTTGCAGGGTCTTTCAAACAGGAGGTCTCTTCCAGCAGGTAACGGCCAACTCATTAAGTGCTCGCTTATGCCACCTTCATCAAGTCCACCATCATCAGTGGCATGTTGTTCGACACCATCATTCTCATCATTTCCTCTTTGTTGTCTTCACAATAATCTTCATCTAAAGATTTTCCTGAACAGCAGTGGTTTCTACCTTGTGTCTGTCCTTTCTGGTTCGGTCTCCACTCTTCTATCATACAGCAGCTGTTGTCCTCTCTTTCAAATGTTATATGAATTTCAGTGTCAGTGTGTATCTCGTTGTTGTCGGGCAGATCTCCCTGAGCGCCTGCGGTGTCTCAGCATAATAAAGGCCACATCTCCCTCTGCTCCCCTTTTATCTGTTCGTGTCAGTATCGTCTGCATCTGCCTGCACCACTACAAGGAAACTGTGATTTAGGAGAGAGAGAGAGACAGGGGACCGTTGAAAAGACAGTATTTGAAGGCAGGGAGACTGCAGGAGATAGACAGATGGACTAAAAGAGAGAATCTGCTGGAGTCTCAGCAGTATTGACACTACAGTAAGGCGAGGCTAGGTTCTGCGGCGCAGCGCTGCGCTAAATGTCACTCTCTAATATTCAAGCCCTCTTGACATTTGGAAGCGTATTAACATTTTTAGAGGAGGACGGGCCTTGATTCCACACTCTGCTCTCTGTGTCGCAGCAGTTCGGCTGCTCTTCATGCCACACATGCTCATAATGACACTGATAAGTGAGGTGGGAGGGGGGTCAGGAAGTGGAGTCAGTTTACTAGTCAGGCCACTGTGTCCAGAAAACACACAGTAACCCAACAGCCTTGTTAGGGATGGAAGTGAACACAAAAAGTGGGAGAAATTTGTCCCACGCACACTCCAACTACAAAAAAAAAATCTGAGTGGGGTAACTATTATTTGTCAAGCACTTTCACAGCAGAAATAAACAGGCCCTCATTGGAATCAGGCTTGTATTTTGGACAGGCCTGAACTAAATCCCAGTCTGATTCCTAAACCTTAATATTAAGTACAAACTCACTGCAATAGCCACAAAAACACTTCATGCAGTCATGCAATGTATGCAGAGGCTCTGCTAAACAGAGCTCTGCTTTGAGCAGTGAAGTGCATGAGACTGACATCAATGCTGAGTCGATGGCGGTCCTCCTGCTGAGTAGACTGACCATTATCAGGAGTGCTCTGTGCAGTTTCCTGTGCTTCACTGCTGTGTATGTCTGCTCAATAAGCCCAACATGTTAGAACGCTGATATCGACTACCTCTGTGTGCTTCAGCCTGTCACTTGATAGCACTCTGACATCCATACTGTGACTTTACTGCTGATTTACAATGACACCGCGTCCCAGCTCTGCAGTGAGAGAGAGGTGGAGTTTACCCTGCAGGTTAACAAGGCGGTTAACTCAATTTACATTGAAGTTACTATGTGTGCATGTGAACAGATTGAAAACTACCTTTAACATAACAAAAAAAACGCTTCCACAGTTGTGTTGCAGTGGTGTTGCATCAGGTAAATTGAGACATCCGTACTGAAAAGTCACATTTATTCAATTAGAGACAGTTTATGCAAAGCCTCTTACTTTGTCCTGACTTTTTGGATCCAAAGTGACATTTACTTTGACTTCACTGCGCTGCACATAGAAAGTCAAATCCAAACAGCAGAAAACTGCACTGAATGGCTTTTTAGGAAAAAAGTTGAGTCACTTTTTTGTAGAATTGTCATCAAACAGTCGTCTGCTTGATTATGTCTAGTTTTAACCTATTAGCACTTGTAAAAGGGAAATACAGGCAGTGATTAACAAGAGTAAAGCTCCATTTGACGGTAACACTGCTGTTGCCCAATAAAATAGAAATGGATTGCTTTTTTTTTCTTTTCTTTTCTTTTCTTCGTTCCCAAAATGCTGAAAATGACATTAAAACACTTTATCGAAACAATGTCCAATTGAAACTGTTAAGTGTGTTCTCTGAATCATTCACAGGAACTAGAATGTTTCTTTTTGCCTGGTTGATTTTACTTGTTAATAATAAGCTTACACTACAAGGTAAAATGTGAGATGAAACAACAAATGTGTTCTTTGCAATCACTTCAATGCAAAATCAACAATATGCCAATTTACAATACTCATTATTTTCATGGCAAGCTTAACAGGATTGTATTTATTTGTATGAAAGGTTTTTTAAAGTTCATTCTTGACTCTGAAAACAGCTTGACCCTCAAACAGAATTAGCTTTGAGTTTACCTGCTAGCTTTTCTGGAGCTTTCAATCTTGTGTCATGGTCATCTTCAGTGGATGGATGGAGTTTGCTTTGGGTTTATGATACAATAAAGTATCACAGAGAGAGGTAAAAAAAACCTGAAAACAAATTATGCAATTTCTGTCTTCCAGTTCATTCCTCTTGTAATCAGTGGGGTATTTTTTAATAGACTTTGTGGTGAGATGCCTAAAATAATTCTTGTGATTAATAACACAAGTACAAGTAACTTTCATTTTTTATTCTGTCATGAATCACTTCAGTAAAAACCCCACCCAGGATTTTTGTGGCTTTTGTGTTAAAAAAGTTAGCTTCTAACATGTGGCTAATGGCGACTACAAAGGTTATCAGGGATGCTAAATATGCTCCTACAAACCATGTTGACTTGATCTACACTTGTAAACTTATCAAATTATAATGTGTTTTGGAAGAAAGTTTCCAGAAACGTATTGGTGGAGTCGTGACTGTGGAGTAGTTTGTTGTTATCCTAATTTTAGCTTTTTCTTCTGGTGACTAGATTACAATTCAAATTGTAATAGTGGAGTTGATTTGTTGAAATTATTTTACTGATCAAAATGTGTAATTATTCAGTTTGCTTAGTTTGTGCAAGAATCCAAATCTATGTGAAAATTCTGCTGTTCTTTTGTTTGTTTGTTTTAGGGGGGGACAGGGCAATGCTAAGATCCAGGTTAGCCTTAAAAAATAAGTCATCCTCACAGCATAATCACATGTTAAGTTTTTTTTTTTTTAATTATCATAATAGTGACTGCTATGTTGTCATCACATGACCTAAGGAAATATAATTTACTGAAGAAGACCATGAAATGAGATTTAAAGCTCTGGAACAAGCTGTGTAATAGCTAGTGCTTAGTTTGCATTTTATTATTTCAATTAACTAATTTAATTAAACAATTACGTAGACTAATTAATCATTTCATTTATAAAGGTTGCAAGTCATTGTGTTTTGGTGTGAAAATATGATACAAGAAATGGTGGGTGTTTAGAATGTTAAGCCATTAACTTCTTTATTCTCTGTTTGGCTGTTACCTTGTTTTTCCTTTGGCTTGGATTTTGTGCAATGCCCTTCTCTCTGTCCGTCCTCCTCTATTTGTTTAAATGCTTAATTTCTTCTCCCTTTCCCTCTCTTTTCTGTGGTTTGCTCACTCTGCTGCTCCTTCCTGGCCTCCGTTTGTGTCTCTTCCTCCTTCCTTACCCCTCTCCGGCTATAGAGCCAGCTGCTAAGGAGGCAGACATCACCCGCCGCTTCTCTCTTACCTCCTCTCTCACCTCATCTTCCTCATCCTCCTTCGCCACCAGACGCACAAAAGGTACCTGATTAGTTCTAAAGCCTTCCTGCCTCCATGCTTTGCTATTCCTATCTTATCTTGCTCTAACCGTCTGTCTCTCTCTGTTCTGTTTACATTCACTGCACTTACACAGTCACACACAGGCAAACTAATGAAAGTGCACATACTGTTCAAAGTAGAAGCCTAATTATAAGGCTGCATTGTCTGATGGGCTCTTTCAGTGGTGCAGTGTTAAATAAAAAGGTTGGGAAATTAAGATTAGTGTAATGCAAAAATGGTCAAAATGAACAAAAACCTTTTGTTGTTACTTTGAAGTACAACTGGAGTTTAATTGTAGGTCTTTTCCTGCTAAACTATACTCATCTATAGAAAAATTAAACTGCATCCAGGAGGGAGTAATTGATATTTTACATTTCGTTTCATGACAACTATCTCTGTTGTCAGGATTTTGTATTCAAGGGAAAACTAACTTACATTCAAATCCAGTGGAATTTGTAAAGTATTCACACAGCCAAAGAGCAATCTGCAACATATCCACAGGAACTTTGGTCTTTGAACCAGAACCCCCTATTAGCTAGTCTTCATCAGTTCAGATGCTAAGTACTGTTCTTCATAGCACTTGTACAGTGCAATGACAATATAGTTAAATCTAAAAAATCTAAATCTAAATTAGTAATAAGCAATTAAGTAATTAAGTAAGTAATGTTAAGTAATGTTCCTTATTCATATCACTTCTAATACAATGCAGTGTGCCTTTTGACTGCCAGCCTCAAGCAAGTTTGTAAAAGTAAAAATTCATTGTGATTTTGGTTAGACTTTGAGGACAACATGAACACATCTAGTGTACATATGTTGATAGACAGTAAATTGATTAAACATATCTTAGTAGGATGAATGCTCAAATAATATAAATATACACACTGTGAATGTTCAAGGTTAATTTAAAGCTATACAAATGCATTAACACCATGCTTCAAATTAAAAGATAAGAGAACAGTTTGGGTGGGTTAGTCCTTCAGTACATCCTGGGTTATCTTTTCAACAAACGCTTTGCAGTTTCACATATTCTTAGGTCAGTCATGACCAAAACACACTCAAATTGAATCTGTATGTGTGCACATGTACAGAGTGAGGGCAAAAAAAAGGCATTTTCTTATTACCATCTACCCATTTGCTACTCTCTTGAAATTTATGAGATGCATAGAGAAAGTCAAGCCTTTTCTGAGAACGAAAACAATGTTAAAGGTAAGCTGCAAATGAGTAGACATACATATTCTTTTTAAAAAGCGACAGTAAGGAAATAAGAATTTCGATAAGCTGACATTTGGAATGTAGGGTGACATTCAAAGTGGCAATAGAAGTGCAATTTACTGCAGGAATACAGATGAGAAGTTCGTTTTCAAGCAGGCAGAGGGAGGGGAGAAATTAAAAAACACCAGAAGAGAGCTATTGAAGTTTTTCCTTGAACTCTTTCCACTCAGTCAGTCCTTGGCTTTTATTATATTACTTTTTTCTGAATGCAGTCGAGAGTGTCTCAATAACGTGTGGCCGATGAGAGCGCTGCAGGTCACATTGGCAGTAAAGCGCTCAGTGGAGTCAGGAATGCGGCTGTAGCTTTTTGCCCCCTGACTTTGATTCTAATCCACCTTGTGTGTTAATATTAAGAAAATAATATTGTACTTAATTTTTACAACAAAAACACACACAGTGACACTATTGTACCTATGCTTAATGTGTAGCATAATATAATTTTTTCTGTTTGTGTAATGCAGATTTACTATAGGTTACCCTGATGAGATTGACTTTCCTAATCTATATAACGTTAAATCAAATTCACCTAAATCCTGTTTTATTGTGGTAAATTTGGCCATTGTTTCTTACAGTAAACAAAACATTATATTCAAGGAGTCACTGGGTCTTTTACACTGAAACCATGACATGTAACAACAGGAGAGAAACTAATGTAAATTATAAAATTGTGCATGATGGCTTACTGTCACACACAATTAACTACTGAGACACCGGAATGGAAGACAGTTACCATTAATGTTATCAGTGACACTTGGCAACAAAAAAAGTTAGATGGGGCAAACAGATGACCATGAGTTATAAAGACTCTCAGGTTCCAGACTTATTTGAAAGAAAGAAAAATGATGACTGTATTTTATATCTCTGCAAACATTTGCCACAGTTAACACTGTTTGGCAGGTGAGTTTAAACTGACCTACCAAACTTCTTGTAATTGTGAGCATCTTATCTCATCTGACTTTGTGGTGATGTCGGTATATTTCTAGATCTCAGCCAATTTTTTCAGAACTTATTTAAGAGACGAGCAAAACTAAAAAAAAAAAAAAAAGAAGATGGGGATGATACTTTAAACCCCTTCAGAAATGTACTGCACTCTGCAAATGCATAAGCATCTTTACATGATGGTCTCTCATTTGAATAAGCCCTCGAGTCACTTGTGTGAAAAGTCTGAACTGGTAGGACCTAGTAATTTATACATAACACTTCCTGCACTGCTGAAACCCAAACACACAAGTCTGAATACACAAGTTTTAATACACTGACAGAGGTATTTAATATGCAGTTTGCAGCATTTTTAATTTTACATTTTTATGCACAAGGAAATCAAAGCATTTAAAACCCTTATATACATATGAGGTAATTTGTAGTTGTCAAGAAAAGTTCTTTTCACACAATCATGCAAAATAAGCCTCTAAAATGTTTTTTTTATTTTTTTCCTCACAAAGAAAAGAGCTCAACTTTTATTTAAACCAACTGCTTATGAATATCCATGTGACAAATTTTAATTTTTCACTTTGTTGTAGTGCTCCCAGACTTCTGTTTTTGTATTTTTTTGATAAATAATGCAATTGTTGATAGGAAGGCTGCTGAGGGTAATAAGGATTGGTGGTGAGCCTACAACACCACAACAGTCATGATGTCAGTAATTATGCCTTGTGAATAAACAGCCAGCCATCTGCATAAAAGAGTTTAAGAATCTATCATGCATCCTTTAATCTTAATATCACTTTACAGCTCACTGCTGTTCTCGAGTAGTACCACATCCTCCTCTGTGGCAGCCATCACAGGCAAACTTTGGCTCTTTAAATAAAATGGTTAGAATACTATTATTGAGAAGTTGAATAAAACTGCATTAAAAGATGGAAGCTCAATGTTACAAATCTCATGTCTAAAATGACTTGAAATTGTTGTTTTACAGGATTTTTTAGGGTGTTGATTCTGGGGCTGATCTTGTTTTCAAATATTAGCATCTAATTAAGCCTCTGGTTGCATGCTATTTCCCCTGGCCAGGTCCCCTCTCTGCTAGCATAAAGAGCAAGAGGCATGAGATAAAGAGTGATCCTACTCCATTTGGTTATGAAGGTACTTGAACATGCCGAGTTATTTATGTAATGTGCAGGATTTGAGCATGCTGGGTGTTTAAGCTTGTTGTTTTGTTAATTAGGCACAACATATTTTTTTATTTGTGGGTATTAGTGGTGTCTGTGTTTGTGTGCACGTTTTAGTGTGCCTGTTTACTTTCTGTATTTTTATTTCTGTGTTGACTTGTGTTGGGATTTGTGACGGTATGTTTCACAATGCATGAGCATCAGATGAAAAGAGACTCAGATAGAATATTTT
>JAPZDV010000021.1:1374143-1399017 GCA_029814665.1 Acanthurus lineatus
AGCATCAGATGAAAAGATACTCAGATAGAATATTTTCTTGTAGACTTGGTCGAGTTAAGGGTTTGTTGGTTTATAGGCCTTTTTTCTTCTTGTTTGCCTTCCTGTTTGATTTTTGCATGAGTAAAGTAGATTTGCAATGCCCTTGATGAACTGCATTTCATTTTTTATCTATCAGACCTTCATATTTTTACATTTTCATTGTGGTTAAGATGTTGAGTGCTGATCATAATGAAAGGATGGTGTAAAGCGTTTGGCTTCCCTCCAGATACTTTGCGTGGTGCTATGGCTGCTGTCAAGAAAAGGCAGAGCATGACTAGCAGCACAGCTCCTGCTGCTGGTGGCACTTCCTCTGTCCCTAGATCCACTTCCCAACCAGGTAACTGCAGAGGACTCCTCTCTTACAGTAACGTATTTGTGGCTGTTTTCTGGTTTAATTTATTTTAGTTTTTGTGTTGATGAATTGGTGAGGCTACTAATTGTTTTCATTTAAGTTAGCTATTTTTTGTTGCTCCTTGTATATTATTTATTTTTCCAAAGTTATCAGATGTGAAAAAAAAAAATTTTTTCTGCAACAACTTGACTCATACCCTCAGACTGGTCACTAGGTCTCTGGACTCCCAGCTGGATTAAATCACCACCTCTCATCAGTCATATCCTTTAAACTGCTCCAAACAGTTTGTGCAGCACAGTCCAACTGTTTTGTAGCCACATGCATACTGTGGGTCTGTGGGTCAACTAGTTCTCATGCATAAATGACCAAAAAGGATCATTTGCCACTACCTCCCAAAGGAACCAACATGAGTGTTACAAACCTAACCCAAAACCTGCGGTCGAGTTTAAGTGACTGAAGTTCTTTGAAAAAGTTAAAGAGAGATGTGGTCTCTGTGGTTAAAAGGCAGCTGTGATGCTGTTAGGAGCTGGGATGCAAACTGCAGCCTCTACTGTCAGACGCTATCAATCAGCGGCAGGAGATTATTTACCTTTGTGGTGCTACAGGCACCAAGGGTCTCTGCTTCCACACTAGCGGTGTTGCTGTTTAGCATGGAGCACTAAGCTTTGACTCAATGGGAAAAGACTGTTCATTTCTTCAACAACTGAATCAGAAAAGCAAACACACTTCATGGAGCAGCTCAGCATGCTACTTAATCTTTAACTCTGTCTTCTTTCAGCAAGTAGATGGCTCCTTTAGATAGCAAAACAAATCTTGGAAAAGAAACATTAATCCTAGCATATTAATTTAACATTAATAATGCTGAATTTACAATCACTTCTGATTTTTTTATAACCACAACAGAAATATTGTCTTTACTTTGTTGTAATATTCTCCTGTACTGCTCAATGCTCTGATGTGTACTGATAACACAAATGTTAAACTAAATTCGGTCCTTATTTCTTAATGGTCCAGTGTTTAGGATTTAGTTGTGACTAGCAGTGAAGTTGCAGATTGCAGCTGCCTGAATATCCCTTTGCTAGCCCTCCACTTCCATGTGTGTAAAATCAATGGTAGCAGCAAAGCTCACTTAAAGCACATAAGGCACCGTTTATAAAATTGTTTGGTTTGTCCATTCTGGGCCACTATAGAACATCACTCCCTCTTTAGCTGTACTACAGAGCTTATTCTGAGTTAATAAAAAAAACAATCCTTTTTTTTTTACATGATTACACACTAATGAAAATATCCCTGTATTATATTTAGAGGCATAATACAGTTTCTGCCATATTCTACAAGCAGATTCTCCTACATCCTTTACACTTGACTTTTAAATGCTGATATGGAATTATTCAGTCTCTGGGGCTCTAAACTCTAAGCTACAATTTATGACATTGCAAAAAGTACAAACAGGGACAGCCTCACTTGTGTAGGCTCCCATGACTCCTTGTGGTTTGAGAGTGCTGTCTTTTCCCCACTTATTACAGTAGATAGATGTGGGGTCAGCTAGTCCTGAATTGAGAGGGTGGGATGACGCCCTTTAGAGATAAAAACAGATTAATTTTTAAAGTTCTATTCACACTGTGTTCCTTTTAAGTCATACTGAAATGCATAAAGGTAAAACTACTTAATTTGCTGATATGAATATAATTTTTTTTAAAATACTGCATTAGTTTTGCTGACTCTGCACACTGTGACGACCTACCACCGCTGCAAAGGACACTCCACCGATCAACCCTGACATCCGCATTAAGAGATTACATGTTACCCGTACCTTTAATTTGAATGACAAGTGGTGGCTTTGTTGCATTTATCTCCTGTTGCAACACCGTTTTATTGACCACAAAACTGTCAGTAATTCATCTATTACATAAGTGTAAATACTTGACTAAGACCGTACTTGCATTCATTTGACTTCATGGTGGCTACTTAAATATCATATTTAAAGAAAGCTTTGATCAACTCCTGGCATAAACTCCTCAGATTAATGAATCGTGATCTGTAAAGTGTGCTTGACCACATCCTTGTCATGCGTTTTGGATCAGTTAACAGTGATTGATAAGCAGACTGTATAGAGTCATTCTGTGCATGTGAAGCTTGAATAGAGGTTTGATTATTGCAAAGCAACTCGTCAAACTTTCATGATGATGTGAGGCAAATTGCTTAACTGCACAGTGACATTTCTCTCCTGTCAATGAAGCACCTTCACCTGCCGAGTGGAATAGTAATATCCCCCTCCTTGTTTACGAGTACATTTTAGTGCTTATTAAATGTGTATTTTCTGCTCAGGCTGGGGTCAGCGGCGTCTCCCATCCATGGACACGGACGACTTTGAGACGATCCCCTCCAGTGCAGAAGAATCCTCCAACTCTTCAGAAGAGGAAGGCAACAACAAAAGTGTAGGTTACACTCAAGACTGAAGCTCACTATCACAAGAAAATGCAGAAAAGTAAAACATCACTTGGAGCATTACTACCACCTTGTGAAATTAATTTAATATTGACACTGAAACTAAAATAGAGTCGTAAACTCGTTTTATTTAAATGAAAGCAGGACAGTACCACTCAACATTGTCAGCACTGGATCAAGTGTAGCTCATCTGGTCCCATTCCGGTCCTGCTGGGTCAAGTCAGCTTTCGCCATAAATCATCACATCCTATGATCACTCGGCGTCCCTCGACAGCTCTCCACTCATCCCTCATTTCCTCTCCATTCATCCTTCACTTTCCCCTCTTTCTACTTAATCCCCTTCCAATCCCCCTGAAAGAGAACCCCTCCATTGCTTAATTATTTCCCATGGACATGTGTCTCATTAGCAGCAGGCACTGACGACTTGACATTTAAGAAACCAGAGAGGAGAGACGAAGTACAGGGAGGATTACAGCCTCACAGGTCTGCTGGGAACGGCAGGCTTTCCGCATCCATTATATGTACAGTAGAGAGCCACACAGGCACTCAAGCAGCACACCGAGCATGTAGGTGGCACACACAAGCACACAGGCAAGAAATAGATGTTTTTTCATCTGCTGATAGATGTCAAATAATTTGTGTTTATCAACAAGGAAGAAATGTGAATTTTGCCTTTAAATGCATCTCGAAGACAACAAATAACTGAATAAGCAAGACACCAAAGTTCCTGTGGTGTCTGGATGTAATCAAAGCCTCAAACGTTCTCTACGCTCATCCTCACTGCACAAGACTGCAAAACAACCTAAAATCGTTTGTCAAAACTGTCAAGGGGAAGGCAGTTTGCAATCAGCCTGTCGAATATGAATCCCTCTGATTACCTTAAAGCTGTGCTGATCAATGTTTTCTATAGATCAGTACGAACAACAAAACACACAGAGCTTCAAGGCAAGAAAATATTGGACTTTCATTAATCAAGTGAACTCAAATGTTTGTAATGTTCAGCCTGTTGAGTTCAGCCTCCCCAAAAATCTAATTACGACTGCTTTAACGAAGCTATTGACATTAAGCCTTTAACATTTTAAAGTCTCTACTGTTGTATCAAAGAATTAACACTGGTAACCCAAAGGCTTAGATACACTACAGTTTTAAGAGGCAACTTAATTACTGTTTACAACTTGTAGCTGCAACCTGAGGAAGTGATGAGCAGCAGAAAACAGAATTCCGATCAGATATGTACCTTACACAATGAAATAACAAGTTCTGTTACTTTTCAGCTTTTTATTTGTCAGTTTGTTCCAAACACTAGAGATCCTCATTGTAAACTACCATATTGTAAAGATTAAAATATTAATTTTACTCTAAGCTTAAGAGGGAGATTCCAACTACTGATATTGATTTGACATAGGCAGTAGATCATCTAACTAGTGAATGATTACTAATGTGTTGGTTCAAGTGGAAGCACGATGTTTATTGCAAACAAAGGGTGTTTATTACAGAGTAGTGTTTCTTTCCCAAACAAATAAATGGCAGAGTAGTGTTGAAGTATATTAATCAGGTTCATTTAATTAACAGTAATTAGTCTTCGTTCATATAATCTGCTGCTGTGGACATTTTTTAGCTTAACTAGCATAAGAAATGGTCAGCTGAAACAGAGGTGTTTGTTAGCATTGGAGTTTAGTTAGTCCATGTTTTGAGTCTGACACAGTCATTTCTCTCTGCAGGGTGATGCTGGTCGTTTCAGGGTGCAGCTGACCTATGACTCTAATGAAGCGCGTGACCTTTCTCTGGAGACAGGTGACCTGGTCCAGTTTCTGGAGGAAGCAGAGAACGGACACTGGTAAGTTCCAGTTGGCTCCACTGTAGAACTGTGGGGAGTCGCTTGTTTCTACCTGTTCATTGCTTCCCTGGTTTGGTCGCATGATGACGCTCTCATGATTTAGCTCTATATTTAAAACTGACTGTCTCCCTGTTTGCCAGTTTGAACACATCTTGTTCCTCAATAAAGGTGCGAGAACATAAACTTAGCACTTTGAGAAAGCATATCACAAATAAGGCAAAAATAAACTGTCTGACATTGCATGCTTTATTCAGGGCACTTGTGCTGAGCATCTCATTCGCTCTGTGTGTCCTCAATAAACTATAATTGCCGTGCAAGTTCTCTGTTTCCACTCTCATTTGTGGAATGTGTTTTTCTTTTTAGTTCTCCAAGGGACTTTATATTTTTGGCTCAGCATTCTGTGTAGAGGACTTCTATTGTAGCAACATATTCTCAAAGCAACAAGCAGATCAGAGTTTGCCTATTACACAGGCTTTTCATTATGTTTTCTGCTTACTCTTAGATTTGGTCCTTGTCGTTGTATACTCAGCATTTAATCATAGAAAAAACAGAGTGGAACAAAACCCACACTGAGATTTGGATAAAATGTTGAAACAGTTAATCAACTTTAATTAATTAAATATTAGCTTTTTACACATGTACTCCAACCAACAATTAGGTCAGAAATGTAAATTTCTATTGGTCAAATTGATTTTAAAATAATTTAGCAATTAGTAGTTATACTAGAATGTAATTTCAGGGTATAAAATGCAATATTTCTGCAGCAAAACATCTAAAATGTATCTTTGTCATACCTTTTGTTGAGTTGTGTTCTTACATTAGACTAAATGTTGATCAAGGCAGTTCCATCTCTCATTTTGTTACTCTCTTTTAAACAAAAACTGTGGACTTTTCTACCTGAGTCAATCAAAGGGTTTTTCATCTGCAAAGGTTGCAGCTTATCAATGAAATAAACAAATCCCATGATCCTGAGCTACTTCACATTATCAAATTTTTCGTTTTAAACTGTTTAAATGTTTTGATAAAGACACGTATTCAATTTGCAATACTGTGCATTTCAGTAAGGGAAATTAATTAACAAGAGGAACAATTATACTATACAATTATACAATTATACTTCACAGTGATGCAGAGGACATGGAAAACTTCATCATTAATGCAATGATGGCTGAAGTACATTAATTGGTAGTTAGCAAACTACTTCACTTCTCCAGAGACCACATTAGGCACATCATTACATACATTTTCACTTACAATAATAAAAACACAGGTGTTAGGATGCTGTCGACGAAGGCTATATTCTGTTTAAGTGTCCCAGGTAGTCATGACTTTGAGCAGCTAAATGAAACCATTTTCATTCATTTTATTATTTACTCCTCAGCTGTGCCTGCCTTTACATGCCACATTGCTTTCTTTTGTGGTCATGCACCAAGCTAGTTGTTTATCTGTGTTCACTAGTTATTTTTAACTACAAATCTGGCACTGAGAGATAGTAGGTAGGTTATCATTAATTAGCTGTCTTAATAAAATATTATTATATCAAGTCATCAACACAAAAAAGCGAAAGTTGACAGTGACAAATTAGTTGGATAGAGTTTGATAGTTTCCTTACAAATAGACCCTGTTAGTTGTTGAATATTTTTATTTAGTGTGAATGCATTTAAACTCCATATGAAAAGGGCTGGTTGTCATCATGAATTTTATGTGCATGCATGTTGTATCCAAAAGAAGCTCCTGTTCTACCCCAAAACACAAACATATTACAGTGGACACCCATAAATCTACAAATGTATACAGTAGGGCCATACAACGCACACATGAAGTCGGCAAGGCCATAACTTGAGGATGAATGTGGGTGTCTGCAAAGACACCTGCAAGCGATGACTCATACATGAGGATGTAATGAAAATGAAGTCACAGGGACCCTTGTGGCTCTACAAACACAGAAACTATCACTTATTCTTGTAATTAATTGCAGTTCGTTTGAGTGCTCTGTACATCACCATGCAAAACACAGTGCTCTGATCTATCACTTTGACAAGAGCAGCAGCAGCAAAAAAAATTGTAGTTGTTGGAGGCAGTGTCTGGTAGGCTGATTAGCTGTTATTCCAAAAGAAAATACAGGCCACAAGTTTTTAAAGTCATCACCTGGTGAAGCAATCACTGACTCATTGACATTCATCGGCAGCCCTATCAACCATCTGCAGCTGTGTTATGATCATTTGCTGCTATGGGTCAGCTCATTGGGCCATATTGGCAACAATGTCTCACTAGAAACTTGCTTAAATGACCCTAATAACACTGTGTGCTTCCTTCCACTTTGCTGTTTGGAATGCAGTAATCATCAAGCAGTTAACTTGTTGAAAAGTTGCTTCGATGTGTACTGCATTCATGCATCATTTTGCACTAAAACGATGCAGTTATCACATTTCTATGGCGCTTTGATTAAAATTTCAGGAAACAGCAAAAATGACAGCCTAAATTGTGATGTTGTTGCATTCTATTTTTGTAAAACTAGGTGCAGCAAAAACACAAGTCTAAATTCTGTGATGTTCTGATGATTGATTATATTAAATGTGGCCAACTTTTTTGGTTATTTCGAGAACACAAACACAAGCTCATCAGAGTAGTTGATTGGAATGCTGAGAGTAGTTATAGAAAACAGTAGATATTGATGGTTATTGATACCAATAACTGTTTTTATTATTATTATTATTATTATTATTATTATTATTATTATTATTATTATTATTATTATTATTATAAGGAATTAATTACATCAGGGAACCACTCTGAAATCAAAGAATAATAAGCAAACAGTTAATGCAGTCTTACAAAGGCTGTAACTTAAAATGAAAATGTTTAAAATACCATTCTACATTATTCAGGTGAACAGTGACAGGTTCAATCTAAGCCCTGACCTGAGAGACCAGCTATGAACACAATACACATGCATAAAGAGTCACACTGGTTTGGGGAGAGATAACAAATACTATTTAAGCTTCAACCCCTGGTGTTGTTAGACCCATTGTGTTGATGGTTTTGGGGGTGATAAGGGCAGAATATCAGGTAAATCACTAGAAATATGGACAATTTAACTTAAAACTTTATTTGCTTTCATCATTAATGAAGTGTCACGCTGAACAAGGAGCACTCACCCAATTTACTGAGATCAGGTGCTGGAACAATGTTAAGTAGTAAGCACAAGTAAATTACACACACTAAAAGCCCCCAGTGCAATTAGTTCATTAATAACTCATCTGAGCGATGTGCTTGTGATGTTGTCATGTGTGTCAATAAATGAAATACATAGAGAGCTTTTGTGTGCATAATTTACTGAACAATCATTAAATGGCCCAACCTTTTGCACGGAAAAAAGCACAGTGTCACACTCCGTGGCCTCACTCAGCTGGGTAGATTACTAAACCAGAGGAGGAAATGAAAAAGATTTTGAATTTTTACCCTTATATCTAATGTTAATTGCAGTTCATTTGTGGTTGTAGCTACTGTGTCATGACCACCCATCTATCCATGTGTTTAACCTGTGTCAGATTTGTAAAAAAAAATAGTAACTCAACACAAATAGGGGAAAAAGCCCCTTATACTGCACCAAATTACAAATACACTTGTACTTCTAATTTTTGTGGAATTGTTTACTCATGAAATATCTGTACAAAAGCTGGTCATTGTTGCAAGATCATACTGATACAGTTCATTTACTCAAGCACATAGCTTGTTATTTGTCACATGAATTGTCAGTTGCAAGTTACTCAAACCCATTTGCTTTCATGTCAAATCCATCCAGATGTTTGTCCACAGCCATTGACAATTATGTTCCTTCACAAAACTGCTCTAGTCATATCTGTTTCTCCAGACAAAGCACGTGTGTTTCAAGCATGAATGATGGCTTAGAGTACACATTATGTCTTTGAGTTGTCATTTAAAATTTTTATCCATGTATCCAAGTACCAGGAAAAGCTTGATTTTTATACATCAACGAGGGAAAAGTACCTTACTGTTAAATTACATAGAACAGGTGGATAAAGGTTAAATCTCCACCTTATTATTCATTTTTACTGTTGAAAACTGGGTTTCTACATGGATAGATAGAAAAACCATGGTCCTAACAAGATTCTTAAATTGGTCAGGCTGAGTGGATAGCTGATTGGATAGCTGATTAGATAGCAGATTGGATGTTTCTGAGGCTGAACTCTGGCTAAATTCACATTATTGCCTTTTCGTTAAAAACACATGACTTTTGCTACTTTTATGTCTGGCCTCCACACACCTTCAGCTTTTCAAAACCCTTGAAAAAGAGAAGAGGTGGTATGACATGACAGGTATAGTTAAATGCAGTGTTTGATAAATTTTATTAAAAGAGAACTCAATCACATCTGGCTACAGCCACAAAAGAACATTTCTTTTTTTTAAAATTGACATCATATTTGTACAAAATCACGGTTCCCAAGTAAATCTGTTAATGTGCTCTCGTGTTGCTGCAGTCACATTAATGCAGAATTTTTCAACCTTCAGAAAATCATTTAGGATAGATCAAAAACCTCTTTATGCATCCATTATGTAGCCATCAAGGTGCTTCTGTAAAAAAAAAGTTTTTTGGAGGGCGGCTGGTGGAAAGCAGGTGAAGATACACTTCAGGTTTATGAGCTTGATGGGAGGCAGGTGTGAATGATCAGCCAGGTGAGTTTAATTAATCCAAAGCCAGGGAAGCAGTGTCACACTCAAAACACACATAAACATAAAGGGCCCTATCGTACACATCCGCCCGGTGCAAGCGCAGGGCGCAGTGGGGGGGGCGTGTACATACACATGCATGCAGGCACACATGCACACAAATTACACAAAAATTAAATTCATTTTGTGAATGGAATACATGTGGTAATTAATGGTTGATGGACTGTTTTTCTTTCAGCCGCTTGTTGATATTGAATTTAAACAAAGAAAGGTGATTCAGCGGTGATGAGACAGAACTCTTGGCTCAGAGTTCGTGTTATAGATAATTATTATTTAATCCTTGTTTTTCTGATCAAATAAATACTCTGAAACAAACACTAAAGTTGCTCCAACTGTCAGCGACCGATTTGTCAAAGACGATCCAACAGTTGTGATCCTGTCCTGTCCACTCAGATTAATTTGGCATAATGATTACAATTATTCCTAATTTGAAAATTAATGTGAAGGTGGGGGGGAGCTCACATAAATGATAGGGGTGTGTGCGTCTTGTTTACTTATTCTTTTACCAGTTTAAGGTAAATAAATAAATAGCTATTTTTAGACAGTTATAGTCAGGCAAGTCTTTGTACAGCTGACTGTATTTATACAGTATATTTATACAGCACATTTAACATTTGTAATGTCCAAAGTCTTCTATTCAAAAAACATGTGGTACATGTTAAGCTTCAAAAAAGTGATGCAAAAAGTATTCCTGACCTGGTGTATAAATCTGGATTAACTATATACCATACAATGCACGTATTAGTATAGTATTATGTCTCGTTGTATGTAGTCTCACACCCTACCTCTATATGTGCTGGGCTCCAGCCTCCTATGACCCTGAAGAGCATAAATGGATACAGAGAATGGATGGAGGGACCTTACATTATAATGCAGTGCAATACAACAACACCATAAACTTCAGCCCCAGATATTGAGTTGGATCCATCCTCTCTGACAGAGTATCAAGAAAAATCGAACATTAGGCCGAAGAGAGGCAGCATTTGATGTAGAACTGTTATGTTGGATTGTGTTAGATTGTATCAGCATTGATCATATTATATTGTTTTTGCATGAGGAAAGCCTTTTTTTCCAATTCCTCGTCTGCTATCTCTAATTATCCATCCTTATCCATCATTATCCATGCCATGGTTTGCTGGTTTAAAGTCTTGCTAGAGTTTGGTCCACATTAATCAACCACGCCGGAGAAAGGAAATGAGACTAGTGCAACAGCTGTTCATATGCTGCCCTGTTCTCTCTTTACAAGGATTAAAAGCTCAGTGTGCCTCGTTTGGAATTAAAATTTCATTCACTGTAACATTACCCTGATGAACCAGTGGGAGATACAACAACAAAACGTCTAATGTTCTATTGCCAAATCAAGGGAGGCAGCTGAAAACACAATGGCTTCAGATGAATAATAAATCTCTGTTTCATTTACCGCGCTACCGCCATCTATCCTTTCGGCTTGCCAGAAAAACAGGGGCTACTGCCTTTATGGAGGAACTGCCTCTGGAACTAACCGCTGAAAGAGTGTTTTGGTCTCATGCAGGCTCTCTGCATTTGGAAGTGACTAATACTCTGTTAGATAAAAGCTCGACTTGCTTTGAATATGCCCTTTTTTCATCAGCTCATGCATATTTCAGCCCCTAAAATCGTTTCCTGTCGTCTACATCTATGGGTTTTTGCTGCTAAAAGGTCTCACGCACTCACACTTGTCTCTCCTCCTCACTTGAGGAAAATGAAGAATTCATAAGTCTTCCCTTTTTTCTTTTGCTTTTTTTGGTGGATCAAAGTTAATGTGCAACTGTGAAACTTTAGTGAACGTGGTTGATGAGTATCATGTATGCATTTGCATGGGTGTGTGTTCGTGCGTTCATGTATGTCTGCGCATGTTTGTGTATGCCTAGATAGACTTCTGGGAAAGTGTGAGTATGAGTTTTTATACACTACTGTACACTACCGCTGTGAACACAAGCAGTAATATGCTTGCTAAAATAGTCCTCCAACGCGTGGGTTGCACCTTTCCAGATTTAGGATTTCATTTCACACCCACAACCACAACACACAAACAGTGTCCCTGTCCCAGCCCCTGTGGGCCGGCTGTTGGTAACGTGTGGTATATTTGTGTCAGGACTGAGATCACATTAGCACATCTAACCACATCCTGTCAACACGAAGTCACAGTATGAGCAGGATAAAGAGGAAATTACTCCACTTTGATGTATGATGCCAAAGTCTTGCAGGAACTTCCTACATCCTCAAAGTCAACTTTTTAAAAGGTAGATGCAAGCTCGTGTCTCAGCTGGGAAGGAAGGCAGGTTGTAGGCATGTTTTGGGGATCACGAGTAATCACTTTGAGTTTGGGCCGTTCTAGTCTGGGCTAGTTACTGTTGCTGCTGCCAAAGTAACAGATTAAATCACAACAGTCTAAGAATTGTGTTCTGTTAGATGATTCACTGGCTCTTGCTTTGTATTCAGTGCTTATGAGGCTGAGTGTGACCTTTGCATACAGAGACAGAGAGTCATCCAAATTCTTGCCAAACAACTTTCAACAAGGGTTTTAGCAGCAGTTTCACTTCACATTGTATTCCTTTCTTTTCTTTTAAGTTGTACTATAAATGATAAACTGTTTCTTAAAATGTTATTTCAGGTACAAACACAAATGATCACCGTCATATTTGCTGATTCTCAGGGAAAACATGTTGGTGCGACTCTTTATTGCACCTGTTGTCCAGCTAAACTTGTCATTGTTTTTACTCAGTGTTTCTTTATGACTGCCGAGGCATTTTTTAATGAACATAATAATCAAGTTTCAATACTCTTCAGATTTCATCAATTTCAGCTTTAAGAGCAGCGTAACAGTTGCTGAAAACATTTTTCTTGCTGGCTTTGTGTGGATCTCTCTTTGCTGCATCTGTGTGCAAGTTTATTCCAGGACAATGTGACATCACTGCTGGGTGAGGTTACAGGTTCAACAGATTTAGACCAATATCTTTTTTTGTGGATTTAAGACCAAATTCACAATTCCAGCCTTAACAGTGCCTCTTTCAGTTGACATTGAAATTGTGTTTTCAGTTTCTGACAGCAGGTAACTGATTTAACACAACTGTCTCATTTGGGGGGCTTTTTCACAAAAACTAAACAAAAGGAGAAATTTTTGAGTTTTGCATGTGCAGTTATTTTGGTGCTTTATTGTAATTTTAACAATCATTATAGACTGTTATTCTTGACTCTATAATACTAATGGTGAGTTCCTCTATGTACCTGTAGTTTCATACTTGCTATCTTAAAGTGTCAATAGCAAGTAAAAACAGGTAAGTAGAGAAAGAACCTTTTTTCAGAACTGTTTTTAATTGCACTATAAGATGACTTGGGATGCCATTATCATCAGTTTTTCTTTTTTTATTATTATGTTTCTTTTCCAACAGTTACTTCATGTTTCATAATAACAGCATGGTTTGTTGACATTGGATCTAAAACTTCCTTTCTCATAATGTTATTCATGTTTTTCAAAAAAAGTTACTCTGGGTAAGCAGTAACTACTTTTTCTAGAATAAAGAAACCATGGTACTAGTAAAATGAAGTGTAACTGTATTTCCTTTCCCCATGTGAACAAGTAAACACCCTCCCCTGCATTGTTTTTCATGTTCTAGGCTAGTCAAGAACCTTTTAACAGAGGAAACAGGGCTGGTACCGTCAAGTATACTACAAACAGCATCTGAAGGAGGTCACTCATTAAGTAACACCACTGCTACATCTGACTAACCACTGGCAGCTTTGCTGTAACACACTCACTCACCCACTCATTCCTCCCCTCCTTCACTCCAACTTCTTCAACTGCTCCCTCAGTCTCTCAGAAGGCAGTTGGGCCAGGAGGGATTGGGTGGGCTAAGGAGGGCTGCTGCTCTGAGAGAGGGAGGGACGGTTGGATGGAGGGATGAGGCGGATGGGAATGGAAGGGCTTTGGCTTGTTCATTTGAATAATCAGAGCATGATGTCACTGATTGCAGCACATTGCCTATACCACACTCTTTCCATGACTCCTCTCCCTCATTCTGCCTCTATTTTAGATGACTGGAGTGGACATAGGTAGAAAAGTATTTTTAGGCCAAGATTCACTTTACTTTTTCCTTCCTTAAAAAAATGTGTGCTCAAAAGTATGAGAACTAAGGAAATAAACTTCGACTGGATAAGAAGACTCCTAGGAAACATCCCATTACCCAAGTAAAACCTTTGTGCAGTGCAAGCTCTGTGAGAATGTTCTGACAGAAAACATTTGGCAGCCTAAAGTTAGATTCTGGGTTTATTTTGGATGAATTTGGCATCTCTAGACAGTGTTTTGTTTCCAACTGCAACAATAAACTCTTTGCACCACACACTAGCTTCTTCACCATAGCAAAGATTGCTGAAGCTAATAAGTATTATAGTATTCCAAGCCACTGGATAAGCCATAGTCAGAAAACATGATTTCTCAGAAACAAAGTTGAAAATATTAAAACATACAGTCATTAAATAAACCTGTGTTATGGTAAAAAAGCAACTAAACACTTTGCTTTAACTTGATCATGGTTCATACACATAGCGAAAAAGGCTTTTAAACCACACACATTCAGATTCACAGTCCTGCCTGACTCCTCTCAGTGGTCATGCATATCATTTGAGCATTTTCATGATTTCTAGTTTCAATGTACAAAGTCTGTACAACAACAGAATCCTCTTAAAAGAAAAATATATCCATCTTGATTGAGTGGTCAACTCTCCAACAATAAAACGGCCTGGTGATGTCTGATGATGAAAGCTGTAAACATGCCAATCTTATCACTGACACTTTCACCCTGGTTATAAAGCCCTGTCAAATCAATTCATCAAATACATTTTAGCTGTGTCATTGCCAAAATAATAAATCCAGCATGTAAACTACTCCCTTGCTACTTGTCATAGCAGCAGTAGAATGTGTTGTTGCCTCAAAATTTGGCTTTAGCACCATTACTTCATGGTGCTCTGAGCAGCAGCTCTTTCAAGCACCTACAGTTTGGAAAGTTACAGGTTACATCAGAAAACAATAAAATACAATCCAGTTTTACTATTGTGTATGTGTGTGAGAAAAAGTGCTGTAAAGTGATACCTAATTGATCCTACCTGCTCACCCGAGTTACTTAGTGCAGAAAAGGCAATCAAGTTGAAGAGTGACTGAGAAACCATTTTTCCTATTATAATTCAGTGTACCATTAAAATTATTTTCAAGCTGTTATTATACACTTAAATATTAATTTGATGTTGCTGTAAAATGTAACTTTTAAAGAAGCCGTTTCAGTGGAGATACACACTTAACCAGTTGCTCACCTCACTTCACAGCTCTTTAGAAATACTGCATTATAAGTTCATGGTTTGATGCCACCAATCATTTTTCTTACGACACAGTCACTCCTGGACTCTTCACTCTTTCTCTCTCTCTCTCTGTTCTCTTGCTTCATTGTCTCCTCTGTCCTCCATCCATCTCTCCCACTATCTCCTCCCTTTCATGCCGACTTGAAGGCTGGCCCTTGAAGTGTTTGTCGTGGCCTTGCTTGTTTTGTTATGGAGCTCCGTCCGCCCTTCTTCAAAAACAACCATCCCTGACTTCTCCTCACTTGCCCCTCCTTTTTTACTTCCTTTTTTCTCTTTCTTCCTCTGTTTCTAAGTTTATTTTTTCCATACTTGAGATGGACACAACTTCACGCTCTAGCAGTTGACCTTCAGTACGTTAGTTAAGTGGAGCCCATTTACAAAAGGGCCTCTTCACCTGTCTCTGTTGATTGCCCATGTCTGCCTTCCCTATAATTCTTTACGCACTCTACTGGCTGATATTGTTGCAGATATTGAACGCCTCACTATTATGTCTCCTTGTTTTACACTTCTATTAAAGCTGCATCATTTGATGTATGTTTTATTGGCACTGCAGTCCAGGCTGTTTTTCTTAAACACTGTTTCAATGCCACTGTTTGCCCATATACCCTCATGCTTCTTTTTGTATATTGCATCATAAAACTGTATTTAAAGTTGGACCTGACATGAATCTTTCTTGTTTTTCTAGATATCTTCAGTGATCTGTGTACAGCAGCACTCTCTGACTCGGATGAAAACGAAGCCAGTACTTAAGGAGATGTGTCTCAGGACAGCAGAGAAACATGGCTGACTATTGTAGCCCATTCATGGGCTGCAAACATTTCCGTTGGATCACATACATGACTGATGACTCTTTCCTGGTTTTTCAACTGTAATTTCCTAAGCTGGACTTTAAATAACAATGATTGTTAGTTTTCTACTTGTTGTTCTTCATGTTATGGCCTGCTATCGTTTTTCAAAAGTTTTTCATGTCTGGATCATTAAAAGCTTCTCAGTGAAGCCCTCTGGAAAGAGCTGGGACCTTAACATGCCAGAATGCCACAGCAGGAAAGCCATATAAAACTTTTAAATCAAGGAAGTGCCAGCAGTCATCTGTGGACGACTGAAGGCTGCATGGATGAGGACCCTGAACTTTATATCCAAATGCAATTCCTGAGTGGATTGGCCGGATACCTGAAAACTCAAATCCCATTTCTGACTTGGATAACCTTAGGGAAAAGTGATAAATTTGATGTGCTGGTTGTGAGCAGGCCTTGGCAAAGTGCCCTGTTTTGCTGCTATGCTGTGCTGATGCAAAACTCTTTCAGACCTGCTGCTGACCCGCTTCAGCAGCTTCAACTTTTCAGGTTCAAAATACAGACACTTCACAGTAGCTGTAGAATAATGTAGAAATTGTCCTGCTTGCCTTTCTGTGTCCTGGTAGAGCTCCCACATACTGTCATTACAGTACATCACATTTATTATCTCAACATGCCCTTTCTCACACCCTGTAGACTGGTAAATTATCTGTGTAAATTGCTCCGAGAGGTTGAAAGTTATCTCCATTTCATATTTGAACTTATGAGCCAGAAGTTCTTCTCTGTGCACTGACTGGAAAATGCTTCTTTTACATATGGTTCGCTCAACCTGGTAAAAAATTTTTGAATTACACAGCTAAAATGACTTGATTTTAGACATAACTTCTCTATAAATCACTGCTGAGAGAGTTTAGATTCTCTGTTGCAAATTCTTAGAAATTGTCTTAACGCTGTCCTCTTTTTGCATATGTGGTGCAAGGACATCATGCTAACGGAGGCTGCTAACCTTTGAGGAAACATGTTTATTATACAGTATATCCTGTATCAAGACCATGTAGTCGCTAATGTTGTATGTCTGCCTTCTTAGGCAGTGTAAAACTGCTTGTTTTCCTAAAGCAGCAGTCTGCTGTATCTGGAAACAAGGTTGTTAAGAGTGACCGACTCCAGGCTTTAAAGCCGAAACAGTGAGATACTTAGAGTTGCGCAGAACTGCAGGGTGGGATGTTAATTCTCCATGGATTTGTTGCTGTTCACATTACACATAGTGATTTGACTCATTGTAAATATAGAATAAAATAGAATTATTGACATGCTGCTTAAAAAACATTGTTTGCTCCGTTGAGGGTGCAAAATATGAGAAAATGAAACTTTAAAAGAATTCCCTTGATCAGCTAATGACAGCTAAATTACTTCCCAGCAGAAAATGCATGTGAGAAATAAATCAGTCATAACAGAAGAAAAAGCCAGAAGAAGCTGTTGGTGGAGTTTAAGCTTTCATCTTCTTTAGATAAATGGGGTGGTGGTGTAATGGAAACAGATTTATTTCTGTGACATGTTATGCTACTTGGTCTCATCTTTACATAATGGGATTTTAACTAGTAGGCTTTTTGAAAACATTTCCCCATTTATATTGCTGCATGCCAGCTCTGATCTATAGGCAGAACATATCTAAGCATTGTGTCCCTGATTTATGTGCATGTACACACTTAACATACAACAGCTTAGACAGCCTTTCAGACAATCATAAACCCTAACATGAGTTTGCAAGGATGTTGCAGAATTTGTAAATCTAGACCATTGCATGTATGCTCATTTTCAATGAATGATAAGTACTCAGAATATAGTATGAGTTTTTGCATACAAATCTCTCCATTCCGCTGATTTATCTCCACATCCATAAAGTGGCTTATGACTAGCGGCGTTCAGATACATTCTCGATCAGAGACCAGATTGATTGTATCCTAACCTTGAAATTCCTTTAAGGATCTTAGTGCTAGGTTGTTTTGCTGAATCCAAGCAACAGATTCATGAGAGTCCCTTGATGTCCATGTTAAGAGCGCTTGCACCAGTGTTTTTGTTACTGAGATATTAACATCTGTTAGCAATTTGTGAGGGCGGCTACCATAAGCCAGGTAGGCTGAAAAGCATTTCTTTGACAGATCATGCTCAAGTCCTTTTTTTCTCAACTACAACGTGTTGTGGAATAAGTCAGGGAGCTGTGAGGCCATTTGCTGCAAGTGATTTTTCAGGAAAATGCTTTTTTAGCGAGCGGCACGTAGGCAGTTTCCTAACATCAGCTGTATGGGTTTCACTTTATCAGAGAGGAAAATAGCACTGCACATTCAATGTTCATTCACAGAGAGGGCCGGGAGGACATCTTGGTAAATGTAAATAAACATCAGTGTTAGTGTGATATTGCATATTTTTACGGGGCATAGATCCATTTTCTGTATGACTGCTGTATTGTTGTACACCATTCTCTCTCTCAGAGTTTTTTTTTTTCAGTGTTGTATTGCATTTCTACTGACAGATTGAATTATGTGAATTGCTCACTAAGAAATCTGACACAGCACCACTATACAAATAGGTGGCAAGTCACATCACAGGAAGGAGCCCAAATTTCCTCTTTGTAGCAGTTTAGATGACAGCTCCTTTGATTTGCATGTAACATACTGGAAAAGGAAAGACGAAACCAAAACAGTATCAAAAGGCTAAATATTTTCCTCCTGAGAGACACAGTTGCTCTCTTAGAAAGCTACAATAAGTATCTACAAGCTTAAGCAACTCAGACCGTAATGAGCAATTTAAAATAATGGTTGGGTGGATGGATGGATGAATGGATGGATGGATTGGATTGATGGAATGAATAACAGATAGATAGGTAGATGGATGGTGCATTTATGGCCAGGTGCAGTATGTGGATGAATTAATAGATGGATTGATAGACAGATTGACAGATCAATATTTGACACTGTAACTGGATAAGGATCTGTAACAGAAGGCCAAACTCAATTACATGTCAAAAACATGAACACTAGTCATACTGTAAAAAAAAAAACTCCTCTTGAACATGCTATATATTTTGTTTATCATATGTTCAATGAAAAATATTGTGTCTTTGTAAAGGAAATATTTATATTGTACTGAATCCTGCTGCAATTTGATTGCCATGTAACTATATTATAGAATGTATCAAGTCTGTATATTGTACAATCTGTCATTGTAATGTACATATAGGTTCATTGTGAAAATATGCATTTACAATATGAATTTTGTCACCTTTTTGTATTTTAAACTTAGTCCATTATTCCAAATGCATGCAAGGCTCAAATTTGATACATAGAGGTGCTAGATTTAACATTACAACCACAAGTAAACCATTTTAGTTCTTGTTGAAATAGGAATGTTTCTTACCAGGGCATGTAGACCACATACTATCACCCAGCGTCCTTTGATAACAGTCACTTTACATTAACCAGGCAAAGCTAACTACATTAAATAATGTCATTACTATAGTGGAGTGTAGTCATTTTTACAGATATCTGCATGCACAGCCAACTTAATGTCAATTCAGCTGTCCACCACACTAACCACAGTAAAATATGTCCTTTTATTATACCGTTTCCTAAGTCTCTCTCCAGCTGACATCTTCAGCTGTCTGCACTCCTTCCTAGCTCTCGAGGTATAATGATTATTCATTTAAACTGACACAAGCATATCAAATATGTAATACAGAGGAAATATTAAAAAAGAATTACCTCTGTGGTAATCTTCAAAAAAGTTACCATTTATGGACAGTGACACATTCCAGAAACAAGACTGTTTTCATGCCTCAATATGCTTGAGCAGATAACCTTACACCCTGACTAACAGAACAGATATTTAACTACAAAGCACAACAGAATTGTAAGGCCTGGGAAAAATGTTAAAACTGGTCAACTGTAAATATGGAATAAATATAAACTTGTTCAACTTCGTTCTTTCTGTCAGCCAAGTTTATTTCTCAGTATGCTAATCTCGGGTAGCCTGGTTATTGAGCCTCTGTCGTCCCCTCTCAATGATCTTAATCTTCTGTAATTCCGTGAATGTTCTGTTTGCCTTGTAAAAGAAGTTATTATGAGATGCTCCACAATACAACCTAACTTCTCATCATGACACATTTTGACACAGGTGATTAAGGGACAACTTACCTGATTTTAAATGATAAATTGCACTGTTATACGCTTGCTGACTTGCTGGTGCTGTTCTTAAGCTTAGGCAAAAAAAAAAAAAGTTGAATGAAGCTAATTGTGTGGTGTAATGTCCAAACAAACAAACTGTATGTGTGCAGTGTTATAACTGATCATAGAATGGTGAAAGCACTCTCTAAGCAAGACATGACTACACAAATTAAAGAAAAAGTAAGTAGCATTGGCTAGTATTCAATGTAGCTTCCTTAGATAATAACTGCTGCAGCCAATATGCTGTTTATTTTTAATACACTTGTCTTGATGCCCATCGGTGCATCATAATTCATAAAATACTTCTGAAGGACTGTTTTTCTTTATTATTGTTAATTTTAAGCAGTATGATTACCCTCAGATTAACCTTGCAAATAAAGCGGTCTAATCTGACACAGGAGCTAATTATCTAACCTGTTGGACAAGTTTTTGGTGCAGTTGTCTGATTTCTAGAATCTACAGATACTTTGATGAATGAAATGTAAATATAATTATAATGTGTGGTGACCATATGATCTCTGTTAACTCCAGACACACAGCACATCTTTTTCCTGCTTCACAAAAACTGAACAGTTTAGAAAATGCTACCAAATCATTAGCATTCATGTGGCAGCTGCAAACTCATCTTTCTGTTCACTGGCAATCAAGAGGAAATCTTTTCAAGTCATCAGGGGTGCAATCATACAAAAAGTTCTTTACATCCTCCCTGACTTTCTCTGTGCATCTGTTGTAAATGTAGAGCCATGAACAAGATAACAACACAAGAAATTCACTTGTTATAACAGTGAATTTGGCGTTCCTGTCATGCACTGAGAAAACATTGTCTCTTTGCTATCTGCTGAACAGAAGATTGAACCATACAGCGTGTTACACTCAGCAGGCTCAAACCCTGAGACTGAGAGGGAAAGAAGCAGAGTGTGAATGGAAGTGATGTGATCTTTTTCCAACACCTAACTGTGTTCTCCATCTCCCAGACCAGACTTGTGTCAAGAAAAGATCGGTGTTCAAATGAGATGTTATCAAAGTCTGTGCCAGCAGGCGGTGAATTCACTTACCGTCTGAGAAAAATCCTCTCTGTCCGTCATCACAGCTTGTTATATGATGATTTAAGACTGTATTAAAATGAAATGTAAGGTGGGTTGAGAAAGGGAAAGAAATAAGAGGGGAAGAAATTAAAAAAGACTATATCTATACTCTGTTTTTGCTGTGGACATGGCTATCAAAGTGATAAGTGTAAATGGCTTTCCTGTACGTTGGAAAGTATGTGATGAAATACAGGGATCATGAAAGGCCTTGGTGTATTTCTGTTCTTTTGTGAGTGATCAACGGCTCCTCAGGTATGGTGGAGTGGTGCCTCTGCATCATTACCATTCCAGTCGGCCTCTGCTTCCCCATCAAGGGAAGGAGAACAAGCGATTAATGTTAGACTTAAAGCATAATGTATTCCCTCTGTCTGTGACTGGTGCTAACTCTTTTATCTTTCCACTGCCCCCAGTTGAAACTATAATTTAAAGAGAGGAGACGTGTGTTATAAAGTCTAAAGCACTCCAGATCGTCTGTCTGGCCTCAGAGTTAAGGCTGCCATTTACATCAGAGTAGTAACAGTAGCTTATTTCTCACACTGTATCTCAAAAAATAATTTTAAAAATATCTATAATACACTGCACACAAGTTACATTACATTTGGTTGGAAATATAATATTACCCTGATATCATATTTTAATTTCAAGGAATCATATAAACAAACTGCCAAAAAAAGCAGTGAAAAGCAGTGAACTCATTTGTCAACGTATTTCATTTGGTTTTTAGCCAAGCTAGTAGCTTGACTTTATAGATGGCCGGGTTATTCAAATGATCAGCCTGCCACTTTGGTCTTGACTGAAAATCATCTACAGGACGGAATAGTAGAGTTTAATACATCCATGGTACACTTTTGGCTTCTTCTAAAGCAACTCAACAACCACTGTAAGGATTGCTATGAAATTTGGTGCATGTAACAAGAAGATGAATCCTAATGACTTTGGTGATCCATGGACTTTTGCTTTTGTGCAACTATGAGGTTGACATTTGTGGTTTTGACTGAAAATCTGAACAGCTATTGGACAACTGTCATTAAATTTGGTGTAGATATTCTTGCCCCCATAATAATGAGTTTTGTTCACCTCTATTCCAGAGCCATCATTAAGTCAAAGTTTCAATATTTCTCCAATACCATGGTTCATGACCAAATATCTGCAAAACTAATGACATTCTCATACAACAGGCTAACACATCCAGGAACTTTGGCTTGTATAACACACAAACATTGTTCTTTTTCATATAGTCGATCCTCTAGTGTCACACCGATTTTGATAGCCTACACTGAAACTTTAGCCACTGGTGGAACAGCTAGACTATCCCTTAAAGCACATAGCAAAGTGAAATAAAAACATTTGCGATTGGCAATTGAGCTGATATTCACAGTCAGGTCACAGTATCAGGTGGATCACAGAATGTAATGTAGAACTGGATAGAGTAAATCCACGGCAAAAGACAGAGCTATTCTTTCATGTAAGTCAGGTAAACATCCACATTTTTATGAAGTTTTCCATGTGCACTTTTTCTGAACCGATCTGCACTCATTCCCAGTCTGTGTAATATCAAGGTTTCATACACCTTAATGTGACGGTGTCTCATACAGACTCACAAGACACCCTTTAGTGCCTGAAAAGCACAAGCCTTCCTGCTAGAAAGCTTCTCTAATATATGGGTGATATTGTGAAATAGTCACAGTTGGGTTAGATATAGGCATCAATACTTCTTGTTTGGGTTTAAATCATTGAAACTACTTGATCGGATTTAGGAAAACATCAACATATGGGTAGTGTTGTGAAATGGTCAAAGTTTTATTAGGTTTTAGCAGCAGGACTGACTGGTTACATTTAGGAAATGGTCATAAATTTCACACCTTTTTTTAACTTTAAGGCACCCTGATCTCCTGGGTGAAGGTCTTGTGCATGACGGTGTGTGATCTTTTGCTTGTTCTCAACCCTTCCTGGGACTTTGTCACTCTTTGTACTGCATTAGGTGAAGCGGCTGCTTTGAGAGTTAAACATTGACAGAGATGGATTTACATTGGAGTTTGTTAGCTAGTTAGTAGAGTTTTGACTCATCCTCACAATTGCCATCATGTTGCCTCAGATACTCACTAATATGGATTAGTTAATACATATTTATATTTTAAACTGTTTAAATATGTGCACTTGGTACACAAACTTCTACACCAATGATGTTTTAGACTTTAAGCAAATTTACAAAAAATATGTTGTTTACTTATTATTAAAGCAACATCATGTAGAAAATTAGTATTTTCTGCAAATTGGGGTCCAACAGTTTTTAACTATAAGACCTTTTTCGTATACACAAATCCTAGGTTTTTCTCGACAATACTATCCGTTGTAATGTATGTGCCGATTTTAAGCAAAACTTGGCTGCTTCATAATAATTTCCTAGACTTATGTGTTAAAGTGGCAGTCAGAGTTTGCACAAATTTGGCTCTGTCAGGTGGAAAAATTACATCACCACCTATTGACATGGCATGTCTACAATGTTTTCACTATAGTTTTCCATTCCTGTCTGAATGAGAATTTTTATTTCTGCCAGAAAAAAAAAAAATGGTACTCAAATATAACTGGTACTCAAATATAATTACAGTCTTGTGTGGATTTACCCTGAGAGTAAAGGTGGTACAAACAGATAATATTAGAAGTAAAACTAGAAAATATTTTCAACATAAAATATGCTCCTATTTTACCAAATAATGATAGTAGTTGGTGTGGGGACATTTGGTGGGAGATGAGTGAAGCAAAGACCTGTGCGAGGTTTGGTACCCACCCCTCCAAGTTACCTAGTACAGTAAAAGACAATCAGGTTGTAGTAACTGATACAACGACACAATTAAACTGATTACAGGTCAATGTACCATCCAAATTATTTTTAAGCTGTTAATTTGTGATGAAATATTTAATGTTGCATTAATATGAAATCACAGCAGACAAAAAGAACAGTAGTAGTGAGAAGCACTTTTAGATCCTTTTTATAACTCCATTGCTGTACCATTTGTTTAGAGAGTGCTACATATCTATATGTCACATCTTGCTGCTAACCATTCATAAGCACGCTTGCATCTTGCATAACGTTTAATAGTCTAAGGGTACACACAATACATGAGGTCACCATTATGCACTTAGGTTCTATTTTTGAAAATTGATCTAAAAGGACAACTAATGCTGAGAGTTAAACAATCTAATCCTCATTTTTGGAATAAACCTGAAAGTAAGTGCACTTTAAATGTTGCTACTGACTCCACATTGTACATGAAACACTGTATGCAACTACTGCAAGAACCATGGATCAAAGTTTAACCAATAAAACCTTCAAACTGTAATGAATGTTTATTACAGACAGTCTGGGTAAGAATTTGAATGTTCTGCTTCATTTTCTCTTCCAAATAAGTGACTAATCTGGGCCTGAACCTGTCCTACTGACAGGCTGCAAGTATTATTTATCATCTGACTTGTTTTTAATGATGTCTCCCCATTCTGAGATCTCACAAATTTTTATTGTGGAACAAAATGGTGGCTGGAGATACAGACACATAACCAGTGCAGTGTAGATGCTCTTAATATGAGGCTCACAAGAGACTGTCAAAAAAAAGTCATGAAAGAGACATCAACAGTGATTATTACTACTTGACTCAAATGTACAATAGACACATTTTCTTTTGTATCTTCATCAATAGCCTGTGATTTCTGAGAAAAATTATGATGGTACTCTGTGATAGTATTCACTTTCTCATTGTGCATGTTCAAAGAACCAAAGCTAACCTAGCAAACATGACTGAGTTACTATATGAGTTACTATATGTACAGTTACTATATGTTGGTTATAGGACAAGCATGGTTATTCTAAAAAACTGTGTTTTAGTTATACTACTTCACACAATAAAGATGTAATCAAATATTGCTATGCCGTAAAAGGTGTGACTGGTCTTACGAATTCTACTGGTCTCATATATTATATT
>JAPZDV010000021.1:1417976-1440447 GCA_029814665.1 Acanthurus lineatus
GTGATTATAAATTTTCCAGGTCATTTAAAGATTCGCTGCAGGGCTGAAGTACAATATCCAACATTTTGCTTTTGTCTGTTAAAGATAACCAACACAAAAAAGAGGGGTAATGGAGAGTAGTTAGTAGTGAACATGTCCAGGATCTCATCAGTTTGGATTCAGAGGGAGCTAGAACGAGCTGTTAACATAAAACTAAGAAAAACTAAATAGTTAGACATTTGGACACCATTTTGAACATCAGTCATTTTCTGCCAGCTCCAGCGGTGCTCAGGATTCTGCATTGATGTTCAAATGTGTGTCTCATGTTCAATAAAACATAAAACATGCTGCTGACAAATGCTTACCTTACTTGCAGAGGGAGAAGATGCATAAAAAGTGATGTAGTTTGTTCCACTTTTGCCCTTTGTTTTTGTATATCTGAAACGTGTAAAATACCTTGGCACCATAAAAAGCTTCAAAAACAATTTGAAACATATGAAAAACATTCCACAATGTGATAATTTGTTAATCCTTTTTGAACTGTACAAAGACCATATATTTAATGTTTTACCTCATTAACTTAATTGTTTCTTGCAAATTTTCTCATTCTTAATTTGATGCCAGCATCAAGCTGGGACTGGAGCAACAACATGCTGGGAAAGTTGTGGATTGTTAAAAAAAAAAACATTCTTTCAACATTTCTCTGGTAAATAGCCATTGGTAACAACTAGTAGGAGCATGATTTGATATCAAAGGAACATCCTCAAAGGGGCTGTCAATACGAGCAAGGATGGGGGGAGAAACACTTTGTGAAACACATAATGGTAAAAAAGATACTCTCACAAGGGCTCTAAAATGCATCGTAAAATTGTTATTGATAGCACAGTTCCTTTGCAAATGATTTTATTCTGTTTTTATTCACATTTTACATAGAGTACAACTTTTTTAGGAGTGGAGTTTTAATATAAAAACCTGACAACATGCTTTAGATGGTATGAAGTTTCCTTTATGTATTATCTGTCCCTAAAAGGGCCAATTTTTAAATGGCTGGGATTCTTTTAAGGTTACGCATGAAATATGCTTTTTATCATTTATACAGTCTCGGTTAGATATTTCAGCTTTAGATCAATTAATTAATTACAATTATCAATTAATTTAGATTAATTACAATTGTGCAATCACACATGTTTAGAGTTTACTTATATTGAATTCAACATGTAACTCCTGGATATAGTAATGTATTTTTTGAAATCTTTTTACTCTTTAATTTAGAATGTTTCCTCAAATGAGGGGTTTCTGGTTAATAACGAATTATAGTAAATAAAACATATTGGACATTTAGCAATTACAAAGATGAAATTTTCTCTGAAATAAAGACAGGTTTCCCATTTATTTTTATAATAGTTGCTTTATTTATGTACCGGTTCTATTTAAATTAAACAAAAACAAATGGAAAATGTTTATATAAAGGCAAGAGTTCACAACCGTCAAGTGCACTTTTTTTTCTAAAGATCTTTTAACTACTTGAACAGAAAACACAGTTTTTGGAGGACTATAACGTGTATTTGTACTCTTGTTTCTTCCACATGTATTAAGGCACTTCCATGCAGGAGAAGAAGAATTCCGAACAGAGTTCAAAGTTCCTCCATTTCAGGACTGCATCCTCAGTTTTTTGGGTTTCTCAGATGAAGAGAAGGCCAACATGGAGGAGAGGACTCTAAAACACGGTAAGTACTGCAGCATACAGGTATATGTCTTCGTATGTATTTCTGTAGCAGTTGTTTGTTGTTTGTTTGTTAATTAGTTTTTTTTCTCTCCTTTGGGTTGTGGTTCTGCTTATGTGCAGAAACCTAGTTAGCTGCTTACATTTTTGCAAAAGACACTTCGTACAGCACTTACCCTCTTGCATTTGTGGTTTTTAAAAAGATGGTAAAAAGAAATGACACCACCTTTCAAACTCTTGGAGTTTTCTTTCTGTTGGGAAATCCAACGCTCAGCAGAACTCCTTGGACTGTTTACAATTACTAAGCCATAACAGTCCATGTGTACAGTCAGGACACTCGTACAGTTACAACAACACAAAAAAAGTAAAGCTGATCCCCCATTTTTTAGGATGTGTTTTTATGTGTAATACCTTTGTATATATTTCATTATCATCTCCCTGTTTTTCTCTGTTTTAGGTGGCAGTTATCTTGAGGTTGGGGATGAAAGATGCACACACATGGTGGTGGAAGAAAACTCAGTGAAGGAGCTGCCGTTTTCTCCCAGCAAGAAACTCTTTGCTGTTAAACAGGAGGTTGGTCCTAAGTTTTTTGGAAAGAGCGGAGAGTATTTTAGTACTGCTACTAAAGACAAACAATCTGACACCTCCTAGATACTGTTCAAGTACTGTCTTGACATAAAAAAATAATCAGTATACTCTGAAGTTTTGCAATAGGAGAGTACAGACTTGAGGGGTACTGAAGGAAAATCATGAATCCTCTCAGTTTGTTCCTTCCAAACAGAATGCCAAATGATCATCTGATCAGGATTCCTTTTAGGTTAAACTTCAGTCGATTCTGTCTCTGCTTTTCCTCTCCCTGTCTGTGCTGTCAGACAGAGGGATCAATAATGGATTTCCCCTTCAAGTGGGTGAATAATTTGGACCAAGGTAGAGCAGTGGTTTAGCTGTAGTTATAACCCCACAATCAATGGTGCCTTTTCTTGACTGTTCCAGTTTCATTGGTTGGTTCAAAGAAAGTGTCATTATGGGATACATTCTTTGTTGTTTACCTATCTCTGTCTGAATCTCAGAGTCCATAAAAAAAGTGAAAAAATAACTTTTCTCTCTTCTGTGGTAGTGGTTCTGGGGAAGCATTCAGATGGACGCCAGGGCCGGTGAGTCAATGTACCTCTACGAGCAGGTGAGTGCGATAGGTTTATGTTACTGTTTGTAAGCAAAAAGGACAATGTACATGTGCAAAATACAAACAGCATAAATTTGATGTATCTATTTTTTGAATTAATTGCTAACAGCATATTAAATTCTTTTTGTTATATTAAACTTTTTTAAAAACTCGGCACATACATTTAAGTAGCTCCCATTCTTGTTTTTGTACTTTTCATTTCTGTTTCATTGTTATTATTAGAAGCTAAATCACAGACCCCTTGTGAGGCTTCTCCAGAATCCACAGGAGGTCAATTTCATTGTTTCTTTGTGCCAATTTTTTAACTTTGAAAGTTGCACGAATGTAGTAGACCTTTTCACCATCCATAAAAATAAATGCAAACTGAAAATGATCCAACCCTGTAAAACAGCCAGACTCAAATGTAATTGTTTGTTTAACATGGTAAAAAATACTGATTGCAGCTGATCTGTGTTTGATTTATGGTGAGTCAACTTGGGATATTTGTCTCGTGGAGTTTTCTCCCCATATCCCTACAGGGAATGCTGGAGATGCTTCCTCTGAAAATTCTTTCCTCCAGCTTTTCTTTCCTCAGCAATAGTCTAATGTTTAACACTGCAGCCTCACAACTCTGCTGACCTGGGCTCTGGGCTAAGATTACTACAACTGCACTGGAGCTGTATTTACAGTGTTGAGTTACTGCTAATGCAACCAAGCATTTCCTGCTGCTGTATTACTTCAAATTAAATCTTTCCAAAAGTGAATCTCTTCATTGTGGAGGAAATGTAATGCTCTTGTCACAGAGATTAAATCAGTGGATCAGTTTTAAATATTTCAAAGGAGAAATAGCACAAGAAAACAAAACAAACATGAGCTGCTGGATAAAGAGCTGCAGGCAACAGAATCTCACTGCAGTTTAGCAAACCAGCTTTTCTCGAGTTTATCGCCATGCAGAAACACTGACATTAATGAGCTACCATGTCCTGTGGAAAACCATTTGTAACACACAACATGTTCTTGTTTTTGCTCAAGGCTCAGCTTGGTTTTGCCAGACGTATGAAAAAAAAAAGCCATGGGATGCTTTCGGGGTCTAATTGCAGTCGGTCTTGCTCAACAACAAAAGTTCAATATTATGGAATAGCTGCCAACTGTTAGACAGTAAAATTGAGCTCAAGATCAGGTTTGACCAAAATGACAGCATAACTCAACCAAGAAATAAAATTTACACAAAAAGAAAAATACCCATCTCACTGTTCACTAAAAAACTATACATGCAATTAATTAAGGGTTTTTGCTTTCAAGTGCAATCTTATTCCCCCTTAAACCATTTTCTCCTAAACCCTATCCATTTCATAAATAACAATAGATGTAGTTTGCCTTGGTGTTGCTTTCTTTTTTTTAGATAATCTTATTCTATTAATTTTCTTTTCATTCCCCTCTACTTCAGAATGACAGCCCAGCCATGAAGAAGGCAGTGTCCCTCCTGTCCCTCACAACCCCCAACAGTAACCGTAAACGTCGGCGTCTCAGGGACACGCTTGCTCAGCTCACGAAGGAGACAGAGATTTCCCCCTTCCCTCCGCCACGAAAAAGGCCATCAGCAGAGCACACACTGTCCATGGGTTCACTACTAGACATCTCAAACACCCCTGATACATGCAAGGCCTTGGCAGGTAAGAGGGGACTGGAAAACACCTGTTCGAACCCTAAAACCCGTTTAATTGTCTGGTTGATAATCAGACCTGATCAGGCGCTGGGAGCTAGCAGTGTTAAAATGTATGGGAGGACCTGATGTCTGATTTAGTCTAAATGCAGCCTTAAACCATTTCTGGTATATATCAATAGAAAAAATTAAAACCTTTTCGTAAATTCTGTGATTATGGTCAGTTCTCTCTTCCTCATGAGAGACCATTAACAAGATGAATCCCCCTTCATTCCAGAAGATAGAGTAGGGAACAGTTCAGACAACAAGGGATACAATACTGTGACCCGAGATAGGATAAGGAGGAGGAAAACCAGGGACCGGAGGACTAGGACAGACAAGGCAGAAAGAAGGAAAAGGTCCTATCCGAGAACAAGTACATTTCAACAAGCAGAGGAGGAGCAGCAGCCAGGAACTTCTGCAGGTCAGGTTCTTTGTGTAAGAGTAGGACTTGTATAAAGGCTTATATAAAGTTGTTGTTAAAGGATTGAAGAACTTTCAATCAAATAGTATCACCGTCAAGACAGCACAAGTGTTGTATTTAGAGTATGTTAAATATAAACCACCCTTTGAGGAACTTTCAGACCTTTTTGCTGCACCCAACTGGTGAAGTTTTAACCTTTCAGACACAAATAGAAAGGATCTCTTGTCTAGGTTAAATCAGATGATTGTCAAAACCTATAGAGTTAAATTTATTGCATTAATTTTGAACTTGAATCTGATGTTTAGAATTATGCGTTTTCCAAAGACCACAAAAATTCAGACTGCCTGCAAGATTTTTTTCATGCAGTAGTACCATAACTATAATACATTTTGGTGCAGTAGACAAGAGGCTGTGTGGTTAGTTTGTGTGCAACTGTTTCCTATTTTGTCCAGATTTATAATAAACCTGTGCTCAAGGCCTACATTTCTCCTTTTGTTTCTGTTTTTCTAAGCACAGTGATGTAATGTAGAATTTCTTATGATGCAGTCCCTTTATTATTTTAAACTGCCGGTATGTTAGATTTTAACAGATATGGCAAACTTTGTTGCAGTGCATATATTTAACTTATGGCAATTACATTAAGCTAACAAGTTCCTACCCCATCATTTTTGTCCAAATACACACAGGAGTGTGTGGTGGCCATGTTGTAGGTTTTATTTGGATCTTTAAAAAAACTTGTGTGACTTAATATTTCAGTTCAGCCCTAATTTCATCATAATTGCTAAAATCACACGCCTGACAGTGACTGGCTGTGCTTCAGTGCAGTATTAACAACTTGCCTTCTTCCTCACCTGTCTTCTTCCTCCAGAGAGTTCAAAGCCATCCAAGTGTTCGACCCCGGTTCTGTCCAAACAGTCAGCCAGGTGGCAGGTCTCCAAGGAGCTCTACCAGACTGAGAGCAACTATGTAGACATTCTAAGCACCATCCTACAGGTAGCAGTGTGCGCGTCTCTGTGTGTTTGCACAATGTGGAAAAGTCTAACACTGCCTCACAGGTTGGCCAGTCAGTTTCCCTTGACAACAGTTTCAGGCTGAGCTACAATCATTAAGTTAGTGTGTGTGCATGTGTGCGTGCATGTCCGTGTGTGTGTGTGTGTTTGCATGCATGCTCTCACTTGACCTGTCTTATCAGTTGGTCCCAGCAGAGAGTCAGACAGCTGACCAGTGAGGGAGAAAATGACCTGCCTGACCATTTCTCTTTCTGTCTCCTGCCCTTTCAAAGTCTTTTTCTCTTTTTGCTTTTTTGCTTTTTTTCTCTTAAGTCAATTTGACATTTATATACATCTGAAAAACAATAGACAAACATGTAAAGAAATCAACAAACCTAAAAATAACAGAATAATACTAAAAGTTTGTGAGTTGTGAGTTTCTTTTTCCCAGTTGTGAGTTTTGCAGTTTCAAAAGGGTTTATCAGTTTATCAGTTTTTCTGTCATGTAGATTTACTCGTCTACCTCCATTCAATGTTCTGGGTAGGAAGAGCTGCTTTGCAACATTTCACTGGTTTTTCAACTTATTTACGGTATTAAAGCAAAGACACCTAACCCTTACTAAAACATTTTCTTTACTAAAAGTTATATAACTTTGTAGCATAAAGGCATGTCACATCCTAATATCTTTTGCAATATTTAGAGAGACATTTTCAGATACATTAATATTTTGTCAAATTTCCAACACGTTACTACTGAACCATGATTCCAGAGTTAATAATCTAAGTCTATCCACTCTAATTTATTCTTCTCATGTTTATTTGTCTACATAAACATTCTGGATTAGACATTCTTAAAACTCTTTTTCTTTTTTTTCACTTTGTGTGTTATCTGGTTTGCACCAACTTGGCAGCCAAAAGCATTCTTTCAATATCTTGAGACACTTGCCCCATCTCAAATAAACTTTGGTAATATTCAGTAAAATGGGTTTGGGAGATCTCTAAAGGTAGGACTTAGCTGCACATTGTCTTCATTGTCTCACTTTTTGAGCTGATCTGATTTTGAGCTCCTCTACTGATCGTAGCCCCCTACGTAATTAATTTTATTTAGATTTCATCTGAAATTAGATGATTCCGGAATTATTTTTGATGAAGTGAAATTAATTTGTAACATGTATTTTTAAAATATTGATTTTGTTCTCTTGAAGTTGTCCATATGTTTCTAGAAGTTTCGCCAGTACTAGAAGTGCTTTAATATATAGTTCAAGAAAGACTATGAAAGCAAAGAATCCTATTTTGTGTTGCACTCCATTTGCAATAACACCCTTTTTGAATTTCTCATTTGCCTTGTTTTTCTTTAATATATATTTTTCATGCTATATTTCTTTTTTTGTCTTGCTTCTCTTTTTCATTCCCTCTCTGCTATGACCTCTTTACCTCAGTTTTGCTGTTTCCTTCTTCTCTGTCTTCTGTCTGTTTCTTGTTGCATTCTACTGGGTTTCATTTGTTTTTTACCCTCACAAAAAGGCGGTGTTTTAGCTGAGTCTGGGACTATATTTCTAGCCCCATCTTGTTTCGTACTGCCTTGACTCTAAAACCTTACTCCCCACATGCTGCTTGGAATTGCCTGAAAAATGCTGTTGTAGCTCCACTACTGTGCCATTTATCACAGGAAAACACAGTGGAGGCTGACTCCATAATCCAAACATTTAGTACTCAGTGCATGCTAGGCATTAGTTGTAGTGCTGTCGATTACTGCCTATTTCATAGTCAATCCATGCTCCTTTTGAGGTTTTACACTACTGAAAGCAAGAGGAAAATTTACCTGATCTGTACTTCTGAGTACAGCGGTTCTATTTTTCCTCCCACAGCCATTTAAGGCACAAATGCACTGACTCACACTGTGCAGGCAAGAACATTAGTATTACATATTAAAAGTAACATTTTTTTGAAAGGAACTGGTGGCTCTGTGGGGTTGGAATTTCAAATCTGATACCGACAGTACACCATAAGAGCAATTATTAACACCTGTCAAACGAGGCATGTAAATGATCCCTTTCAGTATGTTGAGGCTTTTACCGAGGCAGCAGCTAGTACAAACCCATGTTCAGATAGGCAGCAGACAGTAAATTGCTAATTGGACTTCCTTTTTTCAAAATGACAGTAATACAGGTTGACTGGCTATGTTGGTACAAGGTAATGTTTTGTTGTGCAACCTAGGTTACACAACAAAATAAAAGTTTGTGGTTCTTTAGACAATGAAATACAATACAGTAGAACAGCATGAACAAAATAAAAGCATTCAACACATTTATTTATAGACACGTGCACCCACGGGTAGATATATACACCCAGAATTTAATTCTTTGCATGGTAAGGTACTAACATTTTTTTTTGAGACACGTATGGCTTTCCACCGAATCATCCGTATAGTTTGTTTATTGATTACGTCTGTTAGTGCAGATGATGATGCAAAACAGACCCAAAAGACTGGACTAGTCTAAAATTATTGCCAGTTCTAGCAGATGCAGGTGAGTCATCATACTGGTAGCACTAATTAAAGAACAACTACTCCTAAAAACAAAGCACTTTTGTTCAATGCAGTTTACAATGTCCCATCTTGATTGGATTTAAAGGTCCTAGGTTAAAGGTCACTTGAATTCACATCTGTTCTACAGAGTGCTACAGGAATGGCTATAGGGATATTTTTGAAGCCAAGACTTTAGAGGCCTTAAGTATTGCTGACTGATATTTTGAATTTTTTTCTTTATGCATTTTTTTGAACGTTTAATGCAAGTGTGTTTAAGTGTATTTATGGGCTTCTCTCGTATCTGTTATTATTTAAAGCTTTTCAAGCTTCCGCTAGATAAAGAGGGGCAGGTCGGCGGCCCCATCCTTGCCCAAGAAGAAATTAAGACGATATTTGGCAGCATTCCAGACATCTATGAGGTTCACACCAGAATAAAGGTAGTGTCCAAACAATCAATTCATTTAATTGACTGACACCTCACATGAAAAATAATTTGAATCTAATTGTTTAAATGGTGTAACTTTTGAACAGCAATTATCAATTTATTATTTGGTGTGCATGATTCATTCATTTGTTTATTATTTTTATTCATTGTTTTATTATTTTTAATTTTGATCATCAGAGTGACCTTGAGGAGCTCCTGACAGACTGGTCAGAGGACAGGAGTGTAGGGGACATAATTCTCAAATATGTAAGTGCAAACAAATTCCTACTAGTATGCAGATATTAAATTTGTCCTTGCATATGTGCTTGTGTGTAAAAGAAAAAACCAACACATGGTTACCTATGCACAGTTGCTCACGTGTCTCGCAGAATTGTTAAAATTAAATTAATGGTAAAAGTTGAGTCAAATGAGCCATCTAATCAGAAAACTTTACAAATATTAGGAGTAAGTTTTTCCTGTTGATTTTACGTTACAAAAGATCACAGCCACTGATCAGCCACTGTCTTTTCTTGAGAGGACAACGACATGCTCACATGAAGTGACCCATGGCAATAAAATAGTTTGAGGACAGGTCTTTACATGGAATGCAGCTCAGGCCACATATTGCTGTCCGTGTCCAACTGAATCCGACAATCACTCTGTTTTTTATGTCCGAAACCGAACCAAGACAAACACAGTTTCAAACTGAAGCACTGAGCTTGTGTCATGCACTCGCAATGTTGTTACATTTTAACTGCTGGCTGAATCCAACCCAAACCTGAACATATTTTCAAAATGTTTGTTTGGGCTCAATTTGACCCATCTGCTTTTCAAAAATGTATATCAATAATGGCAACATGTTACTTTTAGACTTAAACCTTTTTTAACATGTTTATAAAGCCATTTCTTAATAAAAAGAAATGGGTTCTTTTCATGACCTGCAGATAGTGAAAGGAAGTTGCTATTACTGCAACCCTGTTAGCTTAATCTAGCCAAACCTACCAATTCTGTGTACAGTCAACCCAACCTCATAACCTGTGTTATCAATACATCACTCAAGTTTATCCAATACATGAAGTTATAAATGTGCAATGGCTTGTTTTCAGTATAGCAGCCGTGGCTCGGCACCCATAGTGCTGCTGAACTGGATGATGGCCAAGATCCTATTAACTGAGAGACAACTGAAGAGTCTCATTTCCCTCTTAGATATACACTGCTCACTTCACTCCTCCATAGTTAGGCCACCACAAGGTTGAGGGTAAACTTAAACGTTTCCATCTTGTAGCAGTTGTAACAGTTAAAATTGTGAAATTTAACTGAAGCTCTGTGTCTCACTGTGTTGCTTAGAAACAAGATGATAAATATCAAGTAAAGAATTTAGGGATTGTAGCTATTACCAAGGTTTGTGCAGCTGTGTGGGAGTGTCCAACTATTTGGAAAAGCAAGTTAAGTCCTTGTATTCTCTTGTGACAGAGTTGTTCGTCTCTGAATCTGATCGGCTAATTGGCTACAGCAGTGTGACACTGGGCTGTGTTTTTACCTGAGTTGATTCATTAGTCAGTCTGTTAGAACCTCTCCCTTACTGTGTTGGATTAGGCAATAAAGTGTATCCTTGTCTTATCTTGTTGCGTGAAGTATTCCCTTTTTATCTGAAGGGGTGTGTATGAGTGTGAATAACCCACCATTTTAGCCAGGTTGTAGTTTTATGTCCTCATTAGCTGCTGCCTCTGCGGGCAAACTTTGTCGCATCCCTCTTGAGCCGCAGTCCTTTGTCCTGCCATCCTTGATATCATTCTGTTTTAAAAGGTTGAACATGTACAGTTTGTGGGGGTGGGCAATCCTCAACTACGGTTATCAGCCTTTTGTGTTTCCAGGAGTCACTTGCAATGTGCAATCCTATTTTTTTTTTTCTGCAACCTTTCAAAATCCAACTCTGAAGTACTTATTTCTCCTAACCTGTCCTCATCTTCTCTTTTTCCAGTCTAAAGAGCTGGTGAAGGCCTACCCACCCTTTGTCAACTTTTTTGAAATGAGCAAGGAGACCATTGTTCGGTGTGAAAAACAGAAGCCACGCTTCCATGCTTTTCTCAAGGTTTGTGCATGTTAGTTTATGAGGTTTGTGGTTGCATACACGGATGAAACTTTCAGGAGGTACAAAGAAAAAAAGTGTATGCTAGCTGTCTGAGAAATGTGTTCTTGCTGAATTCATGTAAAGTATTTCTTACAAACACAATAATAGAGGTACAGGCCTGCTCATATATATTAGTCAGCTTTTAAGTGTAATTTTGTACATCATACATAACTTCCTTCTAATATGTATGTTGTCAAAAAGACATACCCATGTTTCTGTGGGTTGCTCTTTAAAAAGTGCAAAAAGAAATGATATAACCACACATACATATATTTTGCAGATCAACCAGGCCAAGCCAGAGTGTGGCAGACAGACACTGGTGGAGCTGCTCATCAGACCTGTTCAAAGATTGCCTAGTGTGGCCCTTCTTCTTAACGGTAATACAAATACACACTCTTTCATTTTTAAAGTACAATTGAATTTTTTTTTTTTTTTTTTTTTACTTATTTCATTCCTCTGTCATTTTCCCCCTTATCTTTCTCCTTCCATACCTCTCCCTATTATCTCCTGCTCATACTGTCTGTAATTTCTTGTTCTCTGTTCTTTTCTAGTCACCTTTTACTACATGATTTTAATCTCTTCCTGCCTTTCTGCTTTTTAAACTTTCCATTTTTTTCACCTTTACAGACATAAAGAAGCATACATCAGATGACAATCCAGACAAGATAACACTGGAAAAAGCAATTGAGTCTCTTAAAGAAGTCATGACGTGAGTTGGCATGGCCTCACTGGCCTTTTGTGACTATCACACAGCCAGTGTTGTTTGATCACTTCTAACTCTTTATATGATTTCCCTCTTATCATACTAAGTCTTTACCATTAAATAGGTTAAACTTGTAATAATTTACCGTTTGTTTCTCTGTGTGTTGTTTATTGTTTTTTAAATGTTTTGTTACCATGTTCATGTTTGGGACAAGGATTTGAATTTGAAAACTTGATTCTCTTTTAGTGCCCTTTTAGATCATTTTGTAGTCAAATTTAGTGCTGTGTCACTTATTCTAAAATCTCCCTTTGAGCTGAAGTTAAAACAGGTTCAGGTTACTTTAAAACACGACTTTTACAGTAAGTGTGCCATGTCAAGCTATATAAAACATGCAATGCAAAACATGCACAATACAGAAGTCACACAGGAAGTGCCACACCACTTGAATTGTTTCAATGCAGCATTTTAAATGCTTTTCTTTGCTTATTTTTGTATTCCTTGCAATTTTTTGAGAGCTTATAATTGCTAGTTTAAATTAATTGTTGGTATGGTCAGTCATCGATATAAACCACACAGAGCTACTGATGCAAGTCTGCCGTTGGCTGGTTACTGGTTACTTTTACATTCCCCCTGACTGTGGCTAATGAAGGAACAAATGATTTCGTGTTCCAATCATGAGCACTTTAAGAATAGGAGGATGAATTTATCATACTTAAACGAATGCTTTTACATTAGGTTAGTTAAAATGTTAAACTGTTTTGCAAAATGTTTTGAATGTTGTTACTGGAAACATGTTCTAGTAACCAGTAATATGGATGCATCTAAGTATTATTTACTTGTTAATCAATTGATTACACTAGAGGAGGTTTGACAGTAGTTTGAATGCCTCAAAGTCAGTACATTTCTTGTTTTGTCCTACTGTCACTCCTCAAACCTGAAGAGGGTACATTTTATGATGATTTGAAACTAAAATAAGTAGCATATACTCACCTTTAATTATTTGGAGCTAACACAGCATGTTGTCTCTAACAACTCAGAGAAGTGATGGATTATTTACATTTTTGCAGCTAACTATTTTTCTTTTGGTCAGCTATTCAATTTTTGGTTTAATTGTTTCAGCAGTGCTGAGATAAATATGGATGTTATTTTCCTCCATTATGTCACTTACCTCCCCCTTTTCTCCCACAAGTCACATCAATGAAGACAAGAGGAAGACAGAGGGCCAGAAGCAGATCTTCGATGTTGTTTATGAAGTTGATGGCTGTCCGGTAAGTTTACATTTATTTTATATGCTAAGGCAGTGATATTATGTTGCTTTCCACCAAACGTAAATAAATAGTTATAAAAGCTCTCCAAAAAGCTGTTTATTTTAGGTGATAGACATTAAAAAATAGGCTTGAATGTGGGAATTCCAAGCAGCAACTTCAGGGGCTGCAACATGAGTCCAATGAAGAACCCTAAATAACTGCAGTACTCCTGCATACTCATGTGTGACTGGTTCCACAAGCAAGTCAGGGCCCTGAATTTACAAAAATGTACTTGCTTATAGCTTGGTACCAAAAGCAGTTTTGGTCACTATAGCCATAGACCTTGTTCATGACAACTGTACAGGAAGCTAGCTGGTAGGCCTCACCTAAGCTAAGCTGTAGCTCTAAAGTTGATCTTAAGGTCATGTTTGTGGTTTTTGCATTTTGGAGCATTTGTCGTGCAAATGTTGGAAAAATATTTTTGTTTGCTGTGCAGAAGATTATATTAAGATCCCATTGAAGAAATCTTTGCTCGAGCCACGCACTGCCTCGTTGCCCATTTATGGATTATCAAAGAGTTAGACGCAGTATGACAGAGCGTGATCCTGTCCCAAGATGTAGTTTAGTTATGATCACATTGGCTGATAATATCTAAAGGTGCCCATACATGAAAAGAACTGCTCTCTGCTCGCAGTGCCATTTAAGTGCCTGTTTAAGTGACTACAGTATGCCTGGTTCCCTACATGAAGAGAAAATTTCCTCTCCTCTGAAGCTTTCCCTTTTCTCTTTTCTAGCTTAATCTGTCTTTCTCCATTTGTCTCTCATCTTTTGCCAACACTCTTGATTTCCCCTCTTACCTTCTTTGCTGTGTTTTCTCTGCAGGCCAACTTGCTGTCCTCCCATCGCAGTCTGGTTTATCGGGTAGAAACAATTGCCTTGGGAGATCAGCCATGCGACCGTGGTGAACATGTCACACTCTTTCTCTTCAATGACTGCCTTGAGGTGAGAATACACTTGAACCCCCATAAACCTTTTGCCATCCTACACTGAACATATTTATACCTACGGGCCTTTATAACAGTACTATAGCATAAGTATAAGACTTTGGAAGCGACAAGTGACAAAATATAACAACCATGTTTGAATAAAATTACTTTTTATATGAATTTGAACATAGTTGGGAACATTTTTGATTGTGTAAGTTCACAAAACATATCACAGAGATATAGGCTTTTTTTTAGATTTTAACATTTAAATGTAACATATTTGATGTCTAAGCGTGTCCAATGACATTCAGCCACTAAACTACAAGGCAATGTTACATTTGCCTTACACACTCAAGTTCTTGTTAACAAAAACACTCTTTGCTCCATTTTTAAGCTAACAATTGGCCAACTATTTGATAACTGCTCTTCAGTAAGTAAACTAGTTCAGAATAAAACAATTTTTCAAATTCCCTGTTACGTCAACCAACACTGTCCCTGATGGATCCCTTCCAGACTAAAAGCATTTCAGAGGCTTCTAAACCACTGTCCTGTCTGTTAGAAAAGGTCCTAATTCAGGGTAGAGAGTGGAATCACTTCTTTTCACTAATAAGCTGGCAATTAGAACCTCAGAGATATATTTTTTTTCTCTTTGATAAAACTCTTGAATTGATGAATGACATGATGGCAAATTCTGAGAACTAAAGAGCTGGGGGGATAACTACAGAGACGCTTGGGAAGCTTATTTTCTAGCAGTTGGCTCTCAAGTTATAGTGGGTCATAAATCCTTTAACACTTGATTTTAATAGCATTTTGTGTTAAGCATGACATCAAATATAGTTTAGGTGGGTTTTTTTTCTTACATTTTCTAAAACTGCAATAGTTGCCATTGGTGTCATTTGTTCTCTTTTATGTCATGTAGTGTTTGTTTGCAACAGATTTTACTGGAGGCTTTTGGAAGCATTCAGTGGAGTTTTACTTGTATATTATTGGATGAAAGTCTAACTTTTTAGATGAAGTTGCTACATCACCTGAGATCCCTTGTTTTACTACATTTTGAACTCTCAGATATTAAATCAGAGATGTTTTATCTCCATGTCCTGCACCTTTCTCTGCTTGTATCTTGTTTATTGAGCGAAAGTCAGCATGGATCCCAGCGTGTTCTTAAAAAAACATGCTGAGATCCATTTGCCAATTTGGTGGTGAGGAGGTTAAGGGGCCTTTTGCAGAACAGCAAGTTTGAAAGGGTTGATTCATGTGTGTGCAGTCTATCACTGCTGACATAGTCAGTGTTTGTGTTAATTAGCAAAGGGGCAGCAGAGGAACAGAACAAGGCAGCGATCATGGAGGAGATGGCTGGCTGAGCTGATTCAGGAGTGTCAGTGACACTCCCTAATGAGCGCGTGTGTGTGTGTGTGTGTGTGTATTTTTTAAACAGACACATACAGAAGTCATGATGTATAGTACAGTAGGTGGCCCCACCACTTTCCTCCATTATCAATAATTATTGATTAATACTTGCATTTATATAATTACAGTCTGACCCTCTTTACTTACACTTCCAAAATAAGTATGACCTATGATGTAGTGTCCTATTTTATCCACTCCCACACATCTTTCTCTTCCTCCCTTCCCATCTCTCTTTTGTCTTCCTCAGCATCTAATTAATGTGGCATTAATGAGTTGCATCGTTTACCTCTATGAAGGCCTCATTGATTTATTGCCAAGTAACCGATAGCAGCTTCACCCACACACTGCATAATCCACCCACACTTCATTTAAAATTGCATGGACACACACGCACACACACACATAAACACAGTGGGTGTTATTTGAAAGTTGCCTTTCTTTAAATTTATTGCCAAGTTTGTGTCTAATGTTGTGTGTTTGGGTGTTTGCATCTCTGCAGATTGCAAGGAAGCGACACAAGGTGATCAATACATTTAAGAGTCCACTGGGACAGACGAGGCCACCACCACCACTCAAACACATTGCACTGATGCCACTGTCTCAGATTCGAAGAGTTCTGGACCTGCAGGACACAGAAGGTAACATAGTGACAACATATACACATTAGAAACTAATGATGTTACTGCTCTTCACACTTGAAGTATCCCTGTAATACAGCACAGTGTTGGAAAAAAAGAGCGAGGGGCGTATCCACAGTCCTCAGTCTGTGAGACAATATAATCCAAACTTTATGCAATGCTTACATGTGACATATCATAACAGTATCACAATAAAATCACATGAAGATGTTTAATGACACCATGAGCACCTGTTGTTTCAAGCAGGCTCAAAAAAAGCATCCTTTATCCCTTAATGAGCCTACAGTGGTAGTAACATTCTTACAAAATTAATTTAAAATAGTTAAAATGATCAGTTATCAGTGGTTCTTTACTAAAAAGTGTATATATTGATTAAAAAACTGACAATTGATATGTAATGTGTGAATATTAGAACTTTGTCCGAAACTCTGACCCATCCCTCGTTCTACTCCATACCAAGAAGCAAACTGAAAGAGCAGCTGAGTTCACAATTTCTGCATTTGTGAAACATGACTTATTGTAGCAATATAACAAATAGTGCTGATTTTACAATAAATTACGAAGGATATATTTAAGTGGCAAAAATTTAAAATAACACATTTGACATAAGTCAAATGATAACCAACAAATGAAGCACCAATGGTGATAAAACCACACGCATCTTTGTGGGTTTCCCAGTCAATAGGTTTAAATATCATTAAAATAACAAAGAATGCTCCAAAATCCCACATATCAGGGCACAGTTTGATACATTGATGGGAATAAGTGAAGGAGGTTTAAAAACAAGTGCTTCTTACTTCTTTTATTTCTTTATTGCATCCACCCCTGTAGTTTCTTGTAAGAACATATTGTTCAGAGACAAATGCTATTTTCTCACAAAGAATGGTAATGATTGATGCTAATGGAGTTTGGATGAAGCACTGAAGTTGATTTTTCTTGTATGTTTTTTTTCTTTCACCACTTCTTCTGTCTTCTCTTATCTTTGCATCTGCTTCTCTTTTTTCCCCATCCAACACTCTTCCTCTACCATCCTCATCCTTTCCTTATCTCATTCTTTTCATCTCAATCTCTTCACTGACTGATTCCTCTCCTTCCTTCTTTCTGTCACTGCTCATTATTTTCTCTCACTCACATTATCACTGTCTGTCTTCTGTCTCTCACTCTTTTGATTCCTCCCTTCAGAGTGTGTGAATGCATTCGCCTTGGTGGTTCGCCCTCCAACTGAACAGGAAAACTTGTTGTTCAGCTTCCAACTGGCCGGAGAGGAAACAGTTAAAAGTGCCTGGCTGCGAACACTTTGCCGCCACGTTGCCAACACCATCTGCAGGGCTGATGCGGTAAGTGGCCACACACTCACGCACATGCACACACATACGCATACACACACACACAAATACACACACAAAGAAAAGGAGTTAGTTTGACAGATCAGCAGGCAGGGAAGGAAGCTCTGATAGCTCTATCAACAGCAGTTTACACTGAAAGAACCTTTTTCTCTCCAAAAACAAATTGGTCTAGTCTCCGTCTTGTCACCATCCTCAAGCCCCAGGAAAAAAAAAAACCTGTACTACTGGTGATTTTGGTTTTCTGGCCAAATTTGGAATAGAAAACTGACAAAAAATACTAAGCTGTAAAACCAAGAATAAAACTTCTAAAATCTTATTCAAAAGTGTGATTTTAAGATTGAAAGTTTCCCAGCGTATTCTGACTGGAATCTTCCTGGTGCTAGTTGAGGTTATAACCTTGCCTTCATTGGCTCAGTAAGTTGGTGACTTGCTTTTATGGCTGCTGAACAATTAGATTCATAGTTATTTCAGGCAAATTTGAGATTTTGATTTTTAAGACAATTTCTCAATGACCACAACTCCTCTAAACACTGGATTTCCTTTCTCAGTAAAAATAATTTAACTTAAAAAACTTTGATAGTATAAATTTAAAATGTATATTTATTTAATATACGATGTGTACCTGAGTGTTGTTTTTATTTGGTACACATCAAAATCCAGTGTTCACACTTGTTGAAGTTCTTTGCAGTTGTTGTGTTCATTTGTGGTTTTTTTTGTGTGTATGGGATTAGACCACTTAAACCCAGTCATGCACATTGAATTTTTCTTAAGAGTTTGGTTTGAGAGAGAGAGAGTAAAAGCTCAGAAATATGCAACAAGTAAAATCAGAGCTCAGTATTTCTCACACAGTGTTGATATTGTGATGGGCCACCACAAATAAACTGTGAGTAACGAGGCTTAGATTGAGTTTCAGATGTTAAGGAGTGCAATCACATCAGTCTTAAGGAAAGGGGCTTCCTTGCTATAACTTAATCAATTAAATAAAAAGGAATACAGGCTACACTGGCAAGGCTTATTTCCCTATACCAGTTTTTAGTTGGATTTTATCTTTTCATCATTTCATTTTTATTTTTAATTAAGAAAAATATGGAATATCACCAAATTATCTTTTCACTGTTTAGGGAAAAAATATGGATAACTGAATCATTACAAGCAGATTAAGGTCAATGGTTTTTTTACCCAGTGGCAGATATGGAGGTGAGGCTGTCTGCTGTGTTTAGCAGAGCAAGCAGCAGGAGGCGATGTTGGCCTCTGTCTGCCTGCCGCCTCGCAGCTGCATTCCTAATGCTGTTTTCACTGGGTCAGCGCTGCAACGTGAATACCAACGAGTTAGAGCCCTGCTTGTTAACAAGCCCTCTGCAGAGTGAGGGGGGAAGAAATTACGACTGTGTGTGTGTGTGAATCTTACTACACATCCCATCTTGGAACTATGTCATAATGCTATGTATTTGTAACATAATGCATCTATGGATATTGATTACAGGAATTGCACACTTAATTTCATGATTTATTTTATTAAGTCTGAGGCTGTAATGTATTTTGTCTTGTAACCAGGAGGACCTGATTCAGTGTACAGACCCAGACTCACTACAGGTCAGCACCAAGGATATGGACAGCACTCTGAGCAAAGCTTCCAGGGCTATCAAGAAAACCTCTAAAAAGGTAAAGGCGGAAGAGTCAAATTCTCATGATTAACCTTTTTTACTGCACCTTTTACAGGTTTGGGTCATCCTAATATATATTTGTTTGTGCAAAAAATTGAATTTTTAATGCTAAATTATGCAGGAACATGAATGAAATAATTACAAGAAGTGTAGTATGATTTGCCATACATGACAGGATCGTCACCAGCCTCACTTCACCTCACTTCACTGGAGAACACTGGAATTCCCTCGCCAAAATAAAGCGAAAAAAATCATCATACTTCTTTATGTGATTTTTGAAGCTGCTTGAGCAAAAATTTACAAGAACAATTGGGTTAGGAGACTTTGCAAGCATGCTATCAAATAGCTGATTAAGCGAAAGTGATGCACAAACCATTACTGATTTAATCTCCGGTGGTTTCTAATCCAAAGAATTTCAAACTACGCCAATACAATGGAAGCCTACAGCAGCCACATTCTAAAATAAAAAAAACAGCAGAAGAAAAACACAACATGCCTTCATACCTCTTCATACCTCATACCTTCTTCAAGTCTCCAGAAGAATCAACTTTCCAATTAGACACAAAACTGTGAAGTTAAAATTGTGTTTTTAGCAAAAAAAAACAAAAAACATGAGATCAGCCAGAACAGGACACAGCATCAGCCATGTGTCTGGTGTCTCGCAAGAGCTTTTCAACTAAATACACGCTAACATGGACGCAGCTCCTGTGTGGGAGACTACAGACAGTTGATTCTCCTCATCACTTGGATGACACCACACAAGCAGTATGAAAGTATGTTATGTTTTTCTCCTGTTGTTTTATTTCCGTTTTAGTACTCAGCTACAGTAGGCTTCCATTGTATTGACATGGTGTGGAATTCTTTCTTCCTCTCAAACTCCAGAAGGGCTATGTGGCTTAGAAAATGTCACCAGAGCTGCCGTCGACATAGTGATGAGTGGAAATTGTGTAAAATTTTAATTTTAGGTGTACTATCTCTTTAAGTCTTTCTAGGCCCCAGACACATCAAACTAATATTAATGAACTAGTATGGGTGTCGAGAGCCTAGTGGTGCATTGCCACATGTCACCTGAGTGTTGGCCAGAAACAGTCAGAACTCGCCTCAGTGACTACAACCAGTGTTCAACTAGCAAACACTTTCTGCCCCTGTATAGAAGATTACTCTTCAGACTAGAAAGTGGAGGTTGTTTACATCCATCATTGAGAGAGGAAACTGAAGAAAATGAAAGCAGATATAGGTACAACAGATGTCATAAGAAAGCAATTTTTGCGAGCCATTTTAACAACAATCTTGCCCACTAATTAGATGATTCAATGATATAAAGTCTGTTTCTAATCAAGAGTATGTCTGATGAATAGCTGCAAATGACGCTGACACTGACAGCCCCTGCTATTTTGGTTTTAAAAGAAGAAAAAAGAAAAAATAATACATCATGGGCAAAATCATGAATACTACAGCTAAAAGATGCAGGGCCATTCCCAAACTTGTGTCAAGAATTTCAATTAAATGCAACTTCTCATTTTAAAACTTTTCTAAGGTCTTTCCTGTTAAGCATGTTATGTTGAGAAACTTAACAGTTTCGTCAAACAGAAGCAATACACCACTAGGACTTCATTTATGTATGGGAACAGCCAATCTGACAGTTTTCACTCATGGATGGGCTCTGCCATTGATATAATATGCTGAATCAGCAGAATAGGCACTGACCAGGGTTGACAATAGCCATGAATGCGGGACACACTTCAAAAACTAGGGTGACAGAAGTCCAACAATGACTGTCAGTGTGGTATATCATGGCACAGATTCTGAAAATTGAGTGGCTAATAATCTGAAGATCAGTGCAAAATTTCCACAATACACTTATGACAAAGAACCGCTGACAAAAATAAATGTATGAATTATTTTTTACTTATTGTTCTGTGGATGTGTTTGTGCTAGGTTACAAGAGCTTTTTCCTTCACCAAGACCCCGAAGCGTGTGATCCAGAGGGCCTTCATGGCTACTGGCACTCCGGACGAGAAAAGCCAGAGACTGAGTTGTGAAAACCACGCCTGCAGCAGTGCCACATTGGCTGTAAGTCTTTCTGTTTACTTGCTTTTCTGAAGACACCATTAGTCTAAAACTTCAACTGTACTGATAATGCTACCACCAAGTTAAAATGTGTTTTCTTTGTTTAATGTATTCGTTTGTCCTGATCAGAACTCAACTAATACACAAAAGTAGGCATATTGAAATGGCATGTAATATTACACCAATTATACAAACTCATATTTTGTGGGGAGAAAAAGAATTAAAAATGTTTTACTCACTTTATACATACTACCTTGAAAAAACGCAGTAAGTTTACTGAACTTCCAAAGGTGTTAAAAATGTCTCTACTTTGTCTTACCTCACAATTGCTTCTGGGTGGCTGTTGGCTGTCTATCTGTCCATCTATCTGTCCATCTGCTCCTCATTCCCTTTTTATTGTCTCTATCTCTTTCTCTTTTTACTAAGGTGATTGATCTCACCATCAAACCGTGATAGAACAGCTTTCAGTCAGACTCAGTCATTTTGATCTAACTTGATTAAAAAGCAGGAAAAAGGCTTCTGCTCTTAAATGTGCTGGGACTTTTTTCTGTACCCTTGTAGAACTGTGTTATTTCAGCAGCGGTCTCATTTATTCTTTACACTTTCATTGCTACTGTTTGAATTGTTAATTTTAATTTGCATTAAAAAAAATAAAAATTTCCTTTGGTGGAGCTATTGATACAAACCTGATTACTGAGGATCAGGATTTAAAACAAATTTTACACTGATAGAGAAAGGTTTTACTGTTTGTTTTTTTTTCGATTATAATTATTGTTTTTGCTTCTTTTTGAATTCTGTCATTTTTGCTAATTTTGTGATACAATAAGTGCTTGTTGACAGCAGCACAGAACCTATTGTCTCCAGATTCAAGTGGGACATCGTTGCTTTAGACAGCTAAAATTACACCTGTGGCTGGTAAGGCAAATACAGTAACACTGATTGTAAATGCTAGTTGCATCTGACTTATTTTAAAACTGGAACCCCATAAATTTTTAATGGTAATGGACATTTTTTTTAATGCCAGAGGCAAAAATAAGCATCCCATCAGTTAATGATTCAAGCAAGGGAGTACGTAATTACCCAAATCTAACAGGACAGAACAGAGCCACAAGGATCCAGGACTGGTTAACAAACAAAGGAGAATTATTATTAGGCGAGGTGCTGGCTATAAACATTGTCTTTTTGTTTAGATTTTCTTTTTTCTTCCTTTAACACTATAAAATACCATAGTATGAAATGTACCAAAATATAATTAGACAATAGCTTTTTGGGGGAGGGATTTAGCAAACAGTCACTCGTTGATTTAATAAGACACACAAGAGAGATTACAATATTGTGATTGTTTTTAT
>JAPZDV010000021.1:1440547-1465547 GCA_029814665.1 Acanthurus lineatus
AGACACCCAAGAGAGATTACAATATTGTGATTGTTTTTAAATGTCCTCTGAAGATATCTCCTTTCCACTCTGTCTGAAAACTTACTGCCTGCCATTTCCCTTACCTTGTGATATTCATTCTCCACCTCACTTTCCTTTTTTGCTCTTCCAGATGATGATTTCATTTCATTGTGTTTTGGCATGTCTTTTTTTTACCTGTCTAGTTTTGTGTTAATCAAAAGTAAATTCCTGCTACATATATGTATCATCTTTGTTATATACTCCAGATGTCTCGCTCCGCCTCCACATTCAGTTTGAGTGATTCTGCCAAGAGCAGTGCCATGGTGCAGCGCTCTAACTCTCTGGACCACCCCCCTGTCAGAGCCAGGGTCCCTGTCTGTACACGTACCCTCTGCAGCTCAGCCCAGAACCCTCCCCATAGCCAGCGCCCCAACACTGGCAATGAGTTCAACCCAAGCCTTTGCCCTAACTATTGTTCAAGCACCCAAGAGCGCAAGTCCATCCTTCATGCTCCGCTACCAACCCAACCAGTAAAACCCCATTCAAGCCTCTTCACTTCCAAGGAGTCCACAGCTTCAACCTGTTCCACTTCGACTATCATTCCAGCTATGCGCAACTCCAAAGACCCCCAGCAAAAATATAGCCAGCATGTGTCTAGACAACTTCCCTCTGTAGGGTTCCAACTAAGGTCCCTGGTTGCTCAGCCAGTTAATGTTAAAGGCAGAACCTTTTCTGAGTCCTACTCCAATTCCCAAGTCCCTCTGGACCCACGCAAAGCGGTGCTGACCAGTCCTCGCAGGGAGACTCTTCTCTAAACCATCGCCAAGCTCAGTGCCGGAGTTTGATGTGAGCAAACATTATTGTGCTCTAGTTTCAACTAGGGATGCACCAATAACGTTAATGATTTCAAATGAATCCTTACTACCTGCTGTACATTCCATGTTGGCTTTTTAACACTGGCCTGCCACTGGTGCATTTCTAGTCCCAAATCAACTCCTTAGAAGCTGAGACCCTTTGACAAAGATAGATCAAGATTACATAGATTAAGATTAGGTTTGATCTACAGTGTAACTGGTTAGATGAGTTAGATGAGGGGTTGGAAACATATAAGTAAGTGTACACATATAAGTTAGTATAAGTTAGAAGCCAATCTTCTCCCCACATGAAATTGGAATTACAGGGCAGAGATTTTAAGGGTTGATTTGAAATAGCCATGTTCCTATGAAACACCTGGATACTAACTGGTGATGGTGGTGGCTGGAAATATTCACTTGGTGCCTGTATGAATATTGGACAGCATACAAAAGGATGCAGTCAATCTGACTGGATGATAAGAGTTGTGTTGGGGTGAAACCTGGCTTTCCTCAGGAGAGAGGGACTTCTTTAATGGCATGTCATTGCATAGAATTTTTTTTTTCTGTAAACTATTAACCACATTAAAGTCAGCTTTTAGACACCTACATCTGAAGGTTTTCATGCTTAAGAAATGGGGTTTTACACAAATTGATAAATTGAAAAACCCTTTAAACATTTACAAAGTGAAAAAAAAAAATCATTTCTTTGGTTTCCCCGTGGTTGAAAAAAAAATATAGACATGTATATAAAAATCCACCCTGCAAAAGCACAGCTTTTTGAACCACATCTTGACTGCTTTACTTCAAGTCCATTGAGGTGGTGTAAAGAGGCAAAATTACAAAAAAAAGTCACTTTTTAGAATTGTTAAAGGACCTGACTGAAAATTTGTTTAATAATTTCTTACTACAGCCACAAAAGATGGCTGATTCTACAATATATTCACTTACTCTGAATTCAAAATAGTTAAATAAAAAGTTTGATCAGTTGATAGTGTAGCCTGATCATTTTTAAATTGATTATGTGACTTACAGTCATCGTCAAACCAGTAACACTGATCTCAGAATTGTGTGAATAGACAAACCACATCTGCCAAGTTCCAAACCTGAAGTGATCTTGAAAACCCTATTACCACAAAGCAATCTGTTTAGTTCATTTTGTTACAAGTCTAGATATTGTTTTAGGGTTTTAATTTTAAAAAATTTGGCTGATACCAATAGAACAATTTCAAGCCGTCTTGTATTTTGTAACCCCTCTGTGCTGTGATGTAGGATTCCACATCTGTCCTGCAGTTTGCCCCAGTGGTCTTTGTTTGTTGCTGTCTACAATATTTTCATAAAGCCCATCTCCCTTTTGTAATAAACAAACACATGCTGAGGGGAAAGTACACAGAACTTGTGAACCTAGGAAGTATGTGGTTTTAAGGAAGACAGCTAGAGGAGGTAAATAAGTAATAAACCCAAAAGAAAAAGCAAAACATAACAATACATATTGTAGAAAGTGCAACCACTTCACCACTTTTAAGCAAACAATGTTCTTTCATATTACAAACAGCCCAGACCAACTTGTTACCATAAGTGCTCGCCAAAACCTCTCCAAAACGATGCATGTTATGCAGAGGTGGAATAGGATAACTGAATTTCAACCACAGTTAACTTCTTTGCTGCCCCAAGAAGTCACTAAACCCAATCAGTTAAATTTCTTTACAGAATAATTTTAAACATTTAATTTTTATACAGATAGTTCAATTCGTACCACTTTACATTACTGCAGTGAACTGCATTATACTGTAGTTCTTGGACATATGTACAATATAATGGAAGTGTTGGGACACTCAAGAACTCCTATGTGTTAAAATTAAATATAAAATATATCACCAGAAGCAGAGACACATTTTTGATGTGTACATTTGAATATGTGCACTGGCTGAATCGCAAAAGTGACATTTACATGCACACTTGTACAAAACAACAGTTTACTAGCATACAAACCTAGTTACGACAGATGTTTAGGACAAATCTGTTTGCTTTGTTACCAAAGCTGCCCTTAACCTGGTCTTCCTCTCCAGTGAAAGCAGCCTGTTAATCTGCTCATTCATCCAGTCTTTATTAGCCGCTGTGCTTCCAAAGCCCTCTAGCACAACGTAAAAACACATTATCAAGGCCCCTGCTAACTAGTCCCTGTTTTTTATGCTGACACAAAGAGAAGGTGCACATGCCAAAGTGTTTGTGGGGGGCTTTCAGTGTATGTGTGTATGTGTGTGTGTATAAGCCAGGTGAAAAGCTACTGAAGTGTGATGGTATTGGCAAGGTTTGCCTGTCTCGATTAGTTAAGTGCCAAGGTTTGGCTTTGAAGGCAGGGAGGCGCTAGTATCAGCGTTTGTCTTTGTGCACTCAGTAATTAAAATGAGGCTGGAGCACATAAACCGACCTTGTCCTTACACACACACTCACACACGCCGACTATAAGCCAGACAACCCACATGACTCTCTATCTTGTTGCACAGACTTTTAAATAGTCACAGGGGTTGGGATGCTGGTATCAAACTGAGATGAGGAGCTGAATGGTGTTCAGTTGTATTCATTCTTTTTTTTGAAACAGTAATACCTTTCCTTCCTGCTAACTACATGATTGTCATTAATAATTTTTTTTTTTTTTTTGCTAATCGCAATTGAGATTTATGAATAACAACATTGTTATTACAAAGTCTAATGGGATAACAAACATGAGCAGTCAAACAATCAGACAAGTTCAGACAGATTTTCAAAACTTAAGGTTAGATGAATTCAGAAGCTTGCCTAGAATATCAGCACAGAATTACAGTATACATGGAACTGCCATCACTCTCAAAATGTAAACTAATATGAGGGGAAAAAACAATTGTAATGTCAGTGTAAAATGTAGTAAAGACTCTGTGGGCTGTGTACATATTAATCCAAGTGATGAACATCCTTGTTCATATTTGTTCCAGCTGAAAATGATAAAACAGTAATAACTCTCATGTAGACACAACAATGCTAAATGCACCAAGGTGGCATGAACCAAAAAGTGTGTGTGTAAACTGAGGGAGGTTAAAAACTGAAATTTGGATGAAAAATCTGTATTAACATTATAATAATGACAGTCCACCTTTATTTAATCATGTAAAATATTTTTAGGTAACGCAAAGGTTTGTTTACACTTTTGGGATATCGTGCCGCTTGTTTCTTGCTACACTGGACTTTGTAATAACAATGTCAACCCTTCTGGATTTCAGGATTTAACTTAGATGATACAACATTATTGTGATTAGCAATACTGCACACAGCCAAAACACAGCCAATAACCAATGTTAATAAACGGTGATTATTTAAAAGTAATAATGTAATAACATATTATCTTGTGTTTTTTTCGACTCTTCTTGAAACACATATTTCTTCTTATTTATTCCTATCTTTTCTGTTTACAGGCACACCATTCCCCCTCCATGGTAAATCTGCCTTCCATGTTTGAGAGAAAGTACCACACATTCAGCCGTTCCACCACCCACCTCTTCTGAAACACTGCTGCTGCTGCACCAGCACCATCTTTTAAACTCTTCTATCTGACTTTCTGTGAGAGCAAGATCTGACCGGCCAGGTGTATAAAGTTGAAGCAACGTTTTTAAGTATTGCAAGCTAGTATCTGTTCGTACTTGAGCTTTGCACAAACTTTCCAAATCAGAAGAAATGGCATTCAACTGCATTCAAAAAAATACACTGAAATCAGGACATTTTTCAGTATGATACATGGCAGTATCAGAATTATTTAGTTATTTTAAGAGAGTCTTGTAGCTGAAACCAAAAAAATTACTTCTCTTCATCTGTCAGGGCAGTTTGGTTCATCTTTCCAATGATGCACTATGCTTGATATAAAACTGTATCCCAAGGAGTGAACTGGAACGGTACGGCGCCATGCTTAGGTCTACAGGTTTAGGATAAGCACTGATTCTGGTAAAGTTTGCTTTACCTTTTTAAAAAATGAAGGATGCTCTACTTTTTGTCCACAGTTGTGAAGGACTGTCTTGATGTAGCTGATTTTTGTTATAAACAAACTCAAACAGACTCTAGTTACATTTTGTGTTTATATTTTGTCTCTTCAGCTCTTGCTTATCTATTGTTAGCATTGTTAATTGAAATATTAACACTAACTAAAGGCCAAGTAGTTATCATGTCTTTCCTCTGCTTTATTGGGACTTCACTGTGTCCCTGAATGTTCCTGGATGATAGTTTTATTCTACTCTTGGGGAAAGTAAAATAAAATTCATATTTAGATGTTTAGGTTTATCTATTTAAAATGCAGGTTGTTAAGCTCTTTGTTTTTTTTTTCATCTACATGTTAAAGTTACAAAGTTGAACTCTCCAGCCCTTAGCTGTGTTCTATTTTATTAACTTGCTTGGTTAAAGGCTCTTTCATATAAACTGACATTTAAAGTTGATTTGTTATAGTAGTGTAGACCTTATTTCACATGATATAATATTAATTAACCTTGCCTTAAAAATGAAAAGTTATGATAGCTTCCGGCTTTTATAAAGCTTCTACTTTAACATTTAAGAGATACGATTGACATCGTCCACATTTTAAAATGTTTTTACAGTGTGTCTGTACTGTGTATCTGTGTGTATGTTTAAGCGGGGATGCTGCATCAGTGTACAAATTTATTTGTGTTAAATACATTTTATACCTTTTTCTCTTGCTATTTATGTGTTTTCCACTTTTATGTCTGTTTTCATAGAGCTTCAGTCATCTGCTCCTGTTTTATCTCTGTGTAAATGCACTTAAATATGTACCTAAAGGTTTAAGCCTTTTTGATTTTTTTATTTCTGTGTACCTGTTATCAAGCAAACATGGTAAAAAAAAACATTTTCATTCCATTCATTAGTTGGGTGTGCTAAGGAAATAAGCCAAGTCTCTAGTGTGGGAATAAATTCTTTTATATCCTCTTTATGTTGTGAAGTAAGTTTTTTTTTTTATTGTGTGTGTATGTGTGTGAGTGCCTGGTAACAAAGGCAACTAAAACATGCTGAAAGGTTCATTCCAAACTTATAAAAGTTGATTTTCAATCTGCCACAATGGCCCTTATTTGTAATTTTAGATTTTTTTTGGTAATCAACCAATTAAGCAGCTTATGTGGGGCTTGAAATGTTCAATTCACCAAAAATTATTTTTGCTTAACTTGAGTTTTGGATCTTTGAAGGTTGGGATTTGCATACTATTTTGAAGCAGGATCATGATTGTTCTGTACTCATTGCTCATTTTATGTCAAGCTTGGTTCAGATCCAACTTGACAAAAAGTTTCTTTTCTCAGTTTTTCATCTCATCTCAAATTGGCCCTGTTTTAAATGTGCTCTTGAAGCAGTAGAGCCAGTTTTGCCTTTAATGAAAGCAAACGCAATCCAGAAATACCGACAAATGGGTAAAACTTTATAACCAGGTGTTTTCTCAAGCTTTGACTGTGATAAAATGACAAGGGAGATGCAAAAAGGTACCATGATGGTTCTCTTAAATGCTGTGGTCCCCAACTGATTACTGAAGAATAAAATCTGTAGCTTTGTCTCCTCAGAGAGATCAGTGTAACTGACATATTTTCACCTTGGCTGACATGCACAACACCAAATTTGATTCTACCAGTTGCTGGGTATCACTTGTCATTAGCAGTCCCTTCAAGTTAAGTTGAATAGCATAATATTGAAATACTCAGTATTGCACAGCGGTCTCAAATTATATTTGAGCATAATTAGCAAAGTACTTGAGTAACAAACTGTCCAACAATGGAATTCAAAACCTTTGTGTTTGAGGCCAAGAATAGGAATTTAAAGTAATTTTAAATTAACATGTAACACACATGCATTAGTGACTCCTCCACCATTAATGTAGAATAAATGCACTCTGCTTCCAGATCCAATTTAGGCACAAGACCACAAGTCAGGAACAGAATGCTGAAATGTAAATTGTGGCCAGTAGAATAATGTCAACAACATGAGTAACACTGACAAGTTATCTCACTAGCAACACACCAGTCACAGACTGAAAGACAAGAAAGACTCAATATTAAAACTAAAACAAACACATGACTGACTTGACTTGACTTTTTCGTTGTCAAACACTCTTGATAGCTTCTGCACAGGAAATTTTTTTTTTTGACTTGCAATGTTAGGTAGAGTTCAATTACAACTTCTCATCGTTCCAGAACGCCCCCACACATAACATACTTGGCACACTCTGCTCTGCAATTCATGTGGCTTTGGTTAGGTTAATGTTTATAAAGTCTTTCTTGGACTTCAGTTTTGACATCATCTATCTGATGGAGAGTGAGAAAATCACAGAAGTCACATTCAGCGTTAAGTGAACTAGAGAGCAGGAACACATTTTTATGTCCTGGTTTGAGGAATGGTGGGTATAAAGCCCTGCACACAGCATCTGCTTTTCATTCTGCCATTTGACAGCCCTTACTTTAGGAAATGCTGGTCTAACAGAATATGTTAAAGGGAGACTCCAGGACAGTGTACTCTGATAGTTATCAAACATTTTTTAAAGACTCAAATAATTTAAAAAAAAATGGTTGTCTGACCTTTAATACAACCAAAAAGAACCAAAAGAAGCACATTTGTAATTATAAATGTGCTACCTTTCTGTACAGTGAGCTCACAAAACATCCATACCTTTGCTGTGTGTCCTCTTGCCCTCAGCTTAACTATAATCACATTAGCAACCCCACAGTCGACTGACTTCCTCACACTGAGTCAAGGTGTGTTTTGAATGGTGAGCCTTTAAATTTAGCCACATTAGTATTCATGTCACAGCAGCAAGCTGGGAGGAGAGGTGCTCCTGTTTTGTCCTCTTCACATGCAACCTCTTCAAAGCATTAGAAGATAATCTGTGTCTCCTGGATAAAGCGCAGGACGTGCCAGGCTGCCAGCCACTGACTGGAAGTAGAGTGCCATGTGGGCCTGAGGCAAGGCGAGACTGGGGAATAGCCACAATAAAAAGGCACCTCTTCACGGAGGACACACACTCTTTTCATATTTGCCTTTGCCTTCACTTCAAAGTACCTCTGACTGGCTGTTTAGGGGTGAAACGAAAAGGGAGAGTGGCCTAAATGGAGGTGGTAGGGGGCTGGAACTGCAGGAGCCTGCTGACTCCAAGGTGCCATCTTGAAGGACACTGTCCTAAAACATGTTACCCAGGCAAAGACAATTAATACACAGTAAAGGCTTAATAAATACTGTGATTAAGATAGATGTCTAAGTAAAATATTCTTCACTTTGCATGAATATGAAAGAAATACATCTCCCCTCTACAAATGGATTACACAGAGGAGACACCACTAGAAAGAGAGAGCAGTTTGACATTGAAATCTGCTCAATGGAAAGTCAGGGTGTGGAGATTCGACCTATCAAATGCAAAGGAGTTTTCTACTTAAAAGAAGTTTTCATTTTCAGTGAAAGTTTCTCTTTTTAACTGTGACCAAAAACTTAGCCTTACTTTAAGAAAAGGCTAAATGGGGAATTCCAGACTGGAGGAGACAGTCACATGTAGACTTGAGGCAGTGGTATATATTTTTTTTTTAAGAGACTAAAGAAAGCCACTGCATTATAGCCTTAGTTAACCTATTAACTACTCTATAAGTGTGTATTTTGATGTGATTATCTCACGTTTCAAATTATTCAGATACCATGTTTTTGTCTTTCAAGGCTAAAAATGGCAGAAATAGGCAACATTTACACAGGGTGCGATCAAAAACTTTCAAGCCTGTTCCTGTCGTGCACAAGCATCACATGATCACCAGCATCAGCATCGCATGCATATTTGTTCCTCCCTGACTCCTAAGCAGATGCAGCATTGTGTGGAGTCTCTCCATTGGATGATGGAAACTTCACATTGAGGATCATCACCAGTAACAAGAGTTGTGTCTCCGGTTCAGACCTGGAGACAGACAGCAGTCTCCACAGTGTAAGAGCCGGCAGCCTCCGAGACCAAAGAAGGCACATCAGGTCAGGAGCATGACCAAGAGAATGCTGATGGTTTTCTTTGACAATTGAAGGGTTGTGCACTGTGAATTCTTTCCTCAGAGTCATTCTATTCATGCCGCGTAGTTCTGTAAAAAAAAAAAACATGTTCTCATCCTTGCTTGTCATAATGGCCCCTTTTGTCAGGCCCCTAAGTGTCTGATACAAATGCATGGCGTTGCCTTCAGAGTCTGTGTCTGACATGCAAAACTTTCTTGCCACAAAGTCTTTCTTAACACATTGTCTACATTGTGAAACAGTGGCACTTTGTTTGAGGTTTTCTACCACAGCCACTTGGTAAGTTCTAGAAAAAAAATGGTTAGGTCTGGGGAAACATTTACGTATGATTTTCTCTATGAAACCAACACAGTTTGATAAGGTTTATACAACAAACAACTTGATTAGGTTGAGGGGAAAAAATAATTGGTTTGATACTTTAGGTTTTGCACAGGTCTCAAACTCCAGGTCCCTGGACAGCAGTCATGTATGTTAACCCACCACTCCACCTCAACCAGCATCCTCTGTGGCCTTTGTTGATATTTCTGCTACACTGAATGGTGCAGTTCCTTTGAGTATGCAATGATGATATGGACGCATATAAGTTGGAGCTTGCTGAAAGCCTGATGCATTTCATACAGACACTACAGGGTATCTCCTGTGTCTGTATGAGAGGTTTAGGGGGCTTGAAAAAAAAAGCTTCAGTATTTGACAAGCTGGCCATGAGATTGGACAGGATGTTTTTAGGCACCTGCGGGTAAACATTTGTTGCAGACAACCTGAAATGTGGCACAATAGCAACTGGGCTCTAAAACATGACTGTGCGTTTGCTCACAATGCACTGAAAATGTCAAAGTTTCTTACCCTCAACAATGCAATCATTGCTTCTCACCTTCCCTACTCCCAGATTCAGCTCCTTGCAACTTATTTTTGTTTTCCAGAAAAGCTTTGGTCTTCAGATTGTAGCATTAGATTCGAGTTTAAGATTCATGATAAAAAAGCAATTGCAAATACTACATATTAAATTAAGATATTAAAGATATTAAAAATAATCTGGTTGACATGAGCTGTGACACTGTTTACAAAAAAATTTGTAAACTTTTTAAATAAAGACGTCAAGCACTTTTGCAGCGCCTTATTTTTGTGCAGCAAGAATAGTCCCTGAAGTTTTTGATCTTACCTGATTGCATTTTTGCACAGAACGTCCTACGAAGTCACACACCACAAAACAAACACTTCACAAAAGATGACATTCACCAAACCCAGTCTGGCCAATGGCACAGTGGCATTCTCTTATTCTCTGAAAAATGTAAATAATGACCTTAAAGGAATTAAATAGTCATATCTCCGTTGTGTATGTTTGTGTGTGTGGATGTGTGTGTAAGAGAGAGAGAGAGAGAGAGATCATGTGACTCCTGTTGGACTATGGCTGACCTTCAGAACATCAATAGGCTCTGTGGAGAACAGAGCTCAGCTGGATATTGACCAGCACTGATCCTGCTTCCATCCGTTTTTCTCTTCTCCCCTTTCACAACCAATTACTTCCTTAATTGGTTCAATGAGCCCCTCCTTCAACTACACACAGCCATCATTGCTCATTTACAACAGCTGGAGGCTCCATGCCTTCCCCACTGCCAGGACACTTTTTTTAGAGCAAAAACAAATTCTTTCATTCAGCTGGAGATAATATGAAGCCTGAGCTGTCTGAATTGACCTTATCATGAGGGTATCTACCAAACTCACTGTTGTCAGTGCATTTTATCAGTGGATTACCTTACCCACCCCCCTATTCACTTCCTCTCAGCCTTTCTCTTTGGGGAATTCTTTGAATCATGTTAAGTAACATTCCAAGTCTCTATCCAAGTTTTTAAGATATAGGATTGTTTTCAATTTGTCGTTCATATTTGTGACAACCGTCTGCTAATGTTCCTCTAGAAGTAAATAAATAAACCTCACATAACAGCTAAACATTTATTGCTGTAAGTAGAGAATACAAATATGCTAAATCATCTCTGAGTAAGAGTAAACAGTTTTCTTTTGTTTCTATTTATGGTGTAAGGCTCCTCAGTTGTGAGTTTAATATGAATTGGCTAAACAATTTTATTTGGCAGCCAATAAAAAACATAAATATTACTGTAAACACTTACTACATCTGCTGTAGCTATTGTGTAATTAAGCAGAATATGCAATATGAATGGATTGCTCACATCAGTTTTAATGTGTTTTAATATCTGGGAAGACTGTGTCTCAGGAAGTGTGTGAACTTATCAGTATGTCTGTGGTTTGATGCCCAGCTCCTCACTAAACACAAACAACTCGCCTATGTTACTACAATGTACACACAGCTGTTTGCAGGTTCATCACTGAACTGTTTGTGGGGTCTGTAAATTATGTAATCATTAGTGGAAACCAGAGCACAAGAGGATTAGCATGTTTGAAGAGATGGGTATATGATTAAAGTTGGTAGCATGAGAATAAAAGTAATATGCATTTTAAACACCTAATCAATTTAATTTGGTTAATTACAAAGAAAGATAGTTATCGTTCAATGTGAGGTGTCCATATTTGTTTGGTTTAGAGGCTCTTTCATAGTAGTGAGAGCAAAATTATTTTTGAGGAAAAAGCCAATAGGATGTGATGCTTTTTTGCTTTTTTCAAGACAGATTATGGCCCCAGCAATGCCATTAAATGACCTTAGCGTTCTATATGTAATATGGTCCTATTTTAATAAAAAACCATGTCAGTAGGTATTGAATACTTCATAGTAAAAAATTGAAATGTCAACTGCTGTAACCACCACAGCACCTGTTGTGATTGACACAACAATCATGGCCTTCCTTCCTATGGCACAGGCCTTTTTTTTTAAAACCTGCATCTTAGTAATCAAATGGGTTTTTTTTGACGTTTTACTTTAATCCATGTGATGCATTTATTCTACATGTGTTTAAAGAAGAGCTGTTTATAAAAATACATTTCACAGTAAGCACTAAAGGAAATCCTATGAAATCTTATGAAAGCTGAACACTTAGTTTTAAAAAATACAGAAATATTGAAACTTGTTTTGTCAAACTAATCTGCATCTTAGTAATAATCTGCATACATGTATTGAATACTATAGAATACTTTTTAACCTTTAGTTTTTTGTTTTTTGTTTTTTTTTCCTGAATCCTCAGGCTTGTTTGAATCCTTCAAACACTCTCTCTCACACACACACACACCTTCCAGGGCTGGAACAGGTTTCATTTCCAGCATGTGTTGATCCTTGTTCTGGGTTTAATTGGTGCTTCATTAGGAGGATGCCAGCAATAACACCTCAACCCACCTGTCCTCAAACGATGAGGCTGTGTCACAACAAAGCTGCAGCTCCTAAATCAATTAATGGATTTCTTCTGGTAGCAGCTGCCAGGTTTCTCCCAGGACTGAGGGAGGTATTGTCTGTCTGGGTCCCTCTAACGAGACCCAGATGAATTAACATGGATGAGATCTTAATTAGGACTTACTCCTATTTTTCTCTTCCTCTGTCACTCTTTCTCACGGCACTTAATTTTTTTGCCTCCTCTCCATCCAAGGGCTTTTATCATTGCTTTGAATGAATGCTCAGGCTGAAGTGACTGAGCTGACAAATATGACACAAGACCGGCTAGTGGACCTTTGCAGGAAGACAGAGATGGAGCAGGGGACAAGCGGAGAGATGCTGCTAAATGACTGCAGATCGATGTCTCAAATGAAGAAAAATGGCTGTATGGAGACGAGGCTTCCAGCTACTTATGAGCCCTTAAACAGGTAAGAAACACTATTGACGTCTCACTAAGCTGAATGTTTACTCAATACAGAGGACATCAAAGGCAGCGAGAAGCTAAGGTTATTTACATGTTTTAACATAGTAATGATAGGACGAGGGCATTCAGTTTCCCCTTCATTTCTCTTCACATTTACATTTCTTTTATATCGTGACTGTGCATGTATAAACTTTGTTGTTCTGGCATGTTCTTCACGATAAGCTTGGTGCTCAAGGGAGACAACACCCCCCCTTTTTTCCTCATCAATGGATCCTGCTTTCAAGTTGCTGCCTCAACAGGCCATAATTAATTATAAACAGAAGGGAGATTTCTGTTTTGTTTCTGTCTTCTAGCCTTGTAACACATGTAGTTCTTTTCTAAAGGATGCTGAGCTGTCTGCTCTTCACGGGGCCTTATCTTCATGTATGTCACATTATTTTCTGCACAAATGTATTTGTTGAGGGCAACATATTGAAAAGAGATGAAGAATGAAGAAAGGAATGCTTTCCCTCGAGGTGACGCTGTGAACGCAAAGCAAACCAGATGTCTATTTACATAAGCTGGCTGTGCGGGTGAATACAGCACATGCTGTGCAAGCTTAAATGCTGGCTGGGTATTTACTGCAGGTTATAGGACCTTAAGCCGCTCACTGCACTGAGCTCACTGATTTCAATGAGAGTCTTTTAAAAAATGACTTAAATCCAGAGGGGATCTGTGCTCAGAGAAAGGGAACAACAGATTACTTTGATTAATTATAATAACAAACATGTTTTATATCCATGGTGTTTTTTTTAAAACATTATACAATATGGTACACAATCTGACCTGAACCAGGAAGGCTCTGATAACTCCTGAGAGGTTCCTGAATCTAACTTGAGGACTATATAGAAGATAATGAAGAGTTAGTAGAACACAGACTTTGAGATGGTATATTAATTAATAATTAGGTAGTAAATATTTGTAAATCAACATACTGATCACTTTCTTTTGTGTTTTTCCTAATTATATCTGAACAAGCCACTGAGCGTCATGAACTGTTAATGATTCATTAATTATTTACTTATTCATTAGTTACTCTGTTTTATCCCCTTTATCTCCTTGTTTGTGTTGCAGGGTAACTATGGGGTCTCTAATTGGTTTAAAATGACTCTATCATAAAGAAGACCCAGCAGAGGATGTGCTTCTGGTGCCAGCTAAGGAAGTTCACCCTGCCTGAAGTATTGCTGATCCAGTTCGACGCTGCAGTAATCCAGTTTGCTCTCTGCACATTTGCCACTGTCTGGTTAAGTTCTCGCTCTGCTTAATAACTACATTTAACTAACACTAATGTTAGTGAATGTAAAACTTTTTACTGTAGCTGCTAATACAGCTATGGGTTTTTTGTAGGCAGAATTTTTCACACAAATCTCCCAAGTGGAGACAAAATAAGTTGCGATGCTTCATGAGTGTTGACTTGCAATCAAACAATCAAGCTTTCAAACAGTGTAAACCAGCCAGGGGACATCATAGGCTGTTGATTGCTTTAGATGATCGTGTTGTCGGCTAATGGTAGCTACATCTTTAACACACAGCCCCTGGAAGGGAGAGTTTGATTTATTGTTACCGTCTTTATCAAATACATTCACTCTTGTTAGCATCATGCAAAGCAACACAAACATTTATGATACTGATTATGATAATAGTGATGGCATCCCTACAATGTACTGTACTGTTCTCTTTGATTTGATAAAAATGTAAATAATTACGTAATATCATTAAGTAAAAAGATTTTTCCCAAAAAAATGATATAGCCATGGGCTACTACAGTCTAAAACTCTGAATTAGCTTACTTCTGATGAGCACAGCAGGAGATCATGGGATTTGGTAGCAACAAAAATTACTACATTATAGTCAAATGAATCAGTCATTTTTCATTCAAATGGAAACAGGACAGACAGATCAGTCAGTTAGTCATCACTGATGCCCCAGTGCCAGTTTTTACCAAACTTAAAGTTGATGAGTCTCTCAACACTATAGCTTGTTATGTGTCTTAGAAGACAAATTTTTTTTGGTGTAAATTTCACTGTGGCATACATTCAGCACCTTGACGAATGATGCAGAGGACCTGTTAGGCATGACCTCTCTTCAGCTGTGGTACAAACAGATTATGTCTTGCATCTTCCACAGCACTAATACCATTAATTCTACAACTAATATCCGCAGAGTTGGGTTGAAACATTGTCTTGACAACAACCTCAACATCCATCCCAGAATGCATTGTGCTTAGAACACTAAGATGATGCAATCGAATAACAGGACTGTTGGCCTGTTGAAGTTAATCAAGACTCTTGACAAGGTTCAAGGAAGCAGTGATGCACTCAGATGAGAGTAGGGGGTTAATTCCCTTCCTGGTGCCACCATGTTTGAAAAAACACCATGAAATTGCCCTCATAGTTGCCCCTGCAGTAAATAAAAATGACAAAGTGCCCTCTCAGGTGCCCTTCCAGTGGATAAAATGTGATGAAGCATCCTTTGGCAGCCCACATCATGACTTTCTGTGAGCTGGTGCCCCACTGCATACAGCTGAAGCCCTTTTATATTTTTTTCACCCCTGTCCCTCACACAGCCTGGATGTGCCACTGCAAGGAAGACCAACTTGACACTGAACAAATATGTGCGTGTGTGTTTGTGTGTGTGTTTGTGTTTTTAAGTATGTGACTGCATGTGTGCTTTGGGCTGTAAACCCAGAAGTGATTTGTGGGGTGTGTTTGCTTTCATGATGAGTCATTTATTACCATGCAGTTGCAAAGGCTGACACAAACACAAACACACTCGTCTCCATATTCTCGCTGTACACACATGAATTTCACTGTTCCACCTGAATCTGTAAACAAACACACAACAATTCAGTTTTTCTTTTCACATTGCCACTCAACACACACCAACAGTGTTTTTCTCCCTTTCCCACTTGTTCTGCTTTTCAGCTCTGGCAGAAAAGTGTGAAAAGGTCAGTGCTCTCAGGAAGTAGCACTGATGCTGGTGAAAGTGGGGAAGCAGCAGATGAATCTACCTGTCATTACCTCAGTGCTTCAGCTCTAGACGAGGTCTACCTGATCGAGTGTCCGCCTCTAATTTTGCCTGTTTACTGTTAAGCACACAACGCACACAGTTTCTCCATGAGGGTTTTTTTTCTTGTTCTCTAAAAAATTCCTATTCTTCCACACTGTCAAAGGGGCCACTGATATAAATGTAACTCTGTCAAAACTGGATATCAGACTTAAGGTCCGAAACACAGCTGGTAGCCGTCAGAAGATGAAGGGCCTCTTATAGTTTTTACAGTTTTATCAAGACAGAGGCTAAATGTAAAACTTGTCCTTAGGGTGAGCTACAGGAAATGGCATGGGGTCATCGAAATAAAAAAAAGGTTCATCTTTTTGTCCTGAGGGAAGTGTGATAGGAAAGCATATAGAAAGGGTTCATCAAGGGAAGCAGAAATGTGCATTACATTTTGCTTTAAGGTCAGGATATCACCAAATTGGAAAAGTGATGTGGGATAAAATCCACAGACTTCATTTTGTGCAAGAATAAATTTAAACATTTATCTAAAATTCAATAGGTGGGTTCAGCAGTCTGAGTTACTCATATCAAGTGAGTATTTAGGGAAATTTTTAACCAAAATACTGCAACTTTGGTAAATAGTATCTTGTTTTCGGTTAACTCAGACTGCTAAAAGCCTCATATAAACTAAGAAAACTTGCATAATGTTTTTTTTCATAGAATGGAGACCCTGGGCTGGGTCATGTTTAATTAAAACTAGTTCATAAGAGGATTTGTCTGGCAACAATGGAGGCATGTTAAAAAGGAATCTTTAAAGGCTTGTATGAAAAGAAAGAATGATTTTAGCAAGCAGAATTTTTTTTCACCTTTGACATGAGTGTGTCAGTATTGTTACAGAAAAAACTGAGAAAGTGTGAAATGGGGGTCCTGCAGATGTATACATCTTTGAATTTTGTGTGTTATTCTGTAACTTATTCAAAGTTTTGCAACTTACCAACCCAGTGGTTGGAGTGTAAAACTGTCTGAATCCTAATGTCCACTGTGACATAGACGAATCTGCAAAGACAGAACAGATGGGAGGTCACATCTTAATCCTAACAGTGGACTTGGAAATCAGTTATAAATCTTTTTCAGAATATTTTTTATATCGATTTTTAATGGAATTAATATTGTGGTTTTGTTTGTGGGTCTTCTCATTTGTGTCAAATTTAAAGTTAAATGTGTTTTGATGCATTTTGCCATGAATTACAGGTTATGATAATCCAGACTGAACTATCTAGAAGCCTAGCTTACAGAGCAGCATGAGCAACCTCAGTGCTCCAACTGTTTTCCACAGGGGGTGCATTCAGAATACCTTGTGTTCAGCCCATCCAGTCATGGTTCTAACGTGTCTTATCAATTTTCTTTGCACATAATGGCCATACATGGGCAGAAGAACCTAGACTGAGTCAGTTTATAGCCAATTTAGTTGCTTTGTGTTTATTACAGACAGCCTTTGTGAGTTTTACTAAACCAGCAACACTAAGTTAGACTTTTTTATGCTACAACCCTAAGATCTCAGCTTATTGTACGACTGAACTACCACATATCAGCTCTCTGAAAAAAGTCAGGATTGATATTTAAAAACAGCTAAACTTTAAACCTTTTAAATACAAAATGAAACCTCTCAGGATCCTTTCGGTAAGCAGTTATCTTTACAGTTAACCCCTTTTAACAAGAACTTACTATTTAATATAGTTGTTTTATTCAGTCCTTTATTACTGCTGCAGCTTGGCTGCCCTCCTGCTCATGTTTACAGAATGAATAGGTAGAGTGTTAATAATGAAGTTTTCCACTCATTTACTAATTGTGTCTCATCAAAGGGCATCACAGCAGCCCTCATCAAACGATCTGCGTGTGTGTGTGTATGAGAGAGAGAGAGAGAGAGAGAGAGAGATAAAACATAAGGATGCTAATGTCTTATTGATGATGTAATCCTGGAGGGCCCTATTGAAGATGTTACGCTTCACCATAAGAGGACGGACAAAGAAAACAGAGGGGGAGAGATGCAGAATTTAACCTTGATGTGGTAATGAGTCTGGACAAGAGCACAGAGAAGCTGGGACCGCTTCTCCTGGTTGGTAACATCATTGACCGTCCTAATGTCTTTCCATCACGTTGTTATAGTTTAGTATACAGCCTGAATATGACTCTCTGATGGCTGGGTGGTATTCAGCGAGATGTTCTCTGGCCTATTTGCTGCCATCAGGCACATGGCACCATTTATTTCTCAAAACGGAGAGAATGTGTTTGTTTTCTCAGGCAGGACCTATGGGATGCTTTGTTGAGCTCCATCACACAGAACATTTGCTCACACAAATATACTCTTCTGAAGATACTCAGCTTAAAGGTGGCACCAGACGGTTCACATAGGACTTGAAATGGGCCAACAGTTGTTCAGAGAGATTCAAACTGAGCCACCAGAGCCCCTTCAACTGTGATATACACTGGTAGCACTTTGACAGGATCTTCACTTTACTTCACAATTGTAAATGCATTTGCAAATATTTCAGGTCACAACAAGGTTGTGTGCTTCAGTTTAGGACAGCAAATTTTCATTTATGCTGGTTTGCTCTCATTTAATTGTTAGATGGACAAAACATCAAAACATTGTGAAAAATATTCAGCATAATGTCAAAGAGCAGGAGGTAATGTCCTTAAATCTCTTGTTTTCTTCGATCAGCAATTCAAAACACCAGAAAAATAAGTGGTCAATTATTTTTTTAGAGAGCCTGGAACCTGCACCTTTTTTTTAAAAAAAACAACAAAAAAATAGAATAAATTGATTATAAATATAAATGCTTATTAACCTTTTTCAGACAATATATTGATTAATTGATAAATTTGTGTAGCTCTTCTTCCCAACTTCACTTTACATTATGTTGTACAACAGATAAACCAGTATAAAGATAAGTATCTAGTACATGCTGTGTCTTGGTTGTGCTTTTCATTTCTGTTAGTTATTCAAGTTTTGTTTTTAAGTCTCCTTCGTTCTTGTGTGTGCAGTCCTAGTTTCTGTACTTTTGCTTCCTTTGTTTAGTTTCTTCATCAGATTTTTTGTAATGAAGTGTGCTTTTTGTTAGTTGATTCATTGCGTGGTCTGCTTTTTGGGTCCACTTTTTCTGAAAACTTAACATATTGTATTCAATAAGCATGTAGTGTCTTAGTGGAGTCAGAGTAGGATGTTGGTGGGAAAACTGCAACATTTAAAAAAATGAACAGAAAGAAAAATGTTAGGTACATGATGTTCCTGTGCATGTGCTGTGAGATCTACAAACTTTTTACCTTTTAAATGTATGTCTATATCCTTGCAAAGCATTTTGAAACACCTCTTGTCTAAATAGTGTCTCAGAGCTAAATGAGAATGTCTTACTTTTTGGCTTATGTAAGGTTGAAAACAATGCAGTTTATCAGTGATAAATAAGCAATAAAAAGGTTGCTGCTTCCAACCTCTCTATCTTGTTTTATGTATTTGGCATGTGTTTTGTTTGTTTGTTTTTTGCATAAATTAATTTGTTGATAAATATGGGGCCTCCAAAGGAAAAAGAGGAAACAAAAGTCTGGGTACAATGGTCCTTGGCCCATACCAAGAAAAGTTTGTTCTAAGTTTTACAGAGGAAATTGAGGTGGCACAGCAGCCTTTGTCTGGTATCTTTAACTCACTTATTGTACATGGTCATGTACTTGTTATGTACATTCATGTTCTAAGACTATTGTGTCCTTAAGTATATGGTCTTGTGTCAGGGTCACACAAATGTTTTGTAATAGGGCTAACTGTTTCAATATCTATCTATCTATCTATCTATCTATCTATCTATCTATCTATCTATCTATCTATCTATAGATAGGTCTTGTTATCATTATTTGTCTTGTATGCCCTAAGAGGGTATTACGGAAATGCATGTTTTGCAGTGTATTTAGTTTATTTAGAGACTGAAGTGGCAAAGGCATGTTACATGTGTGATGCAATTTAAGATTGAAAGTAAAGAAAAAAAACTTGGATAACTAATAGGATAAGAAAAGAAAATACCTAAATTTAATGGAGCCTCAGTAGCTTCCACAGAAATAAAATACTTGATTCCTCTGGAGAGCATCCTGCTGTAGAAAATAGATTTCACCTAATTTAACCCTATTAAAAATGCTGTAGAATATGAAGACTGCAACACTCCTGAGAGAAAATGCTCTTTGAGTAAGGATTTTATGAAACATTCTTGAGCAGTTGTTGCTGTGTCATAGCGCTACTGCAAACAAGCTTGGTGTGTAATCTGTGGGCTTCTTGTAGCTGATAGGCTAAACACACTTTTGTTGGATGATGCATATTTTGCATTCTAACATGGCGGTCATGCTTGCTGCAGCAGTGTGCTTGTTACCCCTTGCTTCACTGGGTACATTCCAAGGCCTGGTGGATTCAACAGGGTTTTTATTCTGTTTTCTCTGAAAAATTCCTGTCTACACAAACACTGTTATTTAAAAAAGAAATCCTCATTACCTCACCAGGTGAAGATGTAAATGATGTCATAATCTGACGCCACAAGCCCAAAACTTTTCTCTGTAAACAAGTTGACACTGCAAACAGATATTCTACATATTTTCTGCCTTACTGGAGTTATACAAAAGATATTTTTTAGTATTTTAAAAAATGCATTTGCATGGATGGAAGGTTAAAGTGCAAACAAAAAGCACTGTTTTGAAAAATATTCTGTGGACAAAACCTGAGTCTCTTAATTTCTTTCTACTTGCTTAAACCAAAGCAGTCTTCAGGGATGATTGGATATCAAAAAGTGATACAGCCAACTGATTGGACTGATCAAACGGATCTGACATATCACAATATATCAGTCATTTTTTTAATTACATATTTGGTAGCTGTTTGATGAATGTCTTTTTCAGAATCTTACTGACATTACCTACAAAAATGTTCATCTTTATTTTCCTTTTGTTTTAGCATAAGCTAAAGGACAATGTCAGAGTTAAGGTTAACTCAATTTTTAATTTTTTTTTATTCATGCTAGCTTAAGATATACATTGAATTCAAAATGTGCAGAACAGTAAAATAATAACAACTTCTCACCAGTGAAACGTTACTCCCTGTTGCTTGGTTTTGATGTTTCTTTCATAGAAACATCCAAAAGTGGCACAAAAGTCTGGTATTTTAGTGTCTGCCAGACACTTTTAGTGTCTACCAAGACTGCCGGTCAGAATCACTGACAGCATCTACATGTATATCTCTATGACTATAGCCTACGTAATGAAAATAATATGTTTATTCTGGACACACCTCTAGATGACGTTCTGGATCCAAGTGATTAGTCCTCTTTTTTCACAGATGTGGTTTCCACCATGTGCGAAGGGGCCTCAAACTGTACCGCAGACATCCTGAGACCCTCTCAAAAGCAGCAGTGATGGAGCTTCAGGTCGTAGATGAGGCAGTGAAACTCCCTATGTGTCTCTTTTCTGGTTTGGATGGGATGTACTCAAAATCTCCCCTTCTTTAGGGGGGCTGATTAATAATAGGAGAAGCTCCTCATCCGGATGATGTTGTCTCCATCTTTGCTTTGTTGCACTGCTAATATTTTTTTATGACATGAATATTGAAAAAATATTGCAAATTTGTGTACCGGTGTGAATAGTTTTGATGTGGCGTATTTGCTTGTGAATTTTTTACATATTGTTCTTCTTTATTCACCACAACCCCAGTGTGTAGAGAGCTTTAGAGTGAAGACACATTACAGATGACTCTCAAGTTTACCAGTTCTAATCTTTATCTAATATTTTGCTTATATTTTTGTCTTCTGATTCACTGTCTAGTCAAAAATTCTGTCAATTTTAGGTTTGAACAACAAAAGAACCAAAATAAGTAAACTCATCTACGAGAAAGTTTTTTATTCAGATCTGTTGTTTACTCATTTGATTTTAATTATAAATTAAATTAAAATCAGGGAAGGAGAGTCTTTTGTCAGCAACAATCTTTCATTTTCTGTTTTTAATTTATTGTAATTCCTGAGTGCCAAAATTGAAATGTATTACATAATTTCAATTTTCTCTGAAACACTGATCCTAATAAATAATTTTAAGTGTTCAGAGGACACCATAATTATTATATGAGTTATTTAACAACAAATTGACCATAAATGATTAAGTATTACATATATTTATATATATCATTATTATATTATATAAATTATGAATTACAAATAAAATCTGCAGGTAGAAATGAACAGGACAATGCAAAGTATAAATGGTGAATGCAGCTTGTAATTAATGTGCAGGTGTTTGTCAAACAAAAACCAGGCCACAAAGAGGAAACGCTGCTGTCCAAATAGTTACAACTGTGTGCCCTCGTTATTATTATTATTATTATTATTATTATTATTATTATCAGAAGCACAGTGGACATGTTTACAGACACAAACTCCATTAAACATCCCTACAGCTGTTAAAGCCACCTGATTTCTGATCCAGCTGTGACAGCCTCTGTTTTCAGAGACTGAATCTTTCTCTTTTTTTGGACAATATATTTCCTCGTTGCAAAACAACAAGTTACCATTATGTCACAGTTCAGGTTATTTGCACTGAATGTTTTCCTTTAGAAACCTCAGAACGTAATGTCCAGCCATAATAGTCTGAATCGGGGGAACCAAGTCTCATTTTTCCAACATTTGACTTTCTGTGAAAGAAACCACTAACGTGCTCTCCATTGTGCTCTTGATGCACCTTCTTTCGTCTTGCAGACTTTGGGTTCTTCCACTTTGACGTCTGCTCTTTGGTCTTAGGGTTCTAGCTGTAGACTCAACTCTTTTCACTGCTGAAGATCCTCAGTATGAAGTTTTAGTCATTCATGTTGACAAAGATCCTCACAGTTTCAGACAGAGTGCTGCTTCTGCTTGAGAGATGGGAAATTGTAAATACCAACATACCAGTTGTCAAAAAAAACATGTGAGCCCAGGTGAGAAAGCATTGTTTTTCGACGTATTTACTCACAAAAGTTATCACTGGTATTTGCTACATACATTTCACTGTGCCACATCAGTTAGTTCACAACAGGAACAGTCACTGAATTTTTGGTTGGACTTAATAAGTATGATTTACTGTTTTTTCTTTTACTGACACATTTTAGCCTTCCTGTGACCATCTTATAGAACAAGCAGAGTGAATCAAGCTGAGACTCCACCCATTCTACTCTTTTGCACATGCTTTCATGTATATTTGGTCCTCATGGTTTGGGCTAGGTACCTTAGTTCCACCGTGGAGAATTTAGATGCAGAGATGGATATATTAGATTTTATTGAGCTTCCAGCAGTTGAACTTGCCTGTGCCTGTTTCATCATGTCATTGGTCCTGCAAAGAAGCCTGACCTCAACCCCATGGTTTTGTAATGAGATGTTTCAAAACCATAAATGGCCCAGCGATGCTTGTTAATTAGATTATAAATAAATCCAATGTGCAAATGGTATGACCAAGACAAGTTCATATCATCTCATTGTAAAAGGTATGTACCATATAGTATTATATTGTAGAACAGGCAGCACAGCTCATCAGACAGGAAGTCAGTGACTATGCAGCTGTGTTGGTATGATGTTGATATTAGCAGCCACAACTGGATGAGGATGTGATCTCTGTACAAACAGGAAATGGCTGTAATGACTGCAGAGGTATGTTTATGTAAATAAAAACTGTCAGGGAGCTGATTACAGAGAGAGGGGAGGGAGTTTAAGCACCCGGCCTCTACCTGGGCCATGAATATTTGATTCCCTCTATTGTTCAGGAAAAAATATTCATGAAATCAAGAGAGCTTCACTTCACCTGCCTCCTCTCCTCCTCCAGTACTTTCTCACCCTCCTCCCCTCTCCTCTCAGCTTCGCTGACCCTTTCTCCCCTTTTTTCTCTTTTTACTCCTATCTTGTCTAACTTCTCATCTTCCTCTCTCTCTCTCTCATCTTCCTCTCTTCTTCTCTTTTGCTGGGGCTTTACATCTTGGCCCAACTCCAATCTCCTCTCCAGTAATTGCCTCATCCAAAAACTTTCTGCAGATGAGTAGAGGAGCTTTGTGTGCTCTTTTGTGTACTGACGACACTGATTGTTCGCAAATGAGCTGCCAGCATATTCATTCAGCGGGAGGTGATAAGGGGGTGCTGTCAGGGGCCAGAGGACAGGAGGAGATAGGAAGGAAGGAGGAGGAGAGAGGAAAGGACACAGATAAAGCAGACAGAGTAGGGAAGATGCAAAGAAAAGGTAAAAGGAGATGGTGGAAAAAGGGAGAGAAGAGGAGATGGGCTACAGAGGAGTGTTTGAGAAGAGGGAGTGCTGCTTACTTTCAAAAAGACATGAAATAATCAAAGCAGGTTCTCCCAGCAGCACCAATTAAACTTCTTCAAAGAAACCATCTCAGTCAGGAAAACTTTATTTATCAGCGTGCATTCTCCGTCCCTGCTTTTGTTTTGTTTTTTTTTTTGCTATCAGGCTTACCTGTTCATTTTAAGAACAGCAGATGACTGGAAATCTGACTTGATCCCCTTGAAGTTGTTTTTCTTTTAGGGAGACTTTTCAGATGCGTTGATAGTTGCGATGTGTCTTAAATGTAATGCATACAAAACTCACACTATTCAGGTAGAATCCCTGCAAAACAGCATCAACCCCAGATTCTATATGTTTTGCATTTTTTTCATAAATTCATTTGATAATTAAAAAACTATTTCTGAAGTCATTCACAGGTCAAGATTACACCTCATTACAAAATATTTCACACTGTAGTTCCAGCCATTTGCATCTTACCAGAATCACTTTTAGGTAACTGTTATTGTGTTTTGATGTGTTTGAAAATGTAATATAAAATGGAAACATAAATGTCTCTAATTATTAAAAATGTGTACTGCCAGACATTATAAAGCAGGTAGAAGAGTTCACTTTTTTAAAAAATGAAACTGATGAGAAAATATATTAACCATGAGGGGTGGGAGTGTGCAACTGTCACACGATGGTCATTCATTTAGGATATAAAAGCAAAATGAGTTTTCAAATCCGTCGCTGCTGCCTGAGAGACAACTGTGAAAACTCACAGGGACTGAGCTGTGATAAAACTCCCTCTTTTTCCCAAAATATTGCATGAGTGCTACGGCCCTTTCTGTATAACCCAGACATGTCTAAATACAGCAATTACAAAATATTAATAGGTAATAGGTAGTAGTTAGGTAATGGGTAGTAATTTACAGGTAGGTAATAAGTTATAGTTAACAGGAAACAGTTACCTTTAACAGACAAATTCAGGCTTAC
>JAPZDV010000021.1:1485966-1503831 GCA_029814665.1 Acanthurus lineatus
GGACTGTCATGTCTAATGTGAGGGTGCTCAATAATGGCACCATCTATACTAAGTACAAATGTAGCCATAACACTGTTAACAAACTTCCTAGCCTTTTCAATTTTGGCGGGATTGCTGCCAGCTTTCCACCTGCACCTCTGGGTTAGTGATGAAAAGAGGAACTTCATCTTTGGGTGCTGAGTGTGTAGCTGGCATAGGTCCTCCTTCATCTTGTTCACCAGCATGACGCGGGGAATGCTTCCCATGTCGTTCCCGCCGCAATGGATAATAAGGATGTCTGGTGCTGCTCTTCCTCGCAGGGATTGGGAGAAGAAAGGGAGAATGCAATTCCACCGCAGTCCTCCCCAGCCAAACTAGGACACATGGAGGTCAGGCACACCAAGGTTGCTCCCCATGGTCTCTGCAGCTCTCTCAGACCCACGCCGGACATAACTGTCCCCAATTATCCAGGCAGTTGCTGTTTAACACAAATAAATGATTTTGATAAATGCTTCTGTAATGAAAATTACAGAGTTGACTACCACAGATGGCGTTATCCTGTTATGTACATGTCAAAATGTAGGTGAGACTTTAAATAAAATTTTGGTTGTCCTTAGATGACAGACTAAGTATTGTCACCTGGCCTAAGTAGAGCAGACCACTACTATAGTTGGTCAATATTTGCCTGTCACGGATATAACAGTATCAGTGTTTATGTGCCACTATTAGTGTATTAGTGTGTGTTGTACATATCAGCTGATTTGTAAACTCTTAGGTTACAGACAACACAACACAGCAATTGATGCTTGAGGTCATTTCTAATTATTACATTTTCATTAAGGTTGACTGTCAATACACTGATGTCATTACATATGCTACATTAAAAAATAAAATCCATCTATCAATCAAACTTCATGGTGTTCTATCCTTGCCACAAGTGTTTGGTTAGCAAATTGCAGGACTGGGCAAACTGTGTGTTTGTTGACTCAAATAACTGCATAGTGATTAAGTTCCTGTCAGAGATCATGGAGTCAAGAGTGCATCACTTACAATGTTTGCTGTGCGAAGCAGACGTGGTGGCTGCGGTGGAGTCACTAGAAGTTGCCGTGTTATGCAGGTGTACTGTGTCAGTGTCCAACTAGCTAATCTGCCAAGAGATATAAGGTAACATAAATTGTGACAAAAATAAAAGTGGCTTTCTGTCTAATTTACAGTCATATCAATGATAATACTCTTGCTTTCTACTTAATAGCCAAAAAACCCGACAATGATAGCGCTTGGCATGCTAGGATCAATCGAGAAAACTTTTACCATTAAGGATAAACTCAAGAGCATTCAAATTAAGCTAAGTTATTAAGTTATTATTAAACTGTCCACAAATCCGACGTTAAATGACAAATCTCTATACTTAAATACACGACTCTTAATGAAAAGATAAGGTTACACAAAAAAGTATTTTACATTTACTGAAACACTTTATTCATCTAGTGTTCTGCAAGTCTTTACAATACGGTAGTTACACAGGAGTTACGGCTGCTCATTTTATTAACGAAGCGAGTGACACGATAAATATTTTTTAATAACCTTAATATTTGAGCTTTTATTAACTAATAATCCTAATTTAATGTTTGGTTGCATAGTTTTCTCTGACAGTAGTTTTACTGCCATTTTATATTGACTTACTGCAAATGATGTTAAGCAAACCGATGCCGACAGTCCTATCGTCACCCTGGCTTGCTGCCATAAGCCTTGACCGCTGTTAGCATATCATTAGCCGGCTAGGTGATGCTAAGTAGCTAAATTAGCATACTGCCCGGCTGGCTGAGTGGGTGTGTAGTCTGTCCTTCGACCCTGTCTTAGCCCCTCCTCTTTTCCCATATTTGTTTTTTTGTCGTTTAGGTGGGCTTTAGGCAGAGTCAGGAGCAGGCAAATGCTTGGTGCCCAGGACAAGATTTCTGAGGCTTCACTTTGGCTCAGGCAGAAACCAATGGGTGACGTCACGGAAGGTTTGTACAACGCAGGTAGATTTGGATTCAAAAACTAGCCAGCAGACATCAGCAACAATGTATTTGACACAGCCAAACATCCAGCATGAGCAACAACACATGGAATGTAACTAAGCAAGCAACTACTTACTGTTTAAGAGCAATAAGTCCAGTTTTGTGCCTGTCTGCAGCCTTTTCTTTAGCATAGCCATCTCAAATAACTACATGCCAGACTGAGTTACACTTGCCGGTAACACTGGTGCAGGTCAGCAGCTACAGTGTGCAGGAGGTAGTCTACATGTTGCTTCCAGGACACTGTGAGTCAAAAAACTGCTGAGTTGGACATGCTGAGTTGGGAGTTTTTACTTCGTAGGTCTTACTTGTAAGAAAAATATAATCTTAAGAAGCTGCTTATTAAAGAAAGGTTAAATAAATAAAAAATAAATCACTTGCATGTCCAAATACCTGCAAAACAAATGATATCCTCATCAGCTTTAGCTGCACATTGGCCATCCTTGACAATGGAGACATTTTCCATGGCCAAATACAGCTTAGTGCTAATTAATGTTTAGCCAAAAATTTACAGATGCTAATATGCTTACATACTACACTATGATGATAATTATCACACCTGCTTAGCATTACCAGGTTAGTGTGAGGATGTATTCCAAAGTGTCTTAATGCAGCCACACAGAGCCACATCATTTTTTTAAAGTGCTGAAAGTTCAGAAAGAGGTCCAAATCTCCAGGGGTCTTCAGGTCTTTGTGGCATGGTTCCTGGGAGACCTGCATCTGACAGCACCCTACTTTCCAAGACATGACTCTAAAGGTCAGGAATGTAGCTGTACATCTTGATTGGATCTCTTCTTGAACACTTTACCCATTCTGCAAGATGGATGAAACATAAGTCTTATAGACACCGAGATAGTTGAGCTTTTTTCTTGCATTTCTGCAAAATCATCTAATATTATAAATAGTGTATTGATGATTTATGTACCAAAAGGTCAATTATGATGTCAGCTATTGTTAGCATATCATACAGAATAATTATATCCGTCTTGACAAGTATTACTTGGAAAAATATACAGTCAATGTACATGGTCTCACCACAAGCATGCATTTTGCCTGGCCGGTCGATCTTTGTGGTGTTTGTAGTCCAGAGCAGCAAGGATGGCCCTCATAGACAGGGGGTGTCTAGGCAAGGTGCTGTGATGCATACATCAAAATGTGATGGAAAGATTCCAGCTTGGATGTAGATCTGTGAACAAACAAACAAATACACACACACACAAATATATAATTGAAATACCAATACACAAATATAAAAAACAAATACAGTACATATACCGGATTTTCATTCACCTGAAGTTCAGGTACTTGTAGACATTTTTCAGCCCTTGTTTGTCTTTGATGATATGGCTCAGGATATCCCCCGCCCTATGAATTCTTTATTGCTGAAAGGCAGTCATATTGGCATTTGCCCATGTCCCAGACATGCTCACTGGCAACTTGGTGGAGCATTCCCATCCAAAGATCCTGAAATATATCAATTTATTTAGTTACATGTTGCAAATTTTCCACTTTCACAAAGGAAACACTGTAATCATGATCACATTTAGAATATTAGCCCAGTTCTATATTTCATATATTGACTTTTTTTTCATTGTTTTTATTACCGTGAACTGCAGATGAGTGGTTGATTCTTTGCAACACCACCAGAAGTGGTGCCCTACGTCCTCTGCCCAGACAAGGATAATGTTCATGCCATGTTGCTGTCTGGCCTGCAGTGGTCAAACATAATGATTTTCATGTAGAAGTATTCCAGTAAAAATAATAGTGTATATATTTATTAAATTAGGTGTGTACTCTTGTCTCACTGTAAAGATCTTTTTTGCCAGATTCTTGGCTCCAGGCCACATATTCAGATTATGAAAGACACCAGAGTCCTTGTATTTTCCCTTGTCTGTTTCAGTAAAATAAAAATAAATTACTTAATTTAGTTGGACCAATAGACAGGCTGTGGATCAAGTTTTACTTATTCAGCACAGAAATTTGAAAATGTGAATTGGTACAAATCTCTTTGAGGTTGGCCTCACACTGGAGATCCACGGTCCTAATACAGGCCTCTTGCTCCCTTTAGACAGATATCCTCTGAGTTTCTCTTTTATTCACTGTGACAATTGAATTGATGGCCTTGCTGTCCAGTGCAGTATTATGTGCAATATTTAGCGCTGTGACCAGGGCTGTCCATTCTTCCATCTGCTAGAAAAAACAAAATAAAGAAAACATAATTACACAAAATTTAATTATAGCTATGATAAAGATAAACAACTAGCTGACCGTGTCAAACATAATGGTTACAGATAAATAAATGAAAAGTATTTTACCAAAGGCCACAGCATCATCTTGTATAGATAGCTGGGAGATAATTTCTGGCCTTTCAATTTTTCAAAACTCTTTGATGGAATCCACCCAGTAAAAGTTTTGGATTCTAAAGAATGTGCCTCTTGCAAGGATGCCCATGTTCATATACCTGAACAGCAGTTCTACCTTGGCGTAATTGCTCCCAGAAAGCAGAATGTTCACTGCCAGCATGAAATCTCCCAATTGCATACTACACTTCAGCACAGGTTGGGAATCCCATGACCAGAGAGTGTGTCCTTCTGAACAGATTTGTGATGAGGTAATGGCACAAAATAAATGAATGCAAAATAAAAACGGCAAGGCCAGCTTAGTACAAAAAGTGTATATTTCACATTTTAAATATTGTAAAAGCACTAGACTCATGATGAGTTTCATTTGTAGTGAGCACATACAACGGGCAATATAAATACAGAAACTTGGGTTTTGTACTAAAGACAGAGGTATTTTAGTCAGGAAATGTGGGGATGTTAAAGCACACAACATGCTTGTTTCTTCATCAGCTGGTTCGAGTGTAGTACAAAGATTTGTTTTGCTTATATGTTATTTAAAAGCAAAGATTTATATATGCCCTGATAAAAAAAACTTCACAGCTGATAATATAATTAATATAAGACCTGCCTTCAGGTCTGTGTCTCTGTCCATCCCATCATGAATATTAGCAGACACAGACAGTGAAAAACAGGTAGTTGTATGTGTTCATGCCACCAGTGTGATGTGTGAGATTGGCTGTCCGCTGAGAATTCTGCTTCCTTTGAAAGAATGTCTGATGGATTGATGATCCTGCTGTAATGAGTGATGAGTTGTCTATGCGTACAGATGCTTCCTCCTACTGTTTACTCACGCACTCTCACCCTGGACATGCATTGATCTCTCAAAATACTTTAACTCACACAAAGACACAGAGACACACACAAACACAAACAAGACAAAATGGCTGCCAGTTGATCAGCAGTCACTTTCAGCTGAGTCAAGGAAAAATGGAGGGGATGTATTCCCTGGGGGTTTCGGTCCGTGGGAAAAAGGTGTTGCTGGAGTCTCTTGATGCATCAAAACCCTAAGATACTCCTTCTGTCCTCCATCTGACAGAGGAGAACGGGTTCACTTTGTTCAGAATCAATAAACAATGTTCAGATGCTAAGATCCAGTAGAAGGATTTGCACTGCATATTCATTAATTTGCAAATGTATTCAGCATGTACTAGGCCCTCTGCTCTGCAAAGTAGAGAATGTCAACATACATTAGAGAAGTGATGAAGGGAATCAGGAACAGTGAGAGAACTGCTGAAACAATGCTCAGTGGTATGTCTGAGCTAGAAATGTAAAAGATGAGAGCTCAGTGAGGTACTGAAACACAGTCTGACAGGACTGATTCTGGGCCCACCTGTGACACTGAAATCATGGTCGATACTGCCCAGCCAACAGCATGATGAACAGGTTTTGGACGCTCGTCAAGAGAGATAGCTATTACTATCTGATAGTATATTCACTAAAATAAGTTATAACTGAAAACTAGAAGATTGCTCTTCAGTTTGATAGCTGAGGACTTTTGCTCCCATTATTCTATTTTTGGAGACTTCAGGAACCACATGTAAGTCTATATCCTGGGACCACAGTGGCTGGTAAGATAACAGGATACGACGAGCTCTTTTGGGTATCAAAGTGTTTGACCATTGAGCTTTTTAGTTGAGGAGAAGGCTTTTAAAATGTCATTCCGGATTGAACAGGTAGTCGGTGCAGAGAAGCTGATAAGACAGAAATATGATCTTTTGATCTCAGTTCTTGTAAGTTTGCATGACACAGCATTCTGAATCAACTGTAGAGTCCTTAAATACTTATTTGGGTAACCTGATAATTGGAAATTGGAAAAAAAAAACAGCTTTCAAGCAACATGTGCATGCACACTGACAGGATGTCAGGGAACGTGAACGTGAATTCATTGGCTACTCAGACTACGCTTGATGTAACTGCATGGATGGCCAAACTTAGCTAGCTTAGACCCTGAAAATCAGAAAGTGAAGTGTAAATTAAATTAAGTGTTAATGTTTTCCATATTTAAAAGCAGTCATAAAAGGGTAAAAAGGTTTCTTTTGTCATGGAGAATACCAAAAAAGAAGAAGTACTTCAGTCTAAATGGCTTAAAGCAATGGTTTATGATGATTCGAAATTTTTTCTGATGTGGAAAAAAATAATTGTAATGTGCTTGTGGCTGCATCCAGCATGGATGTTTAACTTCACTAACCAGACTGAAATTGCACTAAATCCATTTTCTCAAAAATTGGACTAATACACCTAAAAAAAAGGGTCCAGTAGTGACTAGTTGAAAAGGCCATATCACCACAGACCGTTGCTTGTATACTGGAACAGGGACAGCAGTCAAATTAAATTGCCAAATCGAGCTATAACCATAGCTCGACTTAACTGTGTATGTAAAAGTTCTGAGTGGCACATGCTCCACCCACCCTCAGACTGTGGCAATCTGAGCTGTTTGGTGTTTAGCTTCAACATGTGTTCAAAAGCACGCATCACATAATATATGATGCCCTCATTAAAAAGGACAATTACATTACAAACTTCACTCAGGAAAAAAAGCACATTGTGCATGTGTGCGTGACTAAAAGTGCACAGAGAATAAACAACTCATTACAGGCCAACAAATACTGGACACAAACTGGCAAATATATACACACTGTGATGTAGTCACTGAGACTTATCATCGTGGCTTGGCAGTATGGAGAGAAGCCTCACAAACTGGAAAGAAGTAACAAGGTAGTGAGAGAGAAGGACAATGATGAGGGATTGAAAGAGAGATAGAGGAAGCGATGGTTGGCTTAAATCAAAGAGAGAAAAGCAAGTGCCGCATAAAATATGCCGCGAAGAACAGAAAGAAAAAGAGTGGCGTGTGAGAAGCACAAAAATGAAAGGACTTCTCTTTGAGTTTTTTTTTTTCTTCAGTGTAGAAGAAAGAAACCTGGAATAAGAAGAAGCAACAAGGACAAGGTTGTATGAGGTGTTAAGATTGTTGGATTTGACTGCCTGCTCACGTAGAACAGCCTCTTTCAGCTGTTACATGAACAACCTCTCACCCCTTTTGCACTCTTGGCAAGTCCCTCACAATTAAGCACATCACATAAGATTGACAACAATGCTCAGACCTTTGAAAGGAGTCTCAGACAAGTGGCAGCTAACTGCTACTCATCACACTAAATTGCCATTTCAGGGCCCTGACATTATCCATGTGTGCCCATTTTCATTTGGGACTTTTATATCCACTAATTTCATTTTTAGTCAACACATAAGCTAAGCCATAGCAGTGGCTGATGTCTGCCGAATTCTCCTGCTGTTTATAGGGTGTATTATTTATTTGATAAGATATGCCTACATAGATGATTTTACTGCAGGCATTCTAGTTTGACTCTCCACATCCACACCTATCCACTGCTGCATGTGTGCATAAATTATTGACAAGCCACACACCCAAATTAATTATTTTATATATTGTTGATTCAGAAGCAATATTTGAATTTTTTTATCCACTTGGTAGTATCACTGCAGGAAATTTCTCAGGACATAGAAGCAGCCAAACTAAAAACTGCAGTTAATTTTACCAGCAGGGGAAACTCATATGAAGAAGGAGGGTGTTTTAGAGAAACTCAGGATTTATGTTAAGGACAAATGTTTTATTACAGTGTTACTGTATGAACCTGGACTCTGCACGTGAAAATTTGGATGTGTGGAACAACACAGAAGAGTAATTACCATCCAATTACTACAGTAACAAAATTCCTATTGATTCTGTGCTAATTTGATTTTTTTTAGAATTAGGGTAAACAGTCATCTATTTGTGGGATTTACTTCCATCATACACCTGTGTATAACACCTGGTAAGATTTTAAATGCAGTCAGCTAACGTAAGCAACACTTTGTTTGCTACCATAACCAGATGATTTGCCAATATTTCAAAATCAGTTGCAGTTACTGGTGTTTGTTGGTGGTTACTAGATTTGATCTAAAAGCTGGCACTTTCGTTAGTTATGACCGTACTTTTAACACTGATTACAATGAATGGTAGCTCACTCAACTAACTTGAACACTGAAGTTTATTGAAATCTCACAGTCAGATATCCAGATCTCCTTCCATCCTTCCATCCTGCTGTTGAACAGGAAGAATGCATTGTCAGTTTTGAACACTTTTTGTCTTTCCTGACCTGCTTAGTGCCATCTTTCTCTTCCTTTCAGGAGACCAAATGAGTTTCTATTAAGACTGGCCATTAAAGGAAAAAAATATCTACCATCTTTCTGAAAATATGATCAAATAAAATGATTTGCAGAAAGCAGCAGGTTGTCTGTTTATTTTTCACTAGGCCTATTGACCAAACTTGTTTCTTGGCTTCAATGGAGGTGTTGCTTTTGTTCACTGAAATTTACTAATTATGCATGTTTTAAATGAGATTAGTGTAGCCCAGGAAATCAGTTGCCACACAGGACACAATTAATGGGGTTCCCTCAGTTATTTATCTTGAGCCACTTACTCAACTAAAACAATTATCTTCAGCCATTTAGTATTTTCTCATTTGCTGTAATTGGCAACAAACATAAAAGTCTTTGGTGGCCAAAATAATAATGCGAGACTTCTGAAGGAAAAAATAAAAATAAAAAAAGTAACAAAAATAATAAAAATAATAAGTCAGGAGAGAAAAAATGGCAGTGGGCTCTGGCTATTCAAAGAAACTAAAACTAAAACAGAGAGAAACACATGAATACACAACCATACCCATCGCAGAGCATAGTCCAGCACTTCTATCCACAGCTCCCTAAAGAATGCTTCATTTGCACAAATGTGTCTTGTAGTGCCTCAGTAAGGTCAGCTGCTCTGCCCAAGTCCAAAGATGAGGATCGCAGCATATTAGTCAGAAAGTTGATGTCTCCAAGTATCCTCCAAAAAGTTGCCAAAAGGTCCATGAACTTAAAGTCTGTCTGGCCATGCAGTCCAATTGCCTCTACACATCTGTCTCCATTGTTTCAATGCACTTCTAAACATTATGTAATGTAAATAACTGTTGTAAAAAAACAATACTGTCCAAAAAAAAGGAAACAACTGTGATGATGCAGCATAGCATCACTACATTTGGACACTGTGCTGCATATCATTTTGTGGGCCTAGCTAATAAAGTTGCTATTACCATCAGCTTCGAGGCACAATGGCTAAATGGCAAGGGACAAAATACCAAGCTTAGCAATGTTACATGATGCGACCCAGGACAGTCTGAACATTCATATAGTAAGTTTCTTTGGTCTGTTGAATTATCATAAATATGCATATGCCGTTTGAGCATAGAGGTCAACATGGGCTGCACTCAGTTACTCTGTTATGTCAGTCGTCAGATCAAAAAAAACCCAAAATAAAGCATATGATCATAAATATGCATCAAGCACATGCAGGAAAACTATGAATATTCAATGGTGTCTTTTAATATCATGGACTTAGGATGCGTGCAGTTATCTACCATCAAAATCCTCCAAACCCGACTACAAAGGTTTCCATAGCTTGGAATTCCTTTTGACACGTTTTGTGCACATTTAATGCCACTTAATGCAATTTTTGCACTTATCTGCAAAATCGAATTTTTTTATAATTGTGAAGCACTTTGACTTTCTTTGTGTACTCAGTTTTATACTTTGGGGACTAACATGCAAAAACAAGTTATCAGTTATAATAAAAGGTGCAAAAAATGCTTTTAAAGAAAGCTAATGCAAATCAAGTACACTCCTCAGTGCAAGCATAAATTTTCTGGTCAAGAAAAGACTGATTGGCCCTGTAATTACCTTGTCTACCTTGTCTTTGCTCATCTGTCTCTACTTATGTCTCTGCGTTTTCCTGCAGAAGTGTTGCTTCTACACTGAGATGAGCAGATCCTCCAGCCAACCCACCTGAAAACAAACACAAAAACATGCTTAAACACAGGTTTACACCAGTTTCACATTTTTTTAAAAGGCACTTTATTATTTTTTATAGCCTATGAACTGTTTTCACTTTTAAACATAAACAGTAAGCAGAAGGGTTTGGAGGTGCCTGTGGGAAAAGACTGATTTTCCCCAAACTAGAAAAATCTATCTTTAAAAAGAAATTCCATTTTTTCTTTATTAAACCTGGATCACTGGACTGCTCGAGTTCCTTGTCATGTCAGGACTCTGTTGTATTAAAAGATGTACAATTTAGATTGAGAAATAAACAACTGTATAATCTTATTTATACACTAATGTGACTTACAAAAACACAGCATGTAAACTGAATTCATTTTTTAAACTTTCCTTATTTATATAAAGAAAATTAAAATGATAAGTTTTAAACTACCATGTTGTAACCCACATTAATGTGCAGACAGTGAGTTGTTATTAGAGGCAATAAGAACAAACCAGCATTTAACTGTTAGAACGAATTATCTAAAGAGACTTCTGCAGAAGAAGCTAATGTTGGTTGTTGTTCAGAGTCTGTGGATCTTGTGTTTTGAAGCAGATTGCTGATTCATTCTGTTTGACCTCCTGCTCTGCTCATGTTAGAGCACTGAAGTTACTGCTTAATGCAAGACTCAACTGGCTGTATCCAAATCATGTCTGAATAGACAAGCACGAAACCTGTATTCTGATGAATAAAAAAGACGGGGGGTGGGGTGCCATCATTTTTTTTCCTAAAAGGAGAACACCTGAAAAGTGATTCAGACATTTATGCTGTACATAATCCCCTGTTTCTCTCTCTTACTCTCTCTCTCTTACTTCTGTTGCTTGTGCTTGTGCTCCACCAGTAGATTTTACTCCTCACCGCTTCCTCTCCATTTCTCTACAGTACTTGTCCCCTTTCCAGTGTTTTCTTCATTTGATAGGAATGTAATTAACTGCCACTTTAGCATCAGTGCCTCCCCTCTTCAGTTCAGTAGACCAGAATGTGAACGAACCGAGAGGAAAGAAAAGAAAAATTTAGAAATAAAAAACAGGGCTGAGCTAACTGGGTTTTGTGGAACAGAGAAACAGAGAAGCAATACACTCACATTCGTTCATACACACTCAGTAATATATGTGTGATGAGCGACAACTTAGTCAGACATATCTGTTGGCTGTGGTCATATAGACAAATGCACAGGGAGATGGGGGTTGTTGTGAAGTGATTCATGGCCTGCATTCATATTCCCACCTCCTCTCTTCTCTGAGTTCAAAACTCTGCCTGTGTGTCCACTTAAACAAACACTGTGGCCAATTTGGGCAGTGTTAATTCAAGATAGACAAACCTGATTAACAACCATGACAACTTTTGTCTCCCCTGAAACAAATGCTTCTTCAGTTACAAAGCTGTAAATAAATAGCTATAAATGTATATCTTTGTAACTGAAAAACATGGACCTAAGTTTTGATGAAAACTTGTTGAAAGGCCAACAATATAGAGGACTATTTAGTTTTTCAATATGTGTTGGCATAATATTTTTGCATCCCTCTCCAATTCATCTCATAATATGCTAAGACACCGGCACTAAACTCAGCCTGGGCAGATTAAAATACAATACATATGTAGGTGCTTGGTCACAAAAAAAGAGACAAGGCTAAATGTTGACTTAATTGAGTAATAAAGGGCATAGTTAAAGTAGAGAAAAGAATTTAAAAAAACATCTACAAGAACAAATCATAAGTCATAATGGAGAAAATATTAATACCAGCCACAGGAATTTGTTGTTGCTCGGCAAAGCAGCATCATAATAATCACTGACCTCAGTGATCACTGATGTTACAATAAATCAGTCAACAAAAACTAAGAAGCTAAAAAACCTTTTGCCTTGTTGGCAAACTTTTTTAGAAATGACTTATTTAATAGTAGGTTAAATCCCTATAATGACACCTATTTCAGTTTTTATTTTATTTTAACTGCTAGTGAACATAGTATACATATCCTACAAGAATAAGTATATTAAAAAAACAAAACCTTTTGAGACCCATTCCATTATCAGCATTAAAGCACAATTAAACTGGTTAAAGACTATATGCTCACTTCATGAACCTGTGGATGAACCCAAGTGAACTGCTGTATATGATACTCCCTTTGATTCCCTCTGGTACTTTGCCAGTCTACTCAGCTCATACACTGATGACACTGTGTTAATAACAGAAGCTCTATGCCACTAACCTTGCTAACCTTCCAATCAGGACTTATGAAGAAAACACCAAGATTTGGAAAAATTACTCAACCCTCAAACCTTGCAATGGCAACCTTCATTCCTGCCTCCCACACATACATGTATGTAAAGGTTTTATAGGACCATATATAATGTATGCAGTTAGGGATATGTACATCGCCTACACAAACTAAATTAGCATCTCTGCAGGCAAAAATCGATCTAAAGCTGATAAATACATTATGTTGAGTGGTAGTAGTCCACAAGCAGTAACTGACCTTTTGGAAATAAGAGTGTTGACTTTAGCACTAACTGTTGGAAAAAAAAATCACAGAGCGCTATATGTCTTGCTACAAAGCCCCCTCTTAGAAGTGCATATTCACATAACTTCTGGAACTACATCATTTACACAATATGTACTGTAAATAATACCCTTCTTTCACTTCCTTTAATTTGATGGTGTGACATCTCAAAATGACTACCAAAAACTAATTTAATTACTACTAAGCCTTTCGACTTTGACTTTCTGGATGCTGCTCCTCCTGTTACCCACAGTGTAACTCTTTCAACTATATAGTTGAAGTTACAGCAACTCCACAGGCAAGAGGACTGAAGCCAGGCTTTTAAACTGAGGGGAGTGAGATAGTTTGTGTGTACATGTATGTGTATGTGTGTTAGAGATATGGCCCATGACAATAAATTAATTGAGGATTTGTAATAATGCTTGTCAGTGAGGATTCTGTCATTTCATGTAGTTTCATGTAGTAGTGTATTCATGGACTTGCTGATCTGTTCAAATAAGACAACTGTCACTCTGCTTACCACTGTGTGAGACACTACCGTCTGCAGTGTAATTTAGGCACTTAGGCAATAACATTTAGTAGACAAAGAAAGTCTTTTTTGTTTTCTGTCCTTTCTTTTAGTGTAAGGGTGACATAATGATATTGGCACATTAGACATTCCTCAAGTAATCTGTCCTCCCCCGGCCTTTTTTTCCATTTTTATTTTCCAACTGCCTGTGTGCCTGATCCAATCATAGTTAAATAGTTAAATAGTTCTGCTAGTTAGTACTGGTTAAAGTGTCAGCAGAAGAGTAAAAAAAAAACATCAACAAACATAGCTCAGTCAGTCGACAACAGTCATACCTAAGTATAATAGTTTTATTAACTATATTAATTCTAATTTTATATGTAGTTATTCGCGCACACACACACACACACACACATCACTGTTCCCTCTGCTGCTGTCAAAGTAAGCACTATAAGCAGCTGTTGGCTTTTTGGATAAAACTTAAGTATCATTCTGCATGTTGTAGCTAACTGTAGTCATAAATGAGACTACAGTAATAAAAATTGTAAATAGTTGCAGAGCAGACACAAAATTTTGTATCTTCAAATCAGGCAGTCTGTATCCTAATTGGAGAGTGAAAACCCTTGTATCTGATGATGTGGTTGTCTTGTTTGAATAAATTTTATTGGAACTGTCAGTTAACAAAAAGAAAGGTTGTTCAGTGCTTAAGTTAAGTGCTTTATGAGCATCAAACTGCAGTTTCTGTGCAGGAATGCTGATTAAAACTTGACTCCCTAGCTTAAAATGCATACACATCTCATTAAATACCTGGCGTTAGAGTCAATTTAACCTTCACCCACTTCAATCATCTCCTAAAACAAGGCTTTGACAAGACATTTCTATTGTCAAGGGGACACAGAGACTGTAACTATAAATACAATATTGTGCTCCAAATAACCAAGTGACCTTTTAACAGTGTCTGAATTGTTAAAATGGACCCCAGTAATCAATAAACACCGCAAAGCTTGTTTGTCAAGCAAGACATGGTTTAATATGCTCTGTTATCGCTTTGCAAAGAAATTACATAAGAACTATGGCATTACCACTTCTAATTTTGTGAACTTTATATTAAATTAAAAAACTTTAACTTTAAATTAAAGTTAATATTAACACACATTAACAAAAAAACATTGAAAAACGTAAACTTTACTGTAAAGATTAATAAATGAGTGGACAATCATAATGAATGCACATGCTTCATGTAAATAAAATGAATCATATGCTGTGGCATTCAGTATCACTGCATCTCAACCCAGCTGAGCACCTGTGGGAGATTATGTGTGACTCTCCATCATTGTTCATTCTGTTTATTCCTCAAGGAAGGCAAAACATACTTAAACACACCTTAATTAGAGAAATTTTGACAAGAAGCATCAAAGCTGTTTAAGAGGCTCATTGTATATCACCAACACACTTTTTATATTGTTTTTCCTTTCATTTTACACAAGTCTCTATTTAAATTGGAAAACCATCATTTGCCTCCAACCACACACAAAAAAAGGCTGAAGATGTTTTCTCATTATGTGTCATATCTGTTTTCCTCCCTGTCTTTATGTGCTTTTTCCAGTTTTTGGTTGAAGTTTCACCCTGACCATGATTATCCTCCTGTGTAGTTGTTAGTTCATCTGCATCTGTACCTCCACCGTGTGTTAACTCCCGGGTTTGTTTGCTTATTTTCCTTGCCTGGATTCCTGCCTGGATTCTTCCTGTCATCCTGGTTTGTTGTTAGTTCAGTTTTTTTATTTCTTTGTTATTGGATTTGCTTCAGTTGACTCCCTCGGTTTTTCTTTGCTTCTTGTAATCAGCTTTTCATTATTAAAGCCTGCCTTTTGTTATTGCAACCTGCCTGTCTGCTTTGTGTTTTGCTTTGGGGTCCTCTTTTTAACTGAATGGTGTAACAACAAACAAACAATCAAACACAAAAAAAATTAAAAAATAAGCATGAAAGAAATGTGTATGCTATAAGACACTGTCCAACACAAGATAAATAAGGAAATTTAATAACACAGTGGCAAACGCAAACAAAAATGATATATGACACAAGATTTACAAACAAAATCAATACTACCATTATTTGTTATTTAAATTGCAAGGGAACATTAAAATTTGACATCCTATCAAATCAAAAGTGTCTGTAGATAAAAAGGATTCCATTTTTTAATTTGCCGCTATTTTAATTCTGACTTATAGCTCATGTAAGGACCTTCTCTTAAATACAATCCATTAGGAACAAGTTTTCAGTTTCATATTAATCATACAGATAGAAAGTGGCAGTCTTCTTATCTAACTCTGGACAAGAAAGCAAATACGCATATTTCCCAAAAGGCCAAGCCCTTACAAGACTTTATGCTTAATTATACATATTGCAAACATGAACTTAATTTTTGATGATCAGTGCTACATTTATACTCATTCAAAAGCATTCAAGGTGAATGTGATTTCCCATTGTCTACATACAGCTGCTCTTTATGGCCCCACAAACTTAAAGAAAAATTCTTTCTATGTTAATCAAGATTTTCCCTCTCAGCAGTACTTTAAGCTGGTAAGCTCAAAAGTATATTTTTGAAACATGGTAGCTTTAGATCATTTTCTAGGCTGCATCTGGCAGGCAAATTTTAGTTTTTACAGTTAATGTACAGGTTTATATGCTACACTGAATAACATATGTGCGCATTTTTTCCATATTTGTAGTAGAGGTAACAACAGCAGCAAGAAGAACTAATATAAAGCAGTTTAATTTAAAAATTTTTGAACAGCAAAAAAACATTTAAAGTAAGAAAGAGGTAAAAAACTTACTGTCACTTGGGAAAAAGACAAAAGAATAAAGGAGAGCAGGAAACAAAAAAAGCTGAAGAAAACAAGATAGAGGAGGAATGAAAAAATGAAGGTGAATTGGAGAAGAGAATAAAGTGAGACTCAGAGTGGTGTGGGGGCCAATGTCTGAAAATAGACCCAACAGAGACAAAATAAAAAAGCACCACCATCACTACTGCAGCAGAGCAGCACAGTCCGCAAATTCCCTTATAGATATTTTATGGAGCGGAAATCATTTGATGCACCCTCACTGTTCTGGTCAGAAGTGAGATGGAAAAAAAAAGGGGAAAAGAGAGGAGAGAAAGAGGAGAAAGAAAAGAAGGTGAAGCTGGCTGCAGTTATTTTTATGTAATGGGATTTTAACGAGGGGCAGCAGACATCAGGAAATGGCTCAGTCAACTCAGGGAGCAAATACACTGTAAAATATATATGATTGCTGTTGTTTCAAAACAGCTTCAGGTTGGAGATTCTGGGAATGTTTTTGAAGAGTTTAAAATGTTAGAGCTGACACAAGATCAGTGTCAATGTTAGAATTATCATGAGGTTAATAAAAAATATATGGATATAAATAGGTCCACATAAGTTGGCTAAAAGCTTGTCTCATGTACAGCTGCTCAAGAGTGCCCTACTTCTTTGACTGTCTCCCAGGAACTTTGTGGTTATGTTTTATGTTTAATAATCTTTTTTGTGGTTATTATAGTGACATTACACCTTATAATTGTAGGTAATAAATTAATAAGGAATTCAAATTCACAGACTGAAGGTACCTTATTGCTGTGTTAATAGTTTAATAGTATACAGTTCTGCTCAAATACCCTGCTGGCATACACTGTTGCAGCACATCTGTCTGTCATCTGTCACACATCTGTCTTTTTTTACATTCTGGCTTGTGTAAATGTAAAAATGACTCTGTTTGTTTGCTCCCCCCTTGGTTGCCCCCCCCCCCCCAAAAAAAAAGGTTCATCAGCCATTGGTGGGAGGAATGAGTAGTAGTTAGGAGGTAAGGAGGTTGAGCAAGTAGGTAAGTCACCATCTTTAATTTGGTGTATAAACAATTATTAGCTCAAATGAATATTTTGACATTTTATGAAATGTGCTTAATCACTATTTTGACATGAGTTAGTAAAAGGGTCAATGCCAGTTTTGTGTCTGTGTAGTAAAAAGGGTCTTTAGCTGGGAGGCTATTAGCCAAACTCAGCCTAAATACTGAAAGTAGATTAAAAAAATCCCAGAATTTCTTAAAAAACAAACAAGCAAACATTTGCCTTCCAGCTCCACTGAAGCTCACTAATTAAGAAGTTTGAATGCAGTGGTCTGACTTCATGAAGTCAGTGTCATGAAGACTAAGATACAACTTTTAAATTGTTATTTCTCATGTTTGTGTAAGAATTAAACAACAGAAATACAGCTTATTATTTAGCTCGCTTAAGACTGGCTTGTTGGTGTTCTTTGAAGTGACAGAGTCAGTGTAGCTCACTCAGCTTCCAGTATTGATGCTCATCACTTTATTGCTTCAGTTCTGCACTTGACCTACAAACTTAAAAGCAGTTTCAATCATCTCATCTAACTATTACAAAGTAAAAACTCTTTTTACAACAAAATGTCAAGCCTTTCCTTTGACCATGACAGAATCATTTTCTTAACATTAAACAAATAATT
>JAPZDV010000021.1:1503931-1515927 GCA_029814665.1 Acanthurus lineatus
AACCCGAACCACCATACATCATTTCACTTACATTTTTGTCAAGGCATTTATATGTCTATTTTAAAAAGACACTAGTAATCATGTCAGAAATGCTCAAAGGAATATAGATGTTAAAAGTAGGGCTGCTTTTCTTTACTGCACCACATGTTGTTTTTACTTTGATGTTTAAGATGGGGAAAGCTAACATGGGAAATGGAATATATGCTTCTCCATGGCCCTTCTTTGATCCAAGCCCTGTCTGAATAGACAGGGTGAAGCATTACACTGGACTCATGTGACATATGCTGCAGTGAGAAAGCAAAGACAGTAATTACACACTTTAAAAGTCTCAAAACACTTTTAGAGCACAAATGAGAGGGCAAAAGAACTTATTGAAACACAAATATGTGGAGAGACAATATCTCATGACTTGTGGGTGCTCACAGAAGTGCACTTACACACATACTCTCACACAATGAACTAATGATGGAAGAGCTGTGAGGACAAATCTCATGCACTGTGACTGTTCTAAGACTGGGCACTTGTAGAATGTTTGACTCTACAGATATAACTCTATGTGTGTAATACATCAAGAAAAGCAAGCTGAAGTGTAATTTTATCTTTATAGAAATGTACCCACATTTAGTTTGTCATAAATGCTCTAAGTTTTGTTAACATGCCTCTGTCTGCCCTCGGCTTGTGAGGCTGAAGTAGGTTTTGTTGTAACAGGCATGGACTGCAAATAAGCTGTGTTTATGTAACTCTTATGTGGTCCTTTGATTACCTAAAGTGCTTTCAAGCACATTCAATGATCACTCATTCACACACACATTCCCACACTAATGGCTTCTCTACTAATTGTCAACCTGCTCATCAGAATCTGATATCAACAGATTTCTACACAGTTTAACCAGCCATCAGGAGCAGTTTTTCGGGTCCGATATATTGCCCAAGGACACTTTGATGTGCAGACTGGAAGAGTGTTTTGTGTCTTGTTAATGTGCACAACACACGTCATTCGTACACACATTGCATTCAATGGAGAAACTTTCATTTTTTTATTCAGAACAAAGTGGTAAGTGTCAGTTGTCTTGACTACCTTCCATTTTCTTCCTAATTGAAGTGAACTCTTGAAGTATAAAGGCTGACATACCATGTCTAACACTTATTTTGCAATTTTCAACTGAAATTTCTTATCTCAGATAAAAAATGTATGAATCATCCTATTTTTTAATAAATATAGTGTGTGTGTGTGTTGTGTAGCGCAAATTGTGTTTGCAAAACAAACTCAAACCACAACTTTTTAAAAACTTATTGTACAACGATTTATATTACACAAAAGGAAATGTAGACTAAAATGGATGAATTATTTCTTTTGAACACAAAAAGTATTGAGATAACAAATGTTAAAGGGAATAGATATAGGGAGCAGTGATAAAATGGTCAAAGATTGCACATCAGCCTTAGTTTCAATAAAAACTGTTAGACTGAGCCACCAGCAGCCTTGACTAAGTTAGCAAACAATGGCCACTCAATGAATAAATGCAGTCAATCTTGGTAGAGAGTAATTGCAAGGGATGCCAATTCATGGTGCTGTAAGCAGTCGATCCTTTATGAATAGACCTATCTTGCGCATAGAACTAAATAAAAGGACATACTGATACTCATGATGCTGCTGTACTCGTGTTTTTTGTAGTAATCTCCCTGAGGAGTATGGTAAGGTCAAGGCTTTTGCTGAGGGGGCACAAATACTAGGTTGGGGGATCCTCCCCTATTACATGAATCTGTGTGATATCTGTACACATGCAGTTAGTCAAACACTGTTTCGTCTGAGGCTCCCCCTTAAATAAGGTTTTTTATTATTTTATATTTTTACCTTCGAGGGCCTATGAATTCTCTAATGACTTTTGATTTTGCAATTTTTATTAACACACTTTATTAAGTTTTCCTGACGAGAATGACTTACATAGGCACAAGGTAAGTTAGGAATAAAATCAAATTTGACACAACATAATTTGTTTGCTAGATGCTTCTTTAATGTGTCACTGTGGTGCTTTTACTCTTTATATACAGCATTTGAATGTCCATTAGAACTGAAGTTGATTCATCTAATTAGTATACACTATATGAGTGTTCAGTTGGTGAGTGTAATGGCTTTTAATTTCACCCTTTCTGATGAAAAAATGGTCATAAGTAATGCAATATGAAAAATACACCCATCACAGATACATAACAAACTAACTAAATGTTAAAAATGTAGTAAAAGGAACCACTGTCTAATGTTGATTATGACTCATTTTCAAGGTTTAATTTCTTTCTTGAGGGCAGTCAAGCATTTAAATCTAAACTGAGATCTGCTAATAGCCAATAAGACTTGAGAAAGAGAAGGAAATAAGGATATCTCATCTCCTTCAATTGTTGCAAAATAAGCATTTGTACTAAAAGGCTCATGACATGGAAACATTTTGGTCCAAAAACCAAACTGGTAAGGGGTTAGATTCTGATTGATTAACAAATGTCAATTAAAAATCTTTCTTCCATCAGACTTAATCTTTGCCAAAAAAGGAAAATTTGGCCTCTTTTAAGGGTGCTCAAGTACTCTTAAATTTAATTTCAGCATCCCCTAAGAATAATGCACTAAATTTAAGTTGGGTGGTAATAAAACATTGGTTATGCTGCATTCCAGAAAGCAGCAAGTTGAATAGATCTCACTTGGAGCTTATGAGATCCAACCGCTCAGCATTAACTGGGAAATCTGATAGCAATGGAATGTCACATGAAGTCAGAGTTCCTACTTGTGAAGTCGGGGATAATCGATCTACCCCAAATTCACCGAGACACAGTGGCCTGACGTCACAGGGAGGTGTGAAATTTTGGACTTCCCAGTTTTTTGGAATGCAGCATTACTTCACCTGTTTCTCTTCTCCTCTGCTTGGTGTGTTCATGGACTGCGGAGGTGTAGCCCCACCTACATCACTGAATCACGGAAAAAGCAGAGGAGGGTTAGGTCATGCTGACCTGTAATGAAATAAGTGCTTTATGTTAATAAAATTGGGTGTTGAATAAACACCCAAACACCCTTGCATGCTTAGAGTACATTTATGGACAGTGAAGTAAAACATCAAAAACATCATTTATGCATTTTCTCTGTTTAGTTTAAGATGCATCGTGACTCGAGGCAGTAGTTTACCATATGACCTAAAAAATATTCCTTCTTTTTTTTTTAGCTAAAAATGGATATAAAGTTTATTTTCACACCAAAACACTGAAGTCTATGTAAGCAAGTAGAGTCAAAATGATGCTGCATGACTGCATTGACCACAGAAACCCAATATGCAAAAAGGATACTGTTGTAAATTGTTATGGAACCCCTATTATATTATTAATTTTCCATTAGTCTCTTAGATTCACTTGTTCAACCCACACAAGAATCATGACCCTTAGATTAATGTCTGCTTATTCTGATGTTCATTTAGAAATCTGATGTCAGCAGGTCTTAGAACATTTCAGAGCTGTATTACAAACAAGTTGATAAATCTGAACAAAACTCTGTTCATTAAAAAAGGCTGTATTGTGAAAAAGCTTAACATTTTCCATCCCCATTGTTGCATTTAACATTCAAGTCCAATTTTTCCTTGTCTGTTTAGTTATTTAGAACATCTAGCTATTGAAATATTTACAGCATGCCTAGACAATACATAATTTAAATGTTTTGATGATTTACAAGCTATTTAGAATTAATATGTTTGTATATGTATCCCTTTTCTTCCAGCTGTAGCAAAGGACTTCAGTGATAAAGTTATGAAAATATGTCCCTGCTCTGTTTAAGGGCATTCAAGGTGGGGAACCTTTATTAACAGCTTTCTTTATTTCATGACTTTTGGAGTGCTTTTTATCTCTCGCTTTTCTTAATAATAGGATCAGGCAAGAAAAGGGTCAGTGCACATCCATTTTCTTTTTACAGATGCGTGACTTTCCGGTCAAATATAAATCTGGCTGACTGGCTTCTCTGGCCTTTTGACGTTAAAACTGTTCAGAAAGTGAGAAGGCAATTATGTTGTAATCCAGGGAGGCAGTGATGGCAGCAAATGGCAGGCTAATCAAGTCATTAAGATGATTCCTTACAACATAAAAAAATGGTTATACACACACACGGGCACGAGAACAGCCCAGTTTGGATGCAGCCATGCCACAGTGTGTACACAAGTCTTTTGTCAGTGTGTGTATGTGTGTGTCAGGCAGTGGCTGATGGTGTGATTAATACAGGCCATCAGTAACAGCAGCGGTCTCGCTTCACTGAGCGACAGAGAGACTCGCCTGCCGATTTTCTGTCCTCCCAATACAAACACACACATACACACACACACACATACAATAATGCACACATACACAAACACACACACAGGCAGACACACCTATCCCATTCATCATCTGGGTTGCAGGAGTGCAAGGAGCTGTAAGTACTAGCGTTCCTTTCTTCTTTTTTTCCAAAATGCACACTCCCACTCTTCCTCTCCACTATCCTACACTGCCTTAGAAGCCATCAACTCCACTCCACCTCCATTTTTCTTTCTGTCTCACTGCTCTCTTCCTAAATCACTTAACTGTACTAAATCAAAAGTGTCCCTCACATCTTTAGCTCTTGCTTTACCCACCCACCCTCAGCCAGGTGTGGACTTGGCTTGTGGGGATGAGTCAGGGCTGAGCTCAGGAATGTAAAAGCCAGTAAATTTGAGTGAGCATCCTGGTTTTACTGAATGCAGCAGTAGATACAGAGGGGACTATATATAGTGCATTTTAACACAGTGTTTGAAATGGAATTGTTTTGGTGGAAATGTACTTTTCAAACTATTACATACCATCTACCAGCACTGACTGTCAACCCAGATAGTCACTGCAGTATGGACAGTGAACCAGGGTGGAATATGATGTGCAAAGTACACTTACATGACACTGTCTTTCAACTGACAGACTCATCATTTAGTCAGATCGCTGAACACCATAAAAAAGATATAATTCTCAGGTTACCCTGGAAACCATCTTTGTCAAGCTTAAAGTCACTGTATTGAAAAGCATGTTTAAATGTACCAGCCCACAGGGAATTTTTTAGTTTGGTAAACTAACAAAGTTAATGTAAATACAGCTTTTAAGATTTTAAAGAAAGGCTTTAAATTTGCTTTTGACTCTGTGGGTGACATTTTGTAGTAGTGATGGGACATTATTGATGTATCAAGGGAAAGACTATCTGTGATTTGGAGGAGTCAAAGAAGCATTCCTGCAAAGATTGTTGGTATTGATGCTATGATCATGAAGAGACATTGCATATGTTATGATAGGTGTGTCTCCCAGATATAGACGTAATAGTAAGGCTAAGAGAACAGAGTTCCACTGGCATTACACTAACAAAAATCTGCTGTGTTGTGGCTCTTACTTATTTAAATTGTCAACTTACCCTGAGGAGAGAGGGAGGGAAAGAAAGAAAGAACGGTATCGGGGTTGGAGTTAGAGATGACACGCAAAATTGCAGGATGCACCACCACATGACAACAATGATAACAAGAAAGACTAACAGAGCACCACAACAAAGTGTAGTATATTCAGTCTTTAAAAACCAAATGACAAAGAGTGGGATGGTCAGCTGGACAGAAGACCATGGCTCTTAAGGGAAGCTGACTACAGACAGAATCAGGAAGGAAAACCTGACTAAACTCAAGAGTTACTCCACACATACACACACAACCGCACTCATACACACACACACACACACACACACACACACACACAAAAACTCAGACAGGGAGAGGGAGAGCTTGCTAGCCTTAGAGTTAAAACGAACCAGAAGTCCAGGTTAGCCATCAACATAACACTATTTCCTCTTTTACATTCTAGTGCACAATAAAGCAGTGAATATATAGTTTGACTTACTAAATAGAATTAAGACTTTTCAATTTAATTGAAGTCAGAACTTCACTGAGGAGCAGACACTGAGTCTTGCAGTGCATCTGGTTTAATGCTGGACACTGCTGTTTCAGACACCGGAACACTTCACTGCACCAACTACTTTATCCTCCATGGTAATGAGGGTGATGTTCAGAATAAAGGAGTACATATCTAGACAAAAGCTGTGAAGTCACTGAATGAACCAGAGTGCTCTCTGACAGGTGTACCAGCCACACAGATACTAAACATAATCTTAATATTTCAAGTTCATATATCAAAGTGAAAGTCTGTCGCTTAGATTGATGTTTTTGTTAAATGGTAAGAAACTGTGACCTACTGTCTGACAAGTAATTATTCTACAACTTCTGTATTGGTTCATTAGGCAGACTGTTAAATTGTGCATATGTTAGCCTTTCTCTCTGTGATCTTACTTACTGCTGTTATTCTACAATGCTCTCATGGTTTTGTCAAACTCAAGTAAAATCAACTATCTTATAATGGTCTTACAATGCTCAAAGCATCATGCCATCATTAGAGTCCGTGTTTGGCCATTCCATCATCCTTGAGCCTCAACTCTGATATGATGGAGATCAATAAATAAGTAGACAAATGTTGTTTAAAGCGCCTCAGCAAACTATTGTTTACTTCATATATGAAACTGATGGCTTATCAATTTTTAACACTTTTTGAGTCTTTCAACTACCCAAAACACTTTACAACACAAGTCAGCATTCACACATTTACATACATTCACACACCAACAACAAGTGACTTCTCCAGAAAATGCCAACATGCTCATGAGGAACTCACCGATGAAACAACCACTGGGAACAATTTAGTGTTCAGTATCTTGCCCAAGGCTGACTGGTAATATCTTAATCAGGTACAGACCCAAATTCTTAATGCAGCCAAACCACTGCTCAAATCAAGTCTTTCCACACTCTGTTGATCGGTGCTTTAGGTTGTTCACATTGCTGATTTAGGTAGCCATGCTATTCTAACACAATCACTGCCTGCTAGCAGCTCCTGTAGCCACTACAGCTACAGTGAAGATTGTATGCACATATGAAGAGCTGACTGTGGGAGGCCATTTAGGCTGAAAACACTGACATATGTGTACATACACAGTGAAGTTGCAAAGTGCATTCACAGGCACATTGATATATATACACACACAACTAGCCCATATCACAATGAGCGGAGGTGGTGGAATGTGTAAATTTTCAGTTTTTATGTGTGTGCTTTTAGCGTCTGTGTGTCAAAAAATGTTGCTGTTTCAAGTACCAAGAACATGTTAAATATAAACCTTCTTTTATTTTTTCAAAACTTTGATAAAATTAAAAGTTAAAATATATATGACATGACACAGTATCACACTTCTTTTCAGGCAACAGACAAACATTGTATAGCACTTATACTAGACGAAAGGAAAGAAATAAAGATAAAGTGAATAAAATGTATAAAATAAATAGATTGTTGAATAAAAGAAGAAGTAGGGGAGAACCCCTAGGGCCCCTTGCCCTTTCATTTAAATTTCCTCTATTAAGTTATCTAATGTAAACTATTATTTTTTTCCATTAATCCCCTTAAACAAGGTTATTGAACAATTCAGAGTAAAACATGTAAACCGTTTAAGCCATGTAGATAGATATTCCGGAAAACTGGTATCAGAGAGACTGAAAAAATAACAGCATTGACTAGTTTAAGGAGTTATTCAGGATAATTTGTGAAACTACATGGAACATTAAATGCTGCATTACAATTTGCCAGGATGTTCATGGATGTAATAGGTGTGTGGTGGAACCAACTGCAACACGACAGACAGCAGGAATCTGGGAAGTCCTGCCTAAAGGCCATGATGAAGAGCAACCTGACAGTGAGTATATAGCATAAAGTTTTCATAAAGTAGCAGTAACTTAAACAGCAGTAAACAGCACAAACCAATAGCTAGCATAAGCTTCCAGATCTCCTGCCACAAGATGATAAACGTCTATTATAGTCTAACAGGGAAAGTACATTCAGGTTCCAATTGATACTTAGCTGTGTCAAATCAAGTTGTGTTATGTAATAAGCAAGTGAGAATGACCAATATTGTCATATATTTTTTAATTTATGAAGCAACTGTAATGTCGGATAGTTCTGCTATGGGATCAAGAAAGTATTCTCATTCTTACTAAACAAGACTACTCCAATCTCTTTGGATGTACCCAGTTCATAAGGGACCTTGCAATAACTTGGATGGTGGAAATACCAATAAACTCTATAGAGAAGACGAGGGCAACCTATTTATCACAGTGTGACTTATGGCTAAAAGTTTACACAATCTACCAAATTAGGTTAGCCATAGGTTTTATTGCAAAGTGATGACAAAAGTTGCCAATTGTCCCCGCTGTACATGATTTTTAATTTATCAAAAGTTTAAAACCATAACTCAGTAGGTCCCCCTACATGATCATTTCTTTGACAAAAAGCTTGTCTACAACAAAAGCATTGGACTGGATGTATTTACTGCAGGACTTGGCTGACACTTGGAAGCACATATTGCTTTGGAGCAAAGACTGCTGTAGCCATCTGTGTCCCTGGCATCAGGTGTGTTGGCAGATATCTGTCCAAAGACTAAAATCAAACAATGTTGTGCATTAATGCAAGGGGATGCAAGATATTGTCTACGATGAATATAAGTTTTGCCAAATGATCCCAAACAGTGAGGCAATTGCCACTTAAATTCTACATCCAGTGCACCTTAGCCTAAACACCTAAACCACTTCCAGACATGCTGGAACGTATTTTACACTCCCACACTCAGACAACATGTACAGGGGGCTCCATGCCTTGATGGAATATATCCAGAATTTTGTTTATTGCAATAACAAGGTTTAGATTACACTTTCCAGTTACACTTCATCAACTCTTGGACACACTAAATCTATTTAACACAGTCAAAGAGAAATTCATACACAGAAATATTAATTGTTGCCATGTGCATTTATATTATGTAATGTTTCTTTACAGTGTCAGAATATTTTATTTTGGAAAATTGTTACTCATCTCATTAGTGCCTGTATGCAAGTTATCAATTCCATGCTACACCAAACTTCTAATCCCAAAGTCAGTCATATATATAGTTTTTTTTTTTTTTAATTGTATTTTATTTTAAATATATTTTTAAACCGTCTTCCAAAAGTTTGATGTGCTTCTAAACTGTGCTGGTTGATGATTTTCTAGTGTGTTTCTTGTGTATTGTGGAGTTGTGTAAGGTTTCTCCTGTGTGTGTTTTTTTTGGCAGAGGCTGGGTGTGGCTTTCCGGGTGGCTGGATCTGACACACCTGTGTCTCATCACAATCAAGCACAGTATAAAGACTGTGGACTTCAGGGGACTCATTGCCAGAGTGTTTCTGCTGCTCAGTGGTATAGCTGGCCAAAGTCTCCAGTGTTACTCTTGAGTTGAATCACTGACTGTCTTCTTTCTGTTCTATGTGTTTCTAACCTCGTGCTTCTCTCTGTGTGCTCCACCTGCTTCGTGCCGTAAGCCTCATTCTCCACCACAGAATGTCTACCTGTGCCTCCACCACAGTTCCACAATCCATCTGAGCCTTGTGCGCTCCAGCGTTCACCAGTGTTGTGCCGTGAGCATTCTAAGCGTCGGTGCCATGTGCCTCCCCTGTGCTCAGCCAGCCCATTGTTACGAGCAACACCTGTCTGCAAGCTCTAGCCACCAGAGTTCTCCAGTGCTGCCTGCAGTATCTCCCTCTGCCCTTTCCCTCAATATTACTATAATAAATCCCCTCTTACACTCTGTACCCTGTCTCTGTGTTGGTTTTTGGTCCAAACCAAAGCATCACACTAAACTATTTCGTTCTTAACATGTTTTTTAACATTGTTTTGTATGTCATATCTTTATTTAATGTGTTTCATGTCACCAGTAAGGCAAATGAAATTGCCTTTGAGTTGCAATACAAATAAACCTGGGCCACTTAAAATGACTTTATTCTATTTAAAATTCTGGTTAAAATAAGCCTCAACATATTAACTAATTGAATACACTAAATAATTTAGGATTTGTAAAAGGCTTTGGCTCTTGGCAATGCTCAGACCGCCTGACCACCAACAGCCAACTACTCATAATGTAACTGCAAAAATCTCGTATAATTTATTGTACTGAATTTATTTATTCATTTATTGTACTTGGTTCAGCATTCTCTCAAAAAAGGATTATTTTTCTCTGAACTCCAATCAGTTCTGGTTATTTGTTTGACTTATCCTGAAGGTTTTGACTTCCCATTTTTAGCTTCTACTACTACACAAACATCAAAAAAATGAAACGGCTGGATTTATCGATGATGATGATATACTTTTTTTTTTTTTTTTATTTTATTCATAAATTAGGTTAAAAACAAAACCTAGTTGTTAGTATCAATGTCAAATTGTGGTTGCATGGAAATCTAAAATTGAATTTTAAGGCTAATTTATAGCTTTTTATTTATGAGTCAATAAATGACAAGCTGCTGAGCTGCATCAGTCTTATACACGATTCATGGCAATTTTTCTGTTATCAATTCACTATCTCCAACACAAAAGATCCATTCTGAATACAAAACTCTGATTGTTTTTAGTTGTTTTTCTAACTGGGAAAATACACATTTGATAATATGAGTAGCCTTGTAAAATTTTGACACAAGGTCATTTTAGTGTTTAGGAGTTGAAGGCCAGCATGCAAATTATTTTGTCGTTTGCTGCCAGTGCAGGGAGTGGTTAGGCGTCAGTTGCCAGTGATAGAGAAAAACAATGGTCAGAGTGGTGGATGGAAGTAAAGCGTGTTCAAATCTGACACTAGATAGTGGAGTTTGGGTCTTCTTGTACAATAAATATAATACAGCAAATTCAAATAGGGTCCTCTTGTGTGATTAATTATTTAACCTAAACTGAAACAAATCAAAATTTTAGATCATTAAGTCATATAAAGCAATCTTTAGTTTGATAGAGAAAGTAGTCATATTAACTGATGAATTGAAAAATAATCATTATTTTATTTTGCCAGGTGCAGCCCTATCTATGGGTGATACTTGTCCTACCCTGACAGCAATGTTGCAACTTTCTTAAGATTCATTAGGGACTGAGCCCGTAAGTCACGGAAGTCCTTGCCTGTTTTTCATTTTCTTACTATTATTGCATCTAAGGATCCCTTTAATTTGCTCCCTGAACACATTCAAAAACTCAACAAATTTGGCACGCACACCAGGTCTGACAAAAGATTTTATAAAGGGGAAAAACTGACCCCCCTCAGTGCAAAAATGTGCTCTCTAGCGCCACCTAGGCACACTAAAACGGCCACTGCGGTCCACAGGAATGTCAGAGAGACCAAACCAAAGCCTAATTGTAGAACTCATCAAGGCCTAAAAATCATGTGCTGACACCCCAGTCTAAAATCAACAGGAAGTTGACAATTTGCTTTTCAAAGTAAAATTGATACCCAAAATTCCACTTTGAACACAATAGTTGGAGTTGCAAATCAACTTTTGTCAGGGTCTTCCCGTAAGAGTAAATAGGGGGGAAAAAAAGGAACTTTGTCAGGCCCCTACAGTCTAAAGTTTGATGGCTTTCAAACCTATGCTGATGGAAAGATAATGAAATTTCCTACTAGAATATAAATTTGTGTAGATTTAAAAAATTTTGTGGGATCTGTTAGGAGGTTTTCCAAAATCGTTCCCTCACATTTCTCCCCTCCTGCAATCTACCGGTCATATGACTCAATCTGGGCACCGGAACATTCCGCAATACACAATTATAAAATCTGAGAGGGAGCAGAGAAAACTCAAAACTAAAACTGATACCTAAAAATCTGTACAAGATAACAAAATCATGTAAGTGCAAGATTTATAGATCCAAGTCTTGTGACTCATTTAAAATTTAAATAAAGTATGTATCTAAAACTATGTTCAACCATTCTAAGCTCAAACAGGTGTGGGTTTGATGAATTTCTCCATTGGATTGAATGTAGATGTGTCTTCCTGCATTTTTTTTTTTTTTTTTTTTTTTTTTTAAATTATATTTACTTTTTGGCAGCTAAGGCATGTTTA
>JAPZDV010000021.1:1528233-1539290 GCA_029814665.1 Acanthurus lineatus
AAGAGGTCTGGAACCTGGCTAATTTCTATCTATTCCACTACATGAGATGTTTTGGACACGGGTCTAAGCACATGCATTAGTTTCATTCATCTTTAGGTAGAGGTTACAGGTTTTTTCTACACAGCCCCAACAATGGTATAATAATAATAATAATATTATTAATAATAATAATAATAATAATAATAATAATAATAATAATAATAATAATAATAATAATAACAATAATATTAAAAACTGCAAGCAGCGTTGGTAGGGCCCTCGCACCCCGGCGCCCATCGGAGCTGGCAGCAACTCGCCCCAGACATGGCTGAGTGCTGGTGCTCAGTCCACACTGCCACCCAAGCGCAGTATGTGCCTTCTCTCTTTCATGCAGGCAGGCCAGCACATAACTGCACTCACTGCTTGAAAGTGGATATGAGGCAGTGAATCAAGTTCATTATGTTCTAAATCAAAGTCCCCTCTATTTAACAATGACCTAACATTGATTAAACATGAAAACATATAGAAGAAAACACCACTGTAACCTGTGACATCACAGGGTTGCTTGGTAGCTAACATGTTTTTGGTTGTGGGGGAAACTGGAACACCCAGAGGAAACCCACACAGACATGGGGAGAACATGCAAACTAAATGTTAAATCTTGTACTTCAGTGTTTAAAGTTTAGTGCTGCTTCATAGATCAAGCTTATTTTTTTGTGATCCAATTGAAACAAATGATGAACCAGTCATCGAAAATTAAGTGAAATGGTTTTATAAATCTCTGATATATAATGCAAGATATGTGAAATACTCTACAAAAAGTGTTTTATTACGGTGCCTGATAAGTAACATTTAGATTTATACTGCCCCACTAACTCACTCAATTTCACTTACCCTTATACACACACCATGCACACACAGACACCTACAGATGGTCAGGCACACTCACACACTCATTTCTGCCCTACTTGTCTCATTTTCACACACTACAAGATAGCTCTGATTTTCTCACCTGCAGACAGTTTTTGGAGATGCAGGCAAAACCCCCAGGTCAGGGTCAAAACCATGTTTACACCTGTATCCAGAAATCACTTTGTGTGTGTTGTTAAAACATGTGATGTAAGATCAGGGAGCATGCAGAATATTTGGTCTTATTATTGTATTTGGGAACAGATTGGGCTGAAATGCAAAGAGCTACAGCCAGTGAGAAAAAAAGTCTTGTTGTGCTTCTTGTCGTGTGGAATGGCCTTGGAGAGAGTATTTTCTTGTACACATTACTGACTCATCTACATTTTATTCTTTACTCTATTTTACTCTTGAGAACAACATTTTCTTTTGGTCTAAGAACTTGGAACACGCTGCCAGTATTCTTTACCGTACAGGCTTTCTGGGCAATTCATATTAACTGTAAATAAACTGTATTACCAGAGGGGGCCAATGTGATGCTCAGCTGTACCATTTTTATGTGCCTGCTTTTCTCTGTCTGTGTTTTAATTGCCTCAAGTTTGCCACTCACTCAAAGTAGACTGAAGATAGTAACTAAGGACACACACACACACATGCCAACACTGGCTGACAGAACATTGGGAGAAAAGGCTGAATCTGGGCAGGAAGGCATTCTGTGGCAGAGTCACTGCAAACCAGCACTCAAGCAATTTGGACTGAGCTACTTCTCTCAAGTAGTTTGACTTGTCTACTATTTATTCTGGAGAAAGATTTTCCATGTGTGAATCTGTTGCTGATCTGTTACGTAGTGTGCAAAAACTAGCGGCTTCGAGATTCACAATTACAAGACAAAGTTTAGCGGTGTGAAAACGACACAGTTCTGACAACTTTGGAAGTCATGTAGTGTGACCAAGACTTTACACATTTGCAAAATTGTTCATTACATACTCTTCCTCACACACAGTTCCTCTCTTTCCTTACTTTGGAATTATTATTTTTCATCACCACACACACATAAGCACATACATACAAACACATACTCCTACTCATTACTCACTTTTTCTCACATGGACAAACATGCACAAATATGGGACAGAAAGCATCCCAGTCTCTGCCCTCTGATTTCTCTCTCTCTTTGCCTCAGTTTATACATATTCAGGTCCAGGCCCTGCTTATTGCTGTGCATAATTCAAGACTTTATTAAACACACCAGCCTAGTTCTCTCTCTCTCCCTCTCTTGCTAACATACTACAAAAAGTGTTCCTTGATGCTTCTACACCGGATGCCATCCTGATGCTAAACACACACATGCACACAAGTATACTCAAGTACACACAGACGCACACACAGACACAAATATACTTCAATATACATACAGTCCTAAGTCTCTTACCCTTAACCAAAATGTACTTAATTTAAGGAGCAATTCTTGTTTTTCATTCCGAGCCTAGATATTCCCTTCACCCTCTTCACTGAAGCCATTTGGGAAGTCATTCTATGATGATGTGATAAAGTGGATAATATCACAAAATATCACCCTCTTTTACATATTTCTAAACATGCTTTTTATTTGTTGTGTGGCACAAAAAATCTTGGCAGTGTGATGCAAAATCACACACTAAAGCAGGAAAGCTGCACCTTTGCCATGGCAGCACCTCACTGATGCTACAGCAGAGTATCCATTACAGTGGAATGTCAGTGGAGGGCTACTAGAACCTAGGAGTAGCTTTGATCATGACACATAATAAATCTGTTTGGCTGTGGTCATGAAAAGCTGCAAACTGCTGATTAAATTTCTAAATAATAACCCAGATATGTTCTAAAAAAAGTCAACTTAAATAAATAACAGCAGCCTTGTAGTATATTAACATTTAAAGAGTTAAACCAGACAGTAGATTTCTCAACTTGCTGTCGTGTTAAATATTTTCGTGCCTTGTGGCACAGCATTATCAAGTTTCCAATAGATCCTTGACTAAATATCTGCAACCTGACGTGTTACTGATTATGCTTCATCCAGCAGTGTGATAGTTCACAAGATGCTTTGTGACTCCCAGCTGCATCTAAATAAAGTAGTGATGAGGGAGTATTTTTACATCTCAGTGGCAAAGTTTTTTGAGACCGGAGGATACTCCATTCTTAGGTAACTGCAGCTTGGTTGTTTGCTTTGTTTTTCTTTCTTTCTTTTTTTGTTCTGAATATTGCATTTACTTTGGTTGCACTGAGTGAATAAATGACTTTTGAGACTTTGAAAAAGTCTCTTGCTTGACTCTCTGTCAAGGCTTCACTACAGGCAAGAACAGCTTTGCAGAAAACTTATATAAACACATAAACTCAACAGAAATCATCTTTCTGGTCAGTCTGACCAGAAATAAACAGAAGTCACCCCCTGGAAATTTTGTTAGATACACATATTAACTAAGCTGTTATTATCAATATCTTTTTGTAAATAATATACCAGTATATGACAATGTGACCCAGTAATAGTACTGAACCTACAGAGAAGATATATTTTAGAATCTTAACTGCCATCATACAACCAGTAAACAGTCGAATAACAGTTATAAAACAATGCATGATCTAATACAAACAATTAAAATATTAATTTAAGAAAAAATATAATATTTTTATTATACACCTTTTTTTTAATTTGTCTTTTTTATATCATTTTTTGTTTGCAAGAGAGCAGATATTAAGCTGGCAGTTATTTTGAACTGAAGCAATAAATTGAAAATACAACAATGACCTAAAAAAAGGATGTTTTGAAAGAAAGAGATTGAAACATCTAAATTTACAAGGCATTAACAATGCGTGTACAAACTGGTCTTGAAAGGTGTTCTCATGCACTGCAGGGAGCTCTGTTTACACATTGTCTCCTTGCACTGGCTAATGTTGCCTTGGGATCCTCTTGATGACACAGATGTTGCAGAGGACAGGTGCATCCACATCTCCCAGTGAAGCCACTGAAATCTTTAAGATATTAGCCGATGATTAGGATCATCTCAAGCCTAAATTTATATTTAAGTGGGGAGTTTGTTTATATCTTAATCTGTGAATATTCTCATTCGTCCAGGTCAGAGATACTTTATATCTTTTCTATCTATTAAAAAGAATGCATTACATTCTCAAAAAAAGGGGACAGAGCAGTGTGAAGAGCCATACCTCTTTCACCTTCTTCAGGGTGATTATTGGTTTCAATCAGCATCTCAACAGGTAGCCTCTGTCACTGAGAAGCAGCTCCTTCATTCTTCCAGCCTCGAAGTGGGTCTATAGCACATTCTCCCTGGGGAGATTGTGGTCAGTTAATCAACTAGCTTATAAGGAAATTCTTCTCCATAATGTTGCTGAGGAATGGATGCTGAAGATCAGCTGAATTAATCAAATAATGGCCACAGTGGAGGAGATTTTGTTGTCATAAATTCTCCCTCAGTACAACCAGGAAGCATGAAAGAGAGCCAACACGATGACATACAGAGGACAGAAACCTCATGTGAAAATTGACAGATACATCTCAAAATCTTGCAGCACAGTTTCCATTTGTTAACACGGGAATGAATTTGTTGTACCAAAGGATATTGAGAATGTATTTTATTTTTTAATTTAAGATGCATATATATATTTTTTTCCTCAGCAATGCAAGAAACTTTCTTTGCAAGTATACAACATTATTTTCTTGTTGAATACTCAACCAAGGGAACAAACCATGTATTAAGATGTGAAGGTGCAATAAAATCAGAAAGACAGTTAATTATCTTTTTAAAGTCCTTTGACTCAATCATAGCCCATAAGTGACATACAGAGTCACCTGAAAAAAATGTTTGGTGTTAGAACTCTCCTGCCTAATTGTGGAGTAAATAATGAAATTTGAAACGTACAAGCTTCCAATATTTCAGCCCTTCTGATTTGTCTTTTATTACACAGACACATGGCTGATGACTACAACCTGTCAGATGCACATGATTTTTTTCTAAAAACCCTATGATACTATGATTTTTTTAATACAAAACACAAATACAAAATTTTAATAGGGACTGCTTTTTAGAGAACTGTGACAATATATGACCTTGGAATTGGACATTCTGTAGCTGATTTGGTCCCCTACATAAACTCCACTCTTGCAGTTTCTAATGACTTTTTATATGACATTTGTTTTTGTGGGTGAAAGTAGGGACTTGCAATGCAGCAGAATACAATTTAGCTGACAAAAAGTTCTTAAGTAAAAGAAAATGTACTGATTTTGGAAAACACAAGAGTAAGTAAGAGTACACAAAACACTATTTTATCACAGCAGTGACAGCAAATGTATTTTGTTTTTAACCATAAAAAAAAACATCCTTCACCTTAAGTATCCTAATTGACTGTAGATTTAGCCTGGCTTACAAGGATACAAATACATAGAACACACACACACAGTCACACAGATACTCACAGGCAACAACATACACATTTCACTTATTACCCACCTACACGCAGATGTACAGCTGTTTTCCAGTGTGTTTCCCTGCCGTGCGCTGATCTGTGGCAGGTAGGGAGCTGAGCCTGGCAGCTGTGCAGTACGGTGCTGTGCTCTCTGTGGTCGCCCAATTTTAGTCGCAGGCTGCCAAACTGAAGCCACTCAATTATACCAGAGCCAACACACATACCTGACTGAGGGAGAAATAAAATACAGAGTGTACACAGAGGTTAGAGGTGTTTGGAAGATAAAATTATTAATAGAATTACAAGCATAAGGAGAAATTCATGGCAAAGCACTCATCACTTTTGATTGTGTGTTTCACTTGACTTGTGTTTCACTTGAGATTAAAGTTGCGGAACATTTCCAATTTATGTTTTGGGGAAAGATTTTCAATCACTTCCAATGTAACCAGAGACCTATTTTTTTCACACAGAATCTATTTCTGTCTCATTCAGTGAGCAGTGATGTGCATAGACAGCTGTTTAAATCTCATGAATGTCCCTCTCTCTGTGTGTTTTGAACTTAAAATATATATCTATTTTGATTGATCAAAGCTTGTCTCTTTCAATGCAGGCAGATTCCCTCAAGTCAAGTCAATAATTCCATAAATAAAGACTACTGGATTCTTCCCATGGGGCCAACATTAAAAACTATTGTTGTCCAGTAAATTTCTTTTGTCAGTCAGCCTGGTGAAGGGAAATAAAAAGTGCACAGCAGCACCTTTTTCAGTAATCTTTGTTTCAGAATCATTGTGAGTGCCAGGCACTGTAGCAGTAATCAGTGTAAGTGATGTAAGCACCCAAATGAAGATCAGGGTTCCATATGACAGATGGAAAACACCATTATCAACTGGTCAACTGTCCTTTTTGTAACAGGAATGGTGTGGCTCTAAGGCTTATAATGAACTTATAAGGTACTTATATTGTACCTATATTGTAAGGCTTACAATGTACTTGCATGACTTCATCTTGTCAGCACTTGTTTTTTGTGTCTGCCTTTGTGTTTTCCTTCTGTTTTCCCCACCCTCCTGTTCTGTGTTGTGGTGTTCGGTCTCCTCTGTTTGTGTCTGTGCTTCTCCAGGGCTCGGTGTGGCTTCTAGGATTCTCCATCTAACCACCTGAGCACCTGTCCATGATCTGCCTGATTACCAGTTAGTCACTCAACTCCAATGCATCTAAGCCAGCCAGTTCAGCCCACTTGAGCTCTTGTGGATCTCGCTCTTTGGATTTTTTTTGCCTTTTGTGGAATTTTGCTCTTGCCCTGACCTGTATCTTCCTTCCGTTCGGCCATGCCATGTTCCTGCCCTCCATTCCACCCCACCAGCCCTGATCTACATTTGGACCCTACACAGTAAAAAATGGGGTGTCAATATTTCAGTGTAAACCTATTTTAACCTAGATAGAGTATTTACAACCATATGGAGAGTAAACCAACTCCAAGAGTAGAATTAAAAGTTAGTGTAAAATCCCACAGACCTGCAGTAAAAAATTAAACTCTACAGAGTGTTTGCCAACCGCCAGTAAACCCACAAAGAAGAAGAATAATTCTACGGAGTGTTGATTAGGCGCCTGTCTGCATGAGGGGCTGACATAGCGGTGCCACAGTCCGGTAAGTAACGTAAAAATTCCCATGTTGGCAACATCATTTAATAATTGTTTTTCAACTAAATGCGGTTTAATAGTTCCATAGATCTCGACTGAGGGGATGTTGGCAATATGTACCCCTCTGTTTGATGTTGTTGAGTAGCTATAGGCTATGCTACCAGTTGCTAACAGTTTAGAAGTTTGACATGTTCTCATTGAGTTAAGATGCACCTATATGTAACATGTTACCCACGTATTTTTTCTGAATGTGGCTGAGATATAGATTCATGCTGCTTTTCTTATGGCAATGTTTTAGCAACCAAATTATTGTTTATTAGTATGCTAATTGCCAGCCAAGCTAATCGCTAGCCATTAAGCTAACTGCTAATTTGCTTGAAGCACATATACCATGGCCTAGCAGCAATTGATTAGCCTTTGCCAGAGATGGTTGATAAGATTAAGTTATTAAGTTAATAAATAAGTTAACAAGTATTCATCCCCTATGCGAATGAATGAAGTTATTTACTAGCACTAGCAGCTAACCTGTTACTCTATTGTTTTCATTCTGCAGCAGCTAAGTATTACTTAGCTAAGTACTTAGCTAAGCTGCGACACAGAAGTTGACGCAGACTCTTTTGAAGAAATACTGAAGGAGTCACCTGGAACCTTCCAAGTCATGTTGAGCAATGTAGAACTTGGTAATCACTGACAATTCATGAATGTGTTCATATGAGACTGAAAGGTTTGGATGGGAGGATAAGCAGGTCCATTTAATATGCTTCTGTTTTGTTCATTTGTTCATTCATTTTTGTTAATTGTTCATTGTGCACTATCCCAGGCCTTTTGACGTACAAATGTCATATGGAGTGAATGACACGTCTCTTTTTGTTAATTTCTCTGGTGAACATTGTGTTTTAAAAAAGGACATAATGGTCAAGGCAATTCACTGACAAAAACATAAATGCTGTTACTGTAACATTGTTTGTGTTTATTTCCATTTGATAGATTGGATCACAACAATTCAGTAATATAATGTAGCAAGATAGTAAAATAGCTTCATATGACCTAGATGTAAAAAATTACAATGTAAAGAAATAACTATTAAATATTATTTCAGTGTCACTTGAAAACCTTAATTTGGAGTAGAATTGACTATGTGTTAGTGTAATCGTATTACACTGAACAGTGTGAACAAAGCACAGCGTTAAATATTTTAACACACTTTATTGTTAATTTTGACACTGAATTGAGTAGAATTAACTCTGAAAAGTTGACACTGGTCATAGAGTATTTACTCTGTTTTTGAGTAGGACCAAATGTTATCTCAAATGGAGTTAAATTCAACTCTCTAAAAGTTAAATTGACACTTTGTTTTTTACTGTGTAGACCCCCTTTGGACCCTACCCTGCACAGATTTCTCCACCAGCACTAGAACCCTGGGTATATCTTGTATATACCATATTTTTTGTACCATTTGTACTAAGAACTTTATTGCACTCATGGACACTGTATATAAATCACTGTTGAACTTTTTTGAATTTTTGGTCTGCATTGTTGGTTCCTTTCTGTGCATTTTTTTTACTTTGAAACATGTAAAAACAAATAAAAAAAGCTCTTAAGTTACCCATTAACTTTTTATCTTGTGCTATCATCAGGTTGATATTTAAATTTTTCCATATTGGATTTATCACCAACATAACCAAGGACATTTCCATCAGTCCAGTCTATCCTGTCAGACTCAGCTCTTTTTCCTCTGTCTTGTGTTATAATGACCACATATTTTAGATTTTTTTTTCGTGAAAAAACAATGATATACTCAATAAAATAAGAGAAATGCAAACTTCACTGAAAAAAAATCTGCTTCATGGACCAACCAACAAACTGCTTGACTACCAGGCTGACCGTTTCCTAGAGTTGACAGCAGTACACTGGCTGGACCATGTAGTCCAACTGATATACCAGATAGTGACACAGGACTATCACAGAAATCACCTTTGTAAAGTGCAAAGGGCAGGTACCTTCAACAGGCACTGACTTCTACCAATTACATCAATGAACTGAAGTAGTAGGAAAGGGCTCCCAGTACAGAGAGTTAGTAAGATCAAACTCTTGCTCAGCCAGCTGGGAGAACAGTGATGACATCTTTTTATTGAGTAATGCCTTAAGTGTTATTCTCTGGTCTTCTTTTTAATGAAGAAATATTTTCCAGTTTATATATAATTGGTGCTTGTAAATAGTCTTTATGCTAACTTTTTTAGAGTTTGACATTTTTATTTACATTGGTGTTGCTTTTCTTGCTGCTCATTACACTAAAACCATAGCAGTCGCTGGCAGAATTTCCCTCAAAGAATGCTGATTAGTCTGAACCACTTGGACAATAGCTCTGGACAAAAGCTAATAACTTTATGCCTGAGATCAAATGCTTATTTTATTCTTTTGACATTTAAGGGGGCTTGATTGCTTCATGAAGTCAACTTAAAATGTTCGCTAGTTGTGAAATAGCAGTCAAAGACTATATGACAGTGGTACAGTGAATTTTGTCAAGTTTATTTAACCACACCAGTAAAGACGAAAAGAAAGAAAAATAAACTTTCTGTATTTGGATCTTCATTTGTAAGTTAACAAACCAAAGAAAAACTGCAACAGCATGGATCTGATCATGATGGGGTGCCATTGATTCATATGCACAAGATTTTCTTTGTCATTCACCTTCAAAATTGGAGTAGTTCTTAGAGGCAACTTGTTAGACAACTGTACGTACAATTTCACTAAAGAAGTTAACTTAGTTTCCATCCTTGAAATCAAAACAAATGAGATAGTTATATCTTAAGTAATTCAGTCTGTGACACTTGCCTGTTTTATCTTTCTTAGCACCCCAGAACTGCTCTGGCTGGTTCTGCTGCTGTTAAATAACCTATTTAATAAAATAAATTAAAAAACAAAAAAGTTCAATTATTAACAATCTAGTTTGCTTTCGTAAAAAAACAAAAAAAACAAAAACAAACTTTGGATCTCAACTTCAATCCATTGCAACTCATTTTTTGGTTAGCATCACAGCCTCACAAGGCCTCTGTGTGTAGGTTGTAGTCTTCTGAGTCGAATTGCTGCTGTCAAGTGAATGACTCTGTTGCCACATTTACCAGATTTGAGACATGCAATAAAGTAAGTTTTGATAAAGATGGGAGCCTTTTTAATGAGTTAAATCCCTGTGAATTTTTTGACAAATTGAAACAACCGATACTAATGCATGCAAGCACTACTGAGTGGTGTATGCATAGATGTCTCATCAAAGTGCTTCCTATACAGAGTAAATCTCTCTGCTTATTGCCTTTTTTAAGCAGGGAAGCAGAGATAGTATTATATGCAAATTAGCATATAATGTCATCTGGCACCTTCTCACATGATTTTGAGCAGCCAAAAGCTAGACTCATTGGAGGGGAGCTGGCAGTACCTGGACAGGGAGTTGTGTCGTGACGAGCAGACATGGTGGTGGTTGTTTCAGATTACAAAGCCAAGAGAAAAAAGCTGTTTCTTTGTTCTTTGACAGAAATCGTTTCCTTGGGTGGCAAGTGATGAATCCATTCCATACCATTTGACAGCAATTTCTGTTGAAGGCCAATGCAGCTGGATCAGTTTTAAAGGCCCCAATAATTACTGCAAACATTGACACACACATACACACACACAGATGATGCCTAAAATGAAGTGCCAGCAGCACCATGCCAGTATGTTGGCAAAGCAGCTGCATGACACCACCTCATAATGTCTCATAAATGTACTGGCAATATGGATGAATAGAGACTTACCTGCATATCAATTTCTGCTCTGATTTTTTCACACTGAATTTGTGTAATTTAACAGAGAGGCTTATATCTCCCATGACTTATGGGACTCATATCAAATTCAATTAGGGAAGCAAAGGGCAATTTTTACTTTGGATTATGCTGTTCCTTTTTAAATTCATGATTGCTTTTTTCCTCACTGTTTATATATATTAGGGCTGTCAAAGTTAACGCGTTAATAACGCATTAACTCAAACTCCTTTTAACGGCACTAATTTTTTAACGTGCGATTAACGCACGCACGGTCTGTGCCTC
>JAPZDV010000021.1:1539390-1552335 GCA_029814665.1 Acanthurus lineatus
CAATGAAAATATTATTTATTTATATTTTTTTTTTATAGAAGGACCCTTTTTCAGATTAGTAGAAAGGAAAACTTCCAAACTATATTTTCAGTTGTTCAGTCTACTTAAGTTCAGATACATTGTCCGGTGATGTATATAACTTTGTGCTTCAGTTCTGTTCTTGCCTGCTTTCCTTGTCTGTGCTTGTGGCAGACTGCTTCCTGTAAACCCAATATACAAGAAAGAGTAGAGGTGCAGGGCTGTCATCCTGCTAACTAATGTCAGTGCACTCTCTTGTATTATCAAGCAAGATTGCACTAGAAAAAACTTTAAAAAAATCTAAAAATTTAACCTTTTAGTCAATACTTATTTTGTAACAAAACTGTGATTAATGTGTATTGAATCTTGAGGAAAACATATCCTCCCATGTAAACTTCGACAAGAGGGAAGTCCTGATGTGTTTGCTACGAGCAGCTCCTGTTAATGCCCCACTGGATTACACCGCAAATGTAGAAAAAAAGTGTAAGTCTAATGATTTTGAGACAGGATCTTTAAGTTTCAAGAAAACCCTTGACTGATAATGATTTCTAAACAAATTCATAATCTTCCTACCCTAAAACAAATTCACTGTATTAGAGAGTTCTGTTGATTGTAACAAGATTTATGACTTCTTTATGTTTCAAATTTTGACTCTGAGAAGCCACATTTGCTAAAAGTATTACTAATATTTGCACAAAAATGTGAATGCTTTTTGTTCAGCACACACAAATTAGAATAATGTGTTTGTGTTGTTCACATCTGTAGTGTACAGCATGTGTATAACATTAACCTGTATTAAGTCATTGTCAGAGTATCTCAAAAGTTCTGCAATACATCAGGTCCAGATGTACAAATATCTGGCTTTTAGAAAGGCAATCACAATTCAAGATAGTGCTTTCACCTTAGCCCTCTTCTCTTGTCCTTTCTGCTCTGCCAATCTTGGGTCTCCCATCTCGCCTGTCCTTTCCTACATCCCCTTTCTGTGCTCCTCTGCTCCTCTCTGACCACTTGTAGTTTGAGATGTTTAAGGCCTCAGGCCAGCCTTGTTAACACAGCTCTTTGAGACCCTTTCTTTCCACAGTTATCCTCTCTAGTGAGCTAAATTTCCACCTTTCCCCTCTCACAGCAAAGCAAAAGTGATTCTCTGATGGACTGACTGGAGTAGTGACTGACTGATGTGTTGGCAAAGTGAGTGTCTGCAGGGCTCATCTGACTGGCTGACTCCACAAGAGCATTTCTAAGTGACTGTCTAGTCAAGAAAGTAAATGGTTGACTAATTAAACTGGTAAACCGATATATATAACATCTAAGTTTAGAATAATAGCATGCTAAATGTGCTTATTAGCTAAGAAGAATGTCTTTAGTTTTAATGGTATTTGAATAAAATTCTTTCCAGTGTGCTTTAAATTTATTATCTGGAGATCATGAAAGTCTGTTGATAACGTCGTGCCAAACCATCTAAGGACTGCTGAGATATTACAGTTTAATCCAGTTAGGCCGGCTTTGCTGTCCCTCCCGCAGTGCTGCTATACTAAAATTTTCAGATCTGGATTTGAAATGCACCTATGTATATAAAGTCAGTGCAGAGTGGGTTTTGCTAGGCTTCTTCCACTTGCTCTTGGCTGTAGGATTTCTACTCTTGTACAACACAGCCTAAGGAGGAAGAGAGAGCAGACTGAGGTGATAGCTACATAAACATCTTATTACAACGTGCAGAATATGGCATAAAACATAAGAAACTTCAGTATTTACATTCTTTGTACTGATGGTCAGTGCAGAATGTCTCTGATTCTTTCACATCACACACAGTCCCTGTCACTTTCTATTAAGATGGACATAAAATCAGTGAACAAAGTTTCATGTTAGCTGCTCTATATTTTAGAATTTACAATACACATTTAGGCCTGCTTTTAAACTGGTAAGGTATTTGCATCAGTGTTTTGACTGACTGGATACTTTTCATCTTGCAGAAGTTATTTGGTTATTTATTTGATTATTTATCAGCATTGTTAACCGTAGAGCTTTTTGTAACCAGTAAAATATTATCTTTACCTTACCTGTCTCTTTGTTTCACCGTGTGGGTGTGTGTGCGTGTGTCTAACTGGACTGCCATCTGGACAGTTACTGTGTGTAACTTAACACTACCACAGATTGACCCTGAGTGTTGTAATATTCCCACATGACAGACAGCTTTTGGTTTTTCCTTCATTGTAAAAAAAATTCCATTCTGACAGAAAATAGTCAGTTCGACCGCACAAACATGATGAAACAAACTTAAACATGATGAAGAAGTCAGCTAAAGAGAAAATACTAGAAAAATGCTACATATTTTGTAGATTCTGAAATAGATGCCCCTACTCCACAAGATGACTAAGAGGACAATAAGAATAATACTGAGTGGTTTTAAGTAAAAGAGGGGTCATTCTTCATATAGAACCTTATTTGGTTGTTTTTCCTCAGAGTGAAATGAACTCTGAAGGAGAGAGAGGCCAAAAAGAAGATGTTTTGATGGTAATGGTGGTGGTAGATGGATAAAGAAAGAGACTTCCTTGGCTTAAGCTTTTTAAAACTAAAGAACCCTCAAACAAACCGGTGCATTTCGCCCACACATACACACTGCATCTTCAAAGCCACTTGGGATGAAGAAGAGGGGCGAGGGAAGAGTGGAAACCAGAAGTCTCTTGATGTGCTGTGTACTAAAACCTCTCCTTGCACTTATCTCACATCAAGCAAATGCAAATGGCCAAGCTTGGATGGCAAAAACACAAACATCCACACACAGAGGGCCACATATCCTTAAAACACAAAGAGAAGGCATTGTTCCAGGCGAAGCTTCGAGGAGAGCCTTCATGTTGTCCTAGGAGCTAAAGCCATCCCCCTCCCCTGTCCTCAGATACAAAGAGGAAGAAAGAAAAAAAAACACACAGGACAAAAAGGAGTCAGAACTTGAGCTCTGTCATTGATGATTTTTTTTTTCCTTTTTTTATCCACACTGCTCTTCTTTCTTTTTTCAAAGCAGGTGAACTTCAGACTAGCTGCAGAAAATACTGGCTTTAGTCCTCCACTAAAAACAAGGGGGAAAAAAATCACCCAATCACCTTCTTACCTCTCCTTGTCACCTCGTTAGTTTTGCTTATAGGCTCGAATTCTGCATTTTATCTCCTCTCTCTCCTATCAATATTTTGAAACAATGAAACAAATTGGGGGTTTTAATGTCAAAGGCTCTGCTTGTAGTGATGAATTACACAGAAAACTATCACCTGTCTCTGCAGTTCCTCTTGGTGCTACAAAGCTTTTTACAGTTACTCTAACTAGATATATAATAGACAGACAAGAGACACAATTACTATAGAGACCACAAGGGACTGTGAGTTGAACTTTTGAATGCTTGCTAAAAAACTGGATATGAAGGACTTGGTGGCAACAATATATAGAGATAAATTAGAGTGAATAATACCTGAGGAATGCAGGTGGCAAGAGACACATCTTCCAGTGATATTAATGTTGCTCCATGAACGCTTGGATGTTCAAAACAACAACTTTTTGCAAAGCAGCTCACCATATTGACCTAGACCTACGTTAGTGTTGTGTTTACAGCCTATTTCTGCTGCCCACAACTGGCCAAGAAAATTCTGTAATTGCCAGTGTCTGTTTCAGCCTTTTACACTACAAAGGCTTTCTCTGATAATCTTAATCAATCAGTAAAAGCTAAGGAACTTGCAAAGCAGTGCAGAGTCTTGATTGCAAGTCTTTTCAAGTGACCAAAGTGAGTTCAAATCGATTATTTATTTACTTTAGTAGTCTATTTACCAGATATTTTTCAATGAGTGAATGTGCTGGAAATATTTCCTTTAACCTTTGCCATTTTTAGGTGAACTAGGAACATGTAATGAGTGCTTGTTTAATTAATGTTTTACTGGGGACAAATTCCACATTATTTTTTACAGATCAGGCTACTTATCACCCATAATATCATCATTTTGATACAAAAATAATATCAGAATGCAGTTATGCCATGACACAGAGACACATGAGCCTTGAATCAGAACCAGAACAACTTGGGATCCATGTATTAAAGCCTTTGACTGATATACCAAAACCAATTTATAGCACGATTTACCAATATTGATGTGATGTTGTTGTATCGTTCATTTTTGTGTTATCTCTGGTCACTACAGCACACTTGTGTCCTCTCTTTCTTTGCATAGTGGTAGCACACATAGAGATGTACATAATTTACACTGAAGGAATGAGTTTGAAGTTACACACGATTACTTCTGGAGTTCATATTTTTTGTGTTTCCTTGCAGTATTCAGAAGATGCAATATCACATCATTAAAGCCATTGTCAATTTAACAGAGTGCATTTAATTTGGCCATTCAGCACATCACTTCAGCATGACACTGTCAGGTCAAATCAGGTGACAACAAATGACGCCTGCCTTGGTGCTCTGCTTTGAACATCTCAGTTCTAACGGAAAGAGACAGAGGATTCATGAAGTACTGAATTGTGGTCTTACACACTGTATGGGTGGAAGACGTTCAATCAATCATTTGTGTCTCATTTAGTCTCTTTGATATTTTCCATTCATCACAGGACTTTGGTTTACACAGTGTGAGTCTGAAAGACACAGTCTACCCAAAAGATGAAGACGGAACCATAAAAAAAATCCCCGACTGCTCATGAAAGGAATTTAAAAGGATGATTACATGCATGCTTGGTGTAGGTTTTTTCCTTTGAAAGTTTTTTTTTAATGTTTTTCAATTAGAAAAAATACCTGCTAAAATATTTTTTGTCTTGACAGGAGTAGGGATGGGCATTGCAAGCAAAAATACTTGTTCCTAATCACCTGAACTATTCAATCATCAACCCTTGCGCAAACACACCCATTCACATACTAACTGAGAGAGAAAGACAGAGAGAAAGAGAGAGATGTAAAGCACATTTCCCATGTTTAAGTAGTATGCTACATTGCTTGGACCTGCAGAACAGAACTTTGTATGACTCTTTTTCAACTTCATCAATTGAGCACATATTTCATATAATTTATCATCATGTGTTTGATTTTTTCTCACAAAGACTGTGAAAAACTGTGATATGCTCACTTCACCTGACAGAGTTTCAAATGCCATTCATTTTTGTCCATTTTTTTTTTTAACTTTTTGAAGTAGTCCCACGCAAAACTTTTGGCAGCTGCAGCTCCCTCTGTACATCTCCCCACCAGCTGTTACCAGTCTGCAATATGTCCAAGCCTTTAATCCTCAGCTGGACTTAGCATTTTGAAATATTTAACATTTCTTTTGAGTGGATTTTGACTTGGGACATTAAAAATTATTTGTGAATTTTATATATATATTAAGTACAAGCAAATAAAATGAGTAAAAATAAAACATTGAATCATTTTGCTTGTTTTAACACTTTATTTAATGCAAAATGACAGCAGTTGTCAGGTTCAGAAGTTCTAAACATGCCAGCTGAAGTGATTTTGATTTTTTAAATAAATCAGAAGTTATGTCATAAGCAGTTATCATAAAGTAATATTATTATGACTTGATATAACTCCATAATATGAACCACATTAAAAAAAATGTTCTGCTTTTCTATCCACAGTGGCTGGGGAGGTTCAGAGAGTTTAAAAGCTTGTGTCAGATATTGATGTGAAGATACACTGCCAGATTTAAGGGCCGTGCCCTTTGCTGTTCCTTTTTTAAGGTTAAGTCAAGTCTGTTGTAAAGGCACTGATACACAAACTGACACACACATCTTTAACTTGCCCTTGTGGGTTCATTATAAATGCTTTAGCTAGCCTCATGCATGAACCAGAGGTTGCTAAACAGCCCTGATTGATAGGCTAATGAAGACCCCAGTCGGCAAGTCCTTTAACCAATAATCATTCTCACACACACACACTCCTCCATGGAGTGCCCATCTGTCTTACTCACCTGCCAATAGAGTTTGAGCTGTGTGCTGATATGGCGCTCAGTGCCTCTCAACAGACAATACGGCCAGTCAGCAGTCAACATGCTCCTGATGGCAGGGAGAGAAAACAATGTGTCAGGGAAATCTCAATCAAGACGGAAGCCTGTACCAGCTGAGAACGCAATAATTGTTTTTTTCTTGTAATGCATTTATTTCACATTGACCGTGGTCAATTATGCTAGAGGGAATTTTGACCATTTTGATTTTTATTATTAATTAGTAGTCAGGAAATGTAATGTGTTTGTTAGTGAGCTTTGCCCTCACTGTTATTATTGATTAGAAATGCTTCTATGAAACAAGACAACTTCTCTTGACAGCGGATCATTTTGAATTATTTCACAACATAATGGGTCAGAGAGAGCAGTCAGATGAAGAGCAGCAGGCAACAAACCCAGACTTATTCCAATAACAATGGTTTTGGGTATTCTGTTAGCTGCTGTTTTAAACTTCAACTGCTGTGACCACAGGTAACAAAAGGTGTCGCTAAATCATTCAGAACTGAAATGTTCCAGACTTCCACATTAAATAGCCAGAAACAAGGCCAAACAACAGAATAAATAAAATTAAATTGGAACAAATCTGAGGTGATTCAAATAGGTGTTGGTCAAGATTGATATATTTGCCTTACTAAGAACTTGGCTGCTTTCAATTTATGGAAATGTAATACATATATGTAATACTTCTATCTGTCTTTAAGCTGTTTCTGAATAAGCAAGGACCATAATAATATTATACTATGCTTATCTAATATTTGTGAGATAGCAGAGTTAGGTAGCATGTAGGCAATATCAAGTCCAATTTTTGCAGTAAGTTTTTACAAGAAAAACTTATAAAATTACAAGAAAAGCATAAAAAATCTGCTAATCTCTTGTGCTATCATATTCTACCTTCTTTTAACTGTGAAAACCACAGCTAAAGCACACTGAGCTGCTTCAGCGCAGAATGAAACAAAAAAATGAAAACAATTTCAAATCTATGTATGAATAAATAGATAATAAGTTCTAGAAAATTGTGCAAATTTGAAAAAGATCGTTTTAGATCATGTATTTGTTTACCAGTGGGATGGCAGCTGAAACAAAGCTGTTTTTGTAGTGCTTGGTTGTACACCTGGGAACTAAAGACCTCCGTCCAGAGGGGAGAAGCTGAAACTCACAGTGTTAAGGGTGCAGGTTGTTTTTTAAAAGGGTACTGGCTATCCCCTGTCACTTCAGCTTGAGCTCACCGATCAGCTTACTGGACCATTTCACAATTTGATTGAGAGAGTTTTTGTTCTGTACAGAAAGACTTCCAAACCATGACACCAAAGAAAATGATAAAAATTGATTCAATAAAAGCACAATAAAAAGGTCATCATGGTTTTATCAACATTGAAATAGAACAGTTTCCTCAGAAAGAACAGTCACCCTTGCCTCTCTCTACACAGCAGCACAATTTTGTTCAAAGTTCAGGTTTGAGTCGATAACCGTCCCAGTGCTTATATAAGATTCCACACATTCCACTGAATAACCTGTCTTGGTTGTGACATCATGTGTGTGGTTATGTTTTCCAAAACCAGTTAACATATCTTTGGTTTCATGTGTGTTAAATTAAAGATGCGACTCCTCACACAACTTCCCAAAGTCCTCAATGATCACACCATGGCTGCTCTCATTGTTCTGGAGCAGACTAACAAAGATACATTGTTGTCATATTTACTCTTCCATATGTTTGTGTAAAGGGTGAATAAGAGGAGTAAAAGAACACATCTTTGTTAGGAGTCAGTGGAGGAGCAAAGTTGGCTAGACAAAACTCCATTCACCTTCACTGTCTGTGTCCTGTTTGTTTAAAAAGTCTAGAATCCAAACAAGATCAATATTGAAATCAAATTGTTCTTAAAATCGACATCACTTCCATTGTATTGCTACTCTTGTTACATCATTTCTGCCCTAACATAGAAAATAACAAGTTGAGTAATGTGGTGCCCTTTATGTAAATCAGCACATTTAATTAGAGTAATGCATATCTGCCTGGTTATGATTGAGGAAGGGGCTTAACCGACCTGCTATATTTGCACGCCCCGGTATACCCCCACTCTGTCTCTGATTGGCTTTACTATTGCAAGGTCAGCTGTAATGCTAACTTGTATTAAAAACTAGACAGTCCTGGGAGGAGAGCAGTTCAGCCACAGCAGCTCAAGTTTTTTTTTCCTGCCGAGAAGCTCCACAAACTGATGTGACAGAAAGCTAGAGCCTGCAGAACTGTCACTAGCTGGAAAGCCAACCAATCACCAAAGCAGTGGCCCATTACTCTGTCATTAAAAAGCACAGATTTTTCTAAAACCTGGATATTCAGGTCAGCAGAGATCACTCAAGAGCTAAGGCAGTTTTATGGAAAGAATAAAATGGAGCAAGACAGACTCTGGAACGAGCTTTTTTACTGCTGTGACAATAGCTAGAAACCTATTTATGAAGGCAACCAGCCTTCAATATTGAACCTGACTCAAATGAAAGAGAGAGGTAGACCCAGCCTCTCCTTGTCTGTGTGTTCTTTGCCATGTCGAGGTAGATTTTTGTCAGCTGGCTGGGTGGGGGCAGAGTATAGCATTGGCTTCCTGCCAGTCAAAACACTTTAATGTCTGTGCTGTCACTGAATGCATGTGTGTCAGGATTTTATCCAACAGTGTGTATGTGTGTTTGAGTTTGGATGTAGGTTGTGTGTGGGAAAAAAGTGAGTGTATGGATTGGGGGTATATTGTTAAGCTTGTGTGTTCTTGCGTACATGTGTGTGCGTGCTTCATGATTGGAGGAAGCAGCAGAGATGTGGATCTCCCTTGACACCCTGGCACATGAAAAGCTACATTCTGTGTACAAGGAATGGTTCCACAGCAGGGAGCTTACACATGCATAAATAATGTGTCCATACGGGTTATTTTACTTTGCAGCTCTCATTAAGTGAGCTATTGACAGGTTGTATAGATGAGGGTTTCAGGTGGGAAACCTCCCACAAGTCCCATTGAAGCTTTCCAAGGTGAGCGGTTGTTTGTCTTGCTAAGAGCCCCTTCCAGGCCCTGTAGAGCTAAGTGTGTCGCCCATTAAACAGGGCAGACGTCTGTGTGTGATATGGAGGTGGGTGGACTGATTAGTGTTCGGGTTGGGGGATGAACAAGATGAATAAACACAGAGGGTAGAGAGCTATACTGCACTATATTCAGCTTTGCAACTACATGCAAAACTACTGTAAAATTTCAACCTCTAACAAAATAGTATAGTTTTAAAATATTAAGATTACTTTACCTACTGGTGGTGGTGCAAAAATGTGTAGTCTCTTTAGTGGGCTAACTACTGCAGTGTTGTCTTTACAGGTATCTCTAAAAAGGCGATTGGACAGCTACAGATGATTTAGAGCCCAGCTGTGAGTCTTCTCACAAAGACAAGAAAAATGGATCACTCCAGTTATCTGATCTTTGCACTTACATTAATCAACTGCCACTGGTTTATAAAACACTCAATAGTTGAAGCCCAAAAATACTTTCTGCTTCAGGACCTCTCAGGTGGTGTGGAAGTGGTCATCCTACTGTCCCCAGAGTCCACACTTAACATTAAGAAGTTCTGTTACGTGGGGGCTTAAAACATGTCTTTGCCACTGCAATTTATATAAAAGATCAGGTCCATTATTTTCTACTTTTTAGAGGATTTATATCATTTTGTATCTTCTCGGTAGTGTTCCCTTTATACTGAACTAGAATAAAATAATAATAATAATAATTGGGCAATGTTGATGATGGGGCAATGTAGAGAGGGGAAATAATATCAAAAAGACAATATTTTTATACCTGTGAACACAGTACCAGCATCTCCACCGAGTGGAGGCATAGTTGAAAGTTATATCCACAGTTCAATGTACATTCAAGGCATTAGTAAGAGATGTCTAATGGCAAACAAAAACACTCTTCAGAGGATTCAGTAAGATAGAGTGGAGGCCACTATTTCCTAATTCTTTACAGTCACTGGGTCATGGTAATGCAAGAAACACCCCGCAGTAATACATGAATCGTTTGTGTGTGTGTGTGAGTGCGGGCGAATGTATGTGTGTGTGTGTGTGTATAGCAGCTAACCAAGACAGTGATTAATTAAATCCAGTGGGAATTGTGTTCACTGCAGAAGAGAGGGAAACAGTGTGACACACGCATCCGGCTGATAGACCTATCTCAAGTCAATAGATGATGTATTACACTGCACAGGGACTGTCTACAGATCACCATCAGTTAATAGACTTGGCCCAAATTACTGGACAATATACAGTACAGTACCTGGGGGACCAAGGGAGAATAATGGTATAATCATTCCATCTCATGGGAGATGGGGACTTCCACACACCCACTGCAACTCAGACTCAGTCAATACACAATGCATCACTTAGTGACAGAGACCTAAAGCGAGCTTTCACTACGAAGCACAAAATTGACAGCTGTCACACCGTATTAGAAATGTGGAGGTCATAGTAATTTGTAACTACTTAAATAAATTCTTTTCAAAGTAATGTGCAAAATTTGTAATATAGTTAATTTGGCTAGAAAATCATAAATGCCAAAAATCTCCATCATGTCACAATGTGACAAAAAATTTGTTTAAAAAAATACACACTTCATTCACTATCAATGCATTTTTTAAAAATGGTGGATTTTTTGAAATATTACCAATGATTTGCATGACTCTTTACTCATAAAGTAAAACCATACAAATGATGTATGAATGGTGACTTTCAGCACCTCCTGAGCACAAAATTTATTGCTGGATATTTTTTCCTCAAAATGTGGCTCAGGTTCTACCAATCAATTAAATTTGCAGGAGGTCTTTATAAAATGATTTGATGTACATAAATGGCTGTAAAGCAACATCATGTAACTTTCTCACTTAAATTAACACCCTAAAACTTTTCTCTGTCAACTGTATTCAAATGAATGAACAGTGTCTTTTTTCAGTCAGTTTGTTAAATTTCCATTTAATGCACCATGTGACTTATAGAGGGGCGGGTCAAAAACCCCCGTTAGGCTTTATGACACTCCCTGTAACAGACCAACAACTTTTGCTGATTTTGTAGAAACTCGACAATATTTAATTGTGAAAATGCTTTCCAGTTTGCCTCCGATGTTTTCTGGTTTACCTTAATACTCTGTGATTTATGGGATCTGAAGTAATTATGTGTGATTGCTGTTAATGTAGTTGCAAGTTGGATCTGTTATGTGCTGCAAACTGACTTCACAGAGCACATGGAGTGTTTTTTTTTACACTATATCACAGGTTTTGAACCGCCATGAGGAGGAGATATTTATCATCCAGTTTTATTTAGTGCTCTGATTCTTGGTGAAATATTTGTTTATTATTTTTCAGTTTGACACTGCTTGTGTCCTTTTTAACTTTACACAGCTGCAACTCTGAACAACAGTTGCGTATCTCCAGTTTTTTGCTAATATAGCATTGCTGGAGATACTTATATTAACATGCTGTCTCAGGAATAGCTGGAGAGATTGGTTTCAGCTCTGATCAAGAGGTTTATTTCTCTGCCAAAGACATTTAAGACTGACAAACATGGCTTTGACATGCGCTTTTACTTTCTTCCAACATTTGGATAGCCTTAACCTCTTGTTTGGCTAAAACACAGGTTGTTTACTATTTGCCAAAAGACCCTTGACCTCTATGCATTTCAAGTGCAAACATAGAGTGCCGATCAGTAGCTGCCCAGCAAATAGAAAAGCTGATCTACCATCAGCTCCGAGGTCAGATGTGCTGAGCTGTGCAGTTCACGAATGTATCAGCTACTCTCCCTTTATTCGACCTACAGTTACTGGCTCTGTAAATACCTTCCGTCTTGTGTAAAAATGCTGGGTGGGGGGCTTTTCGAATTTAAGGATGCACTTACTCTTTAAATGCTTCTTATATAACTTTTTAAAAGCGAGTTTTGTTTTAAGAGTAAAATATTTAAGGCTTATCGTTTGCAGTGAATGCAATGTTTGTACCCGAATAGGACAGTGTGCACTGCAGTTTGTGGGCCAGCATCCGCAAAGCAACTGAAATTTTCCACTCAGCGCACAGCAGTCTCTTGGGGGAAGCACTTCTCATTGCATTGCTCTAAGTACAGGTAGCCTCTTGGTACAACGTGTCATTATTTTACATTGAGGGCCAGCATTCTCAGGACATTCTCATTCCTCAGAGCTGTGTCATCAGCTCATCCATGTGTCCTTTCCATGGTAAATAAGAAGAAGAGATAAGCCACTATCATAAAAAGGTTCCCAACGGACACAGTTGTCTCACAAGTGAAGCAACTGCTCTAATTTTCTGTCTCTCCAAATTGATCTGGACTTTCAGAGCTGAGGTCAGTGTACGATTCTCATTATGGAGAATGGTGACCTTCCACTTTCAATATCTGTGTGATCAATCAGAATGCCATCAACCTATCAGTGACGCTCAGCCTTGTCTAAAAATAGCTCCACTTTTTAGAGGAGGTAATATAAAAAAAAGTCACATAACATGTCAAATAACACACATGTAGGAGACGAGCACACAGGAAGACTAACCCATATAAAGGAAAGGATATAGAACGGCCAGGATGCCAATAATGCAAATTGACTACTTGATCCCCATTGGTCTGTCTGTCACCTGGCAACAAAGGTGGCCACAGATCAATACACCTAGTACTTGATATAAGAAGAGAGCAGTGGGTGGCGAGAGAGAGAGAGAGAGAGGCCCAAGGCTGACATGGTGTATCTCATATCAAGATAATAACCCTGGTGGCCTTCTGACAGCTGTTCAGATAGAAAATATGATGACGGATCAAAAAGAGGGGAATGTGGGCAGACAGCGACTGAAAGGTGGTGTAACACTGTTGCAAGGAGAAAGACATAAGGACAGACTGACAGACAGAAAAGAAAGGCAGAGACAGGCAGCTGATAAATGACACTATATATATATA
>JAPZDV010000021.1:1552435-1564839 GCA_029814665.1 Acanthurus lineatus
TATATATATGTATGTATACACCCAAAAAAGTAAATTTCAAAAATTTAACCTAACAGATATGTTGCTTAATCTATATAATTCATGTCAAGTGATCCTGTCCTGTGACCATGTCAAGTTATCCTATTGTTGACAGGATGTTCCAACTTTTTCATCCTTACAAAAATAAACAAAAAAACTGTGCCAAATCTCAACTTTCTAACTTTCTAAATTGTTTAAGAACACACATCACTGCAAAAGAACATGGTAACAACAAAAAAACAAGTGCAGTTATCACCTGAGAAAGTTAAAATAAATTACAAAATGCCGCAGCAGCATCGGACCGGTTGACAGGAAAATGTCAACTGTCGAGCCACTCCAAATCTGATCCCCCTGCCACCCTCTGCCTTGAAGAAGAAGAAGAGATAACAAAATTGTGACCTCTGTTTCCCTTCCGCTTCGGAAATTACCGTCCTGTGGTAGTCGCAGATGGTGTCCCCTTTACTGAATGGCATGGTTGTGATGACACCTGTGAAAAAACAAGTAGGAAAGCTTCAGTCGTTATATGCACATAGAAGTAATCACTCCTCTTAAAAGAGGATTGGATTGCAAGTCGTGTGTGCGTGTACCTTTGCCTTTTGTTGGACTAGACCAAAGGACTGGCTAGCGGCCGGGGCTGACCCGCTCCGGAGGTCGAACTGGAGGCTTGGGCCGATGGGGAAACTGGACCAAAGGACCCGCTCCGGAGGTCAACCTAGAACCCCAAGGAGTGCGGGGTCGAAAACCAGCAAAGAGGCAGCACAAGATGGCGAAAGCTGTCGCTGAGGGACTGGAACTGGGGACAGCTGAAAAAACATGCTGAAAAAGTTCAGGGACGTGACAGGTGACACTGGCCACAGTGAATAGCTAACAAGATCAAAACTGTCAAACATCAAAACTTCGCGCAGCCTTCCATTTGCAGATCTCAATCATTCCTCTTGTCTGTGTGGTTTAGTGCCATTTGTGTAACCTTGGAGGAGAAGCTGAATGACTTTTGGTGTCATTAGTGTCTTTATTTATGTTTTTTTACAAATACTTTTATGTCATGTTATTACAAATATCTTATAAAATCATATCGTCCATAATTTCCTTAAGTTGTTTGCATTTTATTCAAAAAGGCAATTTCAGTAGTTAAGACTCTATAGACTCCTATTAATCTTACTCTGCGCTGTGTAGCAATTGTTATGAATGTGTGTATTACTGCTTAAATAATGTATTAGCTGGTATTATGTAAGCAATTAAAATGAGAAAGGAGTTTTCATCTAGCAGCTGGTTTTCCACACTGCAAGATATACTTTTAAAAGCTATAATTATTTAGCATAGAGTTGCTGAAGTAAGTTATGGTACTGGTTATGGTGCTGACAGCCCAGTGCTGACAGATGTTTTGTCTGTCACATTCAGTACTCTTGCCGGTTGGGAGAAGAACAAAAAAGTTTTTTTGATCAAGAAAAGCCTTCAGCGCTGTTTTTTGCTCTTCTTTTAATGAGAATATGTTGTCCAATTCTGACTAAACTGCTGCTATTGCAACATCCGCACTAACTTCTTCTGCTGCAAGTGTTGTTTACAAGCTTGCAGCCATTTCTCACTTTCATTCAAACTAAACCACACCCATAACTACCACTTCTTTCTCCACCAAGGACACCAATTGGACCGGACACAAACAATCCAGTTGCAGCTTTTCAAGATGGACCTGTAAGATTTTAGACTTAAGCTCAGCAGTTCAGCTGCCTTTTAAGATTAGAAAATATGCTATGATTGTTTAAATTTGTATAAAAGTGATATTTAAACAGAATGTTACTTAAGGCACTGGTTGACTCAGGACACAGAAATGCTGGTCGCAAATTTTACACACTGTTTGATGATGGACAAGTACAGCATTTGATTTCTTTGTGTAACTGTAGCTTTTCACTGAAAAAAGTTGGCATTTTGATAATGTATTAAATTATCAAAATTATTATATTATTATTGGCTTAAGGTCCAAAAGCGGCATAATCTAGGCTTGACTGATTTCAATAAAGTTAAGAAAAAAGTTTCTAAAGTTTACCAAGTTTAAAAGCAGTTTTTAGAACCTTTAATTGTTGCTGTTTCACTTCCTGTTCGAAAATATAATTTAGTCATGTGCTTAGCTGAGAGAAGTGGTCGTTTGAAAACATTTTCCTTTCAATTTTCCTCCACAATGAGCCTAAACATGATATAGTTCTGGTGTATCCAGTGCTCCATGCCTTCTCAGCACAGCTGTCTCCACAGTGTTCCACTAGCAAAATGTAATTAGAACACAGTAAAAATTTGTTATTTTGAAATCTGTAAAAAACTTTTATACAACACGATTTATCACAGTTCCTATATATTATCCCTCAGTCCCCAACTGCCCAACATGAAACAATGTGACTGTTACTCAGAGGTCACATAGAGGTGAAAAAAGTAAAAATCTTTTTGATTTCTTATTTTCTGATGCTCAAAAACCATCCATATTTTCCAAAAAATGCCTGCCATGTAGAATGACCCAACACTAAATGAGTCTGAGAATGATTTCACCAAGTTTACAAGCCCTTGCCTGAGCTGAGGCCTTTTGAGTGCATGTAGCATGAAATGCTGTCTACATTACAAAGTCGGGTCAGTCTGTAAGCCCAGACATGTCCAAAAGAAGACTGTCTGGGGCAAAGTACTGACTGAATGCATTAATGTCCTCTGGTTAGGCAGTCACGGTTCTTCAGGTTAATTGCAAAAATCCGACATAATATTTGCATGTCTCTGCCACTGTGTTATTTAGTGTGAACTCCAGTGTGCTCCACTAATCTTTAATGGCCTAACAGTCTCTGTAATAGTAACAGTGTGGAGATGGCCAGGTGGGACAGCAGCAGCTGCCTGTTTATACAGGACACAGCATAATGAGGCCCACGCAGGCAACCACAGAAACTGTACACCTCGACAACAGCTTGGCAACAGATGTTGAGCAGGCTCTCTGTGGGTAGCTTCAGCCCACAGGAGTGTGCGGATAAAAGGATGTAAGAATGATTGAGACTGAGGTTAAACAAGGCAAAAAAAGGCAGGCTGTCATTCTTTGATGGCATGTTGGGACAGGTGAAGGTGATGGTAGACAGTTGGGATTGATGACTTCTTAGAATAAAGTTTAAAAGGAGACAAGGATTGAGATGGAGTGTGTACAATTTGTCAGGTTAAGTGTCTTTATTTTAATGCTAGTTGCCATTAGTTGTGTAGACCTGTGAAACACTTGGGAGACCACTGAGAAGTTTTCCAATAACATGATGACTTTGAAAACTTAATCAAAATCGATTCACAGCCCAAACACTGTTTCTTGGGAGCCCACAATGCCACTGTGTCCTGGCAATATCAGTAAAGGAGGGCAAAGCTGTTTTTTGTTTTTGTTTTTTTTTGTAATTAACAGGCATAAGTGGCCTTTATAAACGAAGGGGTTTTCAGTGACTAAAAAACTAAAATGTTTATAACACAAAAATAAGATTTGGCTAGGCAGAGAATTTTTTTCTGCTTGTAAAACTTTTAAAGCAACAGTAGTGGTGAGTTACAGATAGTTTAAATGATTTAAATATATGGTTAATCAGTTCTGTTAAAGCTTACTAACTTTCTTTAAAAAAATCAATTAGAAAACCTTACTACTTCTATCCGTGCACTAAGTGTGAAGGTGGAGCCAAGAGGTAATGCAAGTGTCAGTGAACTTTATCAGGACTGCTTCTTAAACATTTGGCAGTACAATCTTAGGATGCTACCCTTCAGACATTTGTTACTGGTTTACTCAACCTGTGTGGCTTTAATGGGAATCCTGTGTTTATTTGTTCATCCATTTTCCATTCCAGTTTGATAACTCTGTCATAATCTTTCCTGTACAAAGTTTGAGGTCTAAGTAGAGCAAAAATAAAGATGACGTTGTTGGTAAATTGTGTTTTTTTCCCTCTCCACTGCAAGATATGGCAATGGTTGGAGGACAATAGCTGATGTTGAGCCTAAAAGCCTGCTGCTGAGTATGAATCATCCTCTAGTACTTTTGGTGGTGATATATATGCTTCCTTGAGTGGCAGTTATTTGGAAATATAATGTTTGTCTTTGTATTTGAGGGTGTGTGCGTGTATGTGTGTGCGTGTGTGTGTGTTTGCTCCTATGTGTGTGGCAGTGTGTTTTTAAAGGGTGTGCAACTGTGTGTGAGTGTGTCTGCTGTCTTTCTTTAGACTACTGAGTGACAGCCTTTTTCCAGACAATAGTACGCCCACACAAGAGGAAGAGACAAAGGAAGAGACAGAAAAAGAGGGAGAGACAGGCAGAGAGAGAGTCACAAAGAGGCACACAAAGAGTTACCATTTTCAGCACATGTCAAGTTATTTGCTATTGTATTTATCCTTATTTTTCTCCCATTGTACTTGATGCCAGTTCCCACTGTATGCCCATAACACTCCCTGTACTTTTGGTTAGCCTGAAGAGGATGGAGACTTTATATTCCCTCATCACAGAGCAAGCCTTTACAGTGTCAAAAATATTTACAAGTTGTCATTACTTTTTGGCTTCACATCACTACCAATCTTTTTTTTCACTCATAATCTACAGTCACAATCATTGTCCATGCCCACATAAATTTATTTAGTAAGCCTGCTTAAAAACCTTATAAATAGACACTTAGCAGAAGGAGCATTTGCTGGTAGGTAAAATATTTAACTCAGTGTAAGTACAATTGTGACTTTGTCTAAGATTTGGAACCAAAGACTTAAAAAAGCAAATAAATAAATAAAAATCTAATATAGACCTATTACTGACAAATACAATTATTTAGGTGACTTAGATTCCTAAGTGGAAATTAAATGAGAAAGGTATGTCCTCAATGTGTATGTGTATATGGAATGTAGCCATTGTCATTAGTTATTTAACAAAATGTTATCTATTGCTGTGTTTATAGCAAAATTTGCTTTGAGCATATTGTGATATTGTGTCTAACTGCGTCAACTCAAACTTTCTAATTTCATACATTATTATTCACAGAACTCTATTTGGATGGAAGCAGTTTGTGAGAGAGAAGTTGTGTGTTAATGTGCATGAATGAGTGTGTGTGTATGCCTGAGTGTGACTGAGTGAAAGCTGTATTTAGCAGCGCAAACCACAGGAAGCCCGGCTGTGATCATACACGGCAGGAACAGAGACGAGAAATAAGGGAGAGAGTATGAAAGTGTGGAGGCGGTTGGGAAAAAGCAGACGATGAGGAGTCAAAGAAGTTGAACTCATAGCACAATGGAGAAAAAGAGAGGGAAAGAGACATAGAGTGAGGCAGTGGCAGAGCAGTGGATGATGGTAGTAGGCGGAAGCGCTCATGCAGCTCTTTGTCAGAGCTTGGCCGTTGTTTTCTCTTGCATATAAATAGCTGTTTATATTTGTTTCATAGATTCTGCTTGCCTCTTGTTGCTAGCCGCAGGGTAGGTGGGTAGCACTGGCCTCTAAAGAGAATGGTTGTGTTTGTGTTTTTGTTTTTCTACCCTTGTGAGAACCAAAATAATTTTCAAACTTGACAGACATGGTGACATATATTACAAATTACTTGCCCAAGGGGTGGTACATGTTTAGAACTTGGAATGAGTAAAGGTTTACTTTTGGACTAGACAGCCTAAATGGTTTGGACTACGTCCAGCATATACAGTACCTGGTTGCCAAACTTATTCCATGCTTGTGATTAAGGAGTACTTGAGATGTAAGCAAAATAAAAAAAGAATTGGTTGGTCTTTGCAAGTGGGATAGCTCTAAATATATCAGAAAAGGCCTGGCCACCACTGCTATGGAAAAAGCCAGCCAGACCTAAATGAAAGCAGAAAGCATTGGATAGTATGAATTTGTACATTTTCTCTACAGTACAATTTTTATCATCTGCCTCCTGTTGATCACCCACAAAAACAGATTTTTAAGCTCTATGATTTTATGTTTTCTACCAAAATACACCTCTGTTAACTTCTGACCAATAGTTTCAGGATTTTTTTTTATATTCCATCCACATATTTTTTAATGCAGCTGTGTATCTTTTGTTCTGGTGATGAAACAGTTTTTAGTTTCAACAGAGTTACATGTTCATTCAAGCTGTGGGAGTGCTCCAACTGTGATCTAACACTGTTAATGTTTCAAATGAATAGGGATTTTACATTTTAAACTCGGAGCACCCAAAAGAGTGCATCTCTGTACAACACTCCATTCAAAATTTATATTTTTTCAATCCAAACTGAGCACCTGAAGCCAAAGCATGTAATTCACCTGCCAATTCATAGAGAATATTATCTACATGTGAGTAGTTGCCTTGCCTGTGTGTACAGAGTTCATGTGTGTATAAAAGTGCAGTACCAGCGGGGGATGATAATAAGAAAGCCAGTATTGAATAGAGCAAGAAAGTCTTCTTATCTCTTACTGCCAACATGGCTACTGAAAGAGACCTTTTTTTTTTACATGTTGTCAAAGCCAACTGTGACAGTGAGACAGTTGACATATTACACTATGGCATCTAACCCAGTTGAACTGAGACAGCCCTGTTGACACATCAAGGTGTTTTGTTTTCATCTTACTGAGAAAATACAGAGACCCACAGAAGTCTGCTACCACTAATAGTTTCAGTCCATGCTGATCCTAGTCAGCATCCCCAAAGTAAGGCTATGTCTAGCTACAATATATAAGCTATATATCATATAGCTATAGCACTACAGTAAGCAACAATCAGCCTGACTTTGCTGGCTGGATAGGTTCAGGAGTTGCAGGTAAAAAGGTCCCTGGGGAAACAAACCCTATAAGGAAAGCATTTAACAATGCTTTACTTTAAATGCATATCTTTCTAACAATATTTGGACACTATTGTCTTATATATTAATTACAGTTTATGTCTTTGTGAACAGATGCATGAGGTGAATTTAGGGGATTTTGCTCACTAACATCCCATCATGGTTAAGGTTATGTATAAGGAGTGAGGTGTAATAAATTCTAATTACGATTGACTCAAGTAGGACTGAAAGAGACAGCTGTGAATAAATTTCTCTATTTCTGGCTCCATCTCTCTTGTTTTGCATTATGAGGGAATTAATCATCAGTGTTTTAACAAGCAGGACTTGTCAGCATAGACAAGACTGTTATGTTAGGATTATTTGAAGGGGCGGGAGTAATAGGAATACATGCAGAACGAATAAAGAGTTCTAATTGCCAGGAGAATGTTCGTGTTATTGCTACGTGGTATACTTTAGGATATATAAAAAAGTAGCACTCCATTTCTTTTATGCCAATTGCTAAATCAGCAGTAATGAGGAGTAGAGATCCATGTAGAATTTATATGTCACTCATAGAAAGAAAAGAGGAAAAACGGCAAGTTGGGAAGAGAGAGCAGAGAGGGCACAAGAGAAAAACAGCTATGCTTTTATTGCTTTTACATAGGGAAATCAATTTCTAGAAATCCTTTGGCATGTTGCCTCTTACATTGTATTCTTTGTTTTTGATTGATATTTTTGCACAAACTTTAATGTGTAACTACCAAGTTGGTGCTGTGAGCTCACAGTGACACTATACAGTTGCACAATTAGATTTGAAAAAATATTCGCTAAAAATGGTTATTTTATTAATATATACCACTAATGGGATGTAGAGGTTAAAACATAAACACTTTAACACTGAATCCTTACAAAAGCTGAAGCATGAAAACCGCAGATGCAATTCTGAGTTATTCTGAGCAATTCAGTTATTAATAAACCTCATAAATAGGCTTGTATTGAATTAAATTAAAGAGTTCATTAAGACAAACAGATTGAACAGAATGTAATTACAATGTCAATATTTCCTCACCTCAGTTTGTCAAATTTCAACACTGTTCTGTCACACCTCTCTAAAAGTCTCAAATGCAAAGTCTCAAATGCAAAAGTACCTTTTAGCATCTTTTTGCAAAACAAACACTCATCCCCCACCCCAGGATCTATGCATGCACTGTATCTGTTCATAGCTATTGCACCATGTACAATCCTCCACTCGAGATATGCTTTTAAACAGGCAGCTTGTACAGGGACCACCAACTGGCTTTTGGGGAAAAGTCTGGGCCAAAGACCTCAGTCCACCTCAACTCTCCAACTCCCAACAATGACTGAAATTTGAGGACTTTGCCACAGGTCTGGGGAAACTGTTCTTGCTATCCCCACTCCACTGATCCTACAAAGTTTGGTTTCTCACGTACTACCTCAGATGCTGAGGCAGAGCTGCATAGACTTCTGCCACCACCCTGTTGAACAGTCTGGTGGAGGTGACGTTGCCCTTCTTCCTCAGGATGTTCACAGATGAAGCATCAAGAAGAGCTGTTTACCAAGCCCTAAATGCCCAGCTTTCCTCAAGAGCAGTTGAGCTGTATCCAACCAGTTTGGACCGCAGTTGTAAAGTATCCTTTGTGTTATTTGCAGTCTGAATGAGGAAATTTTTGATTGGATGTTTACAAGTCCCTGATCATCTTTAGCTACAGACAGAGTGATGCTGCCTGGACCCAGTGTTTGCCAGACTAGAAAAAGTCCAGGATGCCCCCCTGGATGTCCTCTATAAGGCCTCTTGGTTGTGTCAAAGCAATGAGTCTATGCCAGAGCAGTCGAGACAACCAAGCTATTGGCAGCCAAAATAAATTCATATGCTCATATATTTTATATGTACTTTTGTCAACCCCCTGGACATCTGATACAGGTGAACATGGTACTTTTTAGCTTCTGTGTTTACCCCCTACAAACAAAGCCATCCTGCCACATGTTGTAACACTGAGATCATGGTTTGTTCAAGAATATGTATCAAAAGTATAGGGTTATGGTAAAAAAAAGAGTTTGGATTAGAGAGATATAAATATAGTTACCTTTGTAGTTTGGTTAGTTGTACATGCTTTAACAACTTGAGTAGGTTTTAGAATAGATTATTTGTTTGACACTTCATGTTTTCTTTTGGTTTCATGTGGGTCTGGAAAACAGTCATGCAAGTGACCCTGCAATCCACCTTGACCTCTACCCCTCTTCTACTTCTTAACTTACTGAGGTCTAGAAGTTACTATAAATGTAGTATTGATACAGAGGGGTTAACCTTGAAGTTTGTTTAAAGCCTGGTGGATCTCATACAGACACTGAGGATTACCCTCTGCATATGTATGAGGAGCCAAGGGGGCTTAAAAAGCATCAGAATTTGATGAGCTGGAGATGAGACTGGACTGCTTGGTCTTCCCATTTCTGTTTTTTCCAGCCGTCTTTGGTTTTGCTGCCTGCAGCCTTTTCTCAAAAACAGCTTGTCTCCTTGTTGTATTGAACAACCACATACCAGTAAAAGGAAACAAGACAAGCATGCGAAGTTCTTACGTTTAGGTTCATTTTTGTAATGGTTTTAGTTCCAAGTATAGCATACGAGAAGCATTTGGAGGAAAGGCAGCTGTAGTCTTCCTCTTAGTAGTAAGTTTCACTCAGCTCATCACTGGTACCCTTTAAAATTGCAGCAGTTATGTTAGAGGATGATGCTGTCACAATTATAATCCAATTAATTTAACATAAAGATGGCAAAAATCCAAATAAAGACCCTGTTGATTGCTCTTTGTAAAAAGAAAAAGAAGAGAGATTATTTTTTTTACTCTTAAATAGCAATGAAATTCCTCAGCCTTTAAGCAGGTCGTAAACCGCTGCTGCAGCACTGACACATAGCCAAACTTACTAATCCTCATGTAAATATTTTAACTAGATCTGTTTTTGTTTACATTTTCTTTTTTTTTTTTAGTAATGAAAGGCGTTTTTCTTTATCAGGGTCAAAAAGGGATAAACAAAAATAATTTAAAAAATGGGTTGATTTTCATTTTCCACTCCTAAAAACAAAAAATAAAATCACTCAAAAATGAAGGCAAAAAACACAATTTTTTTACAGATTTTCTGGGACTGGAAGTTGACACATACAGTTCTTTGTTTCTCCAGGGCAACTGCACTTACTGGTGGTGACTGTGGGACTTTATACAGACCTGCTGAGGCAACTTTGTGGGATACTATATGAACATAAAGGCTAAAGAAATCATTCACAAAAGACTTCAGTCATCACACATAACCAATCATGTGTGCTGCCCCTAAAATTTTTGTAGTAGCACAGGAGTAGTGTTGCTGTTAAGGTACTGATACCCCTTAGAGATGTTCAGATTGTTCGTAGCGTCACCATCTATGCAGGCTAAGTAGTCAAAAACACAAGTGTACATCAGCAGGTTGTCTTAGGATCCCCTGATAGTAGAGGACAGCAGTGTCATAACAACATCCTGTGTGAGCTATAATAGTTTTTTTTTCTTGTTTATGTTGTTGTTGAACTGGTCTGAGGTAAGAAGATGGTCTGTTTATTGGCTATGGGTAAGGGTATGGGTAAACATAGATATACACAACAGGATTGTTAACATTTAATGTGATCTTTGCAAAATCTAGAAACACATAAGAGTTGAAATTTTGGGGGTGTAATGAACAGCTGTGCAGTTTGTTATTACTAACTGACAATTACAGTTAACAATTTAAGTGAAGGTAATTTCTCTTTCATACTGTATATTAACTGTTGGGTATTAATTGATTGCTTTTATAACATTATATTTTTGCAGATTATGTGGTCCCACTTTTTTTTGTAAATGTGTTTTGCAACATGTGCCATTGTTAGAATAGGTGAATGAAAATATTTTGAGTGTCATAAAAAAAAGGTGGACATAGGATCATGCTGACAGCTTAGTTAAGGGGCTTGAGAAGTAATTTTATGCATAAATTACAAGCATTGAAATGGGTTTTTAAAATAATTAACATCAGCCATAAGGCAAGGAAATAAATGTATCATTTAAAAATGTTAATTTAAATAAATAATTGTACCACTGTATCATTTAAAAGTACAGAACCATGATAGTTTTTTTTCCTTGTCATATCACATTGACAGATACATTCACAGAATAAAAAAGGGGAAAAAAACATACCTGTGATACATAGTGAGCAAAAATTGAGAAATCGAATTGCAAAGGGACAGCTCAGGAAGAAGAAAAGGAAGAAAACATTTGAATACCAAAAAGGTTATATCTAATAGTGATTAAAAACATAAGCCCTCTCCTGAGTATGACACAAATAACACCTTTTGTTTTACAGAGAAACATCATGTTACTTTGCTGTGCTAAACTATCAAATAAAGACTCAGGAGACATCCTAACTAAACCCGGCTAAGGCCGGTAAACCAGTAACCCACTGGTGCATTTACTTTTTTGCTGGTGGCTGATATAGTTAAACCATGTAGCATAGTGCAGCACAATTTGAAGTTATGCCATCAAAATGAAAATTTTCCAAATGACTTAATCACTTTAAAATGTAATTGAAACACAGGACATATGTTTACTGTGAATTACAATTAGTCCAACTAAATCTGGGCCTGTTATTAGAATTTACAGGCCCATTGCACTAGGAACAAAATTGATTAACTGTAATCTTATCCTGATATAATCTCCTGTTCTGAGAGAGAGTATGACAGAGAGACAGAAAGTGAGAGAGTCAGAGTCAGAGTGTTAATCCAAACCGAAGCACCGACCCCACGGCTTCCATCATAAACCAGCACTATAAACTTAACTGTATGCCAGCGCTTAATCCAATCCATATGGCATCAGATTTATCTGCAGGTAAATCAGTGCCTGGGATAAGTATCTGCTCGCTAGATTAATAGAGTGCAGAGGAAGTAAAAAAAAAAAAAAGAGATGAGGAAATGTTTTAGGGCCACACTCCAGAGACCCAGAGCAGTGATCTGTGTGTAAATGTGTGTGTGAGGATGAGAGAGATGCTCTGGAAATATTTTAAAGCCACATTTAAAACCCTCAGTATATTCTGCTTCTAAATGATGCTGTTACACTTTAAATCGAACCAGAGGTGGGTGAGGTAGGTGTGCATGATAAAATTTCTTGAATATACTGCCTGTGATCCAACATATTTAGCCCAAGTGTGTGATGTGGGTACAAGTTTCAATAGTTTCTTCATAAAATTTAAGACGTGAGTATATCTTGGTGTAATTGTTTAATGCATATGGGCATCAATCAGTGGTTTGGTGTATCAATAAAATAGCAACACGTAATTGTACAAAGATGGTGGACTGCATGGGAGTGTGTATTTGTGTGTGGTTGTGGTTTTGTGTGAGAGAGGGAAGGGAATGGAGACAGTTTGGTCTCAGAGGGCCATGCCACTGCGGCAATGTCAGGGTTATGGATAGCCAAGTTCAGAACTTTTCCTTGAGTGTGTGAGTATGTGTGTGCATGTGTGTGTGTGAGTTTGCGTGCATGCGTGCGGGTGTGTGTGTGTGTGTGTGTGTGTGTGTGTGTGTGTGTGTGTGTGTGTGGAGTCAGACACCCCTGAAAGAGTGTAATTATCTGA
>JAPZDV010000021.1:1564939-1576588 GCA_029814665.1 Acanthurus lineatus
CTTGAGTGTGTGTGTCTGTGTGTTGTTGTGTGTGTGTGAGTGTGCGTGCTTGCGTGCGGGTGTGTGTGTGTGTGTGTGTGTGTGTGTGTGTGTGTGTGTGTGTGTGGAGGCAGACTCCCCTGAAAGAGTGTAATTATCGGAATGGTAAATCAAATTACAGCTAGGGACACACATGCATTTGTGCCAGTGCTCTTTGTGGTTTGTGTTTATACACTTGACATTTGGGTGCAGACACTTATCATGTCATTTGTCATTAACATTCAGTCAGTCTGTCAATCAACATAACCCACGACCATGCAGTCACAAATCCTTTGTTACACCATGATGAACGTACTAATGTCATTGCTTTGCAAAGCAAAAAAAAAAACATGTAGAAAAACTGCATGTTACAAGAGAAAGGGTCTCCACTGCAGTTTCTAATAGTTACGATGACAGGAGACCGGAGTGGGGCTTATTTCTTGTGTGGTCTTAATATTCTGTGTACACCCTCTGTCCTCAGGGTCAAAAATTACTCGCCTTCATCAAACCCCTAAAATAAAGCAGCTTAATTAAATTTTATACTCCAGATCTATTTCTCATGAAGAAACAATCTGTCATGCATCACACACTTGGTGAATATTTGAGTTTTCTCTCTTCACAGTGCTAAAAGATTGCATTTATCCAGTGGGCACCACTCTTTTTCATTATAGCACAGCTGTCATAATTATTTTCTGTGTTAGAGGTTAATTATTGATGTTATTTTTAAAAAGGTACTTTATAGTTGTAAACAATATATTAATCAAGAGGTAGTACTTGTATAGCCAAAGAAGGAAGCAGAAATGTGAAATAAGTAGTTTTGAATGCATTTAGCTGACAACAACACAAGGGTTAACTTCTTTTTTATTTTTGTCAAAAAATATTTTCAATGCAAGATAAAGAAATGTTTGGTTGTATAAACAGAAACTTTAATCTCAGTGTGCAGTTGATCAAGCTCTGGGCATCTCTGTTGGACTTTGGATGAAAAGCCCTACAACAAATAGTTTGCAATTTGCAGCCGGGAAGTCGTTGGCTGTCGCTGTCATCCCTACTGAAGACTGTGGACAACTGTGAGCCTCAGAGTAACTGTTTACTCTGAGGGTCCTTCATGTTCCTGATATGAAGAACGAACTCATGTTGAGGGATAGGCCCTTGACAGACAAGGGGAGTTTGCTGTCAAGGTGGTAAAGCAGTACAGAGGGCCATGAGGACTGTTTCATCTTGGCATGCAAAGATGCAAGGATAACACTAATACTTTCAGTCCCATCCTGGATCGTAACCCACATTTGGGGGTGTCAAGGTGTGGAATGGGGGATTATACGCAGGTTGTTCACACTGGACTTCATAACAAGTTTTTTATCTAAGGAATTTCAGTTAGTGACAGAGTTCCACAAAGTTCTGTGCTTGGACCAAAACTATATACCACATATATGTTTCCAATAGGGAAAATTACAAGGTAACTATCAATATTTTCTTTAAAGTAATGAAGATGATACACAGCCACATTTATCAACGGAGGAGAAAAAAAGTTGTAAAGAGTGTGACATGAAAGTGCTAAACCTTAAACACCTCAGGACATCTAATAATCTAGTTACTCTAAATGGCATTATCTCATCCTCCAGGACAACTGCAGTAAATCTGGGCTTTATCTTCAATCAGAATATTAACTCCCACAAATAAAACAAAATACAAACTGCCTTGTTTGACCTCAGTAACACTGCACAATCAGCAACATTCTGTCTCAAAAAGGTGCAGAAAAACCAATGCATTTTTTAATCACAGGCTGGACCATTGCAATGCCTTTTTATCAGGCTGCCTCAAAAATCCTAAACCTCTAGAGCTGATACAGCATGCTATGACACATGTACTAGGATAAGAGATCATATTTCTCCTACGTCAGCCTCTCTACACTTGCCCTCTGAAAATTATAGAATAGATTTTAAACCCTTCTTCTCACTTAAAAGGGCTCAATAACAAGTCACTATTAATCTTAAAGAGCTTATGTTACCCTATTACCCCACTAGAGGACTGAGTTCCCATAATGCAAGCTTAGTTGTGGTTCTTAGAGTACTGAAAGTGGAATGTGAGTCAGATTCTGTGGAACCATCCTCCATCCTTGGCTCAGGAGGCAGACACCCTCTCAGAGTTGAGGAGCAGGCTTCAATTTTCCTTTTTTAAAAATGATACCCAGAGCTGGCTAAGGCTTTGTTGTAAGTTGCTAAATACTAAGCCCCAAAACATAGAACATAGACTCGAGTGATGCAGTTAAAGAGAGTGTTTATTGCAAGGTAGTATATTTAATCCACTGAAGTTTAAAGGAGAAGGGCAAGAACTGGCTGGGGAGGCAGATAGAGCAGAGCAGGTGAGTGGGGGTTTTAGCCAAGATGGGCTGGCAGTGAGTTAAAGGATCTGATCAACATCAAGTGACAGGCAGCTGTAACACAATAGAGAATGAACCAGGAGCACGCAGAGAAACTAGAAATAGCTTAAGCGACTAGTACAAGAAAAAAAAAGCTGAAGCTGACCTTTACAACTGCATTGAATAATCTGACAAAGTCTTTCTGGAAGAGCAGGGTGTTTTAAACTGCAGTGGCTTGTTAAGTTAAATAAGATGAATCATCGCAGGTTCACTGATTGAATGGTGTAGGAGAGAGACCAATATGCCACACCCAACAAACTCTTACAAACACTGAGAGATCACACACAAGGAAGGGAAAGATGGAGGAAAACACTGGGGATATGAGGGATCTAATTCATTCATGGCAGGCTTGCCTGAGATCAGTCCCTTGATATGCTGTTGAGGCTGCCAGGGGACTTGCATGACACACTGAACTCCTCTCTTTCCTCTTTCTCTCCATCTGTTTCCATTCAGGTCCCATTAATAACTGTGACACCCTTGCCATTTTGGCCAGGGTTTTTCTGCTTTGTCGTCTTGCAAGTTCTCATGGACTGTGATTGCATCTTGATGATTGATCATGGTTGTGCATACTACTATAGAATGAGGGTTGCTACATTGTAAGAACACAAGGGGAGCCCTCTGCCTCTAGATCCTGCTGCTCCTACACTGCTAACTGAATGGGGTTGTCAGATGGCGGGCAGGGGACACCCATATTTAGATGGGACGCCCAGATGTTTCATATATGAATGTGCAAATTTCAGCGGGCTGTAGCTGTTTGCATGTTTTTGAAAATGTTATTACACATAGAGTTCAGTAAATGACTCCAGCTCTTCTTATATAATTCACATTACAATATTTTAGCCTTTGTTACATTATCTTGATGCCTCTACAGTGCACTTCTACAATATTGCTGCAAGGAAAATGATAAACTACCAGAGCTCAGAAAGAGTAAAATAAATTCTGTTAGAGCACTCCATTTATATTTAATGTATTAAACTTATCTCTATAGTCAACATTGCTTTCCCAAAAAAAACTGTATAACACAATCTACACTAAGTTAAAAGTAAAGTCACTTTCAAAAGGGGTTAAGTTACCAGATAAGAATTGTAGCTATTACTTTTAGATGATATTACTTTGTAAACTGTAGTTTAGTAAGAAGAACTTAAAGAAGCTGGTGGGTTTTTTTCTGTCTTGTCACAAAAAAAGATGCTGGTGCTTTTTTTCCTGGCTTGTCACCAAATCCCAATCAGTGAGAACATATAATTCTAGCATTTAACAATACCTTCCTATTTTTTGCAATTTTTCTTGGCATGCAGATATCTAAATTATTTTAGACATTTGGAGGTTGTTAAGGGCCATCTGCTATTAAACAAGATAAGGTTACTGTGACAATATGCATTTTATTTAATATGCATATTGGTGTGTAGGTGTATTGAGTGCTTATATATATATAGGCTACAGAACACTGTACGCCCTGTAATGGATCTTATCTTTTGTGTTCATCACAAAGATCAATAGCAACTTCTGTTTTGGGGCAATGAAGTGTTAATGACACCTCATTGCATATCCACTGTGTAAGCCCTTTTCATCTCCCAAAGCATAAATATTTTCCTCTGAGAGCTGGTAAAGGCTATTAACAAACAAAGTTACACCAAGAAATGACTGCATTGTTCCGGTGACAAGCACTGATATATTAAGCCCATCAATTCAGCCCACACCTCTGCCTATAGTTATTGAATTTGTTTGTGGGTGCCGTGCTTGTTTGACATGTGAGTTTGTCTGATTGTAGAGTAGTTTGCATGTGAATTATAGTGCAAATTATAACTTTGAAATGCCAGACAAGGCGGTCAATTTAATAGTAAATTGAATGGAGTGTTATTCTCTCCTGGTGAGGAGCAGCTATAATTAAAAACTATTGGATAAATGTTTTGTTTTTCCTTGTGTTGAACATAATTAAATTATGTCCTCCTCATTTGCATCTCTGTCAAGTTATTGAAAATAATTTTTTATCCTATTCCAATTGTGTAAGTTTTGTACACACCGTGATTTAAGGACATATGCAAACCTTTACTGTCCAATCGCTGGCCTATGCATTTGCTCTGTGCATTGTCGTGTTTAGCCAATGTTATTTTTCCTGTCTCTAGAGAATATTAGCACAGCTACAGTATTGCAGAGATGAAAAACACCATTTGATTCAGATTATGTAAATAATATATGAAAGGAGATACAATAAAGGTTAACAGCCACAGTAGCAGCTGATGAACTATATTTATTATCATAAGACAGCATCATATATGTGTTCCTATCAGGATTATATAGACCTAATGTCTAAGAGACAGAGTATCACATAATTAGTCGAGCAGAGAAGTAATGTGTGGGAGAAATCCTGACGCACTGACATGTGCAACCACAACTGACTCTGCTCCAGACTAGTGCCTTGATTCATTGAACTTGTGGTCAAAACTCTTCATATAAAAACTATATATATAAAAAAAATACTATCAAGTCAGTACCAGCTTTTTTAGTTTTATTTGCCATCCCAGTGCTATTATTTTGACTGTAGAAATATATTGTCTTACACAAAATTTAAAGTCAAGAGGTTTGTAGCAGCCGACAACAACACTGTGTGGACTGTCAGATAACTGTTAGGTTCATTTCACACCTCTGCAAGTACATTATTGATTTCTATTCATGCTCCACTTGTTATGCTTAGATGAAACAACCTCTTGAGGTATTTCATCAAGGAAAAGAAGAGTTAGAAGATTTTCACATTATGTTTATTATATATCCTGAAGGCTCTCCTTCACAGTCAAAATTTGAGGAAACAATCTCATCTAAAATAGACAGCAGAGTCTGGTCTTTACATGCTGGGGGAAGCAGACACCTGCTAAATATCACACTTCACACACACCTCTGCATACATACATAATGAAGATATCACAATAAAAATGCAGATTATCTTGGATTTGGGACCAGCTTGATAGACATACTGATGTCAGTTATATTTTTGTCACCAATTTCCTTTTTTTAATTTATTGTAAATTTCCTTTGTTGTATAACACTTATTGAGTCACGATGTAAAATTTTAGTAATCATGTGAATTTATAGAGCTTCTGATTGAAAACAACAAGACTGTGTCACACTGCAACCACAGTGCTCAGTCCTGATTTATTACCCAATTGGGACTTTTTTTTCCATTTGTGGAATGGCCACTTTATCATGGCTCTGTGATCCCAGGAGCTTTGTTCTGGTCCTCAAGGTGAATGGATCTGAGGGGAGGGGCCAGGCAAAGAATGATTTGAAAACCAGCTATGATTTGGCCAAAAGAGGGGTGGAGCACCTTATTCGGAAAAGGGAAATTAAATCCTTTTTCTGGAGTCTGACCTCGGAGGGGAGCTTGTGGGTGAGCATCTGGTGGCCCTGCTTGGATCCATGGGGCTTGGTCACGCACAGCTTGAAGCACAAACATGGACCATGAAACAAGCTCAAGGGTCGGTTATGATATATATGTACATTGTACATTGTAGAATGGTTTTAGGGAATGTCATCTCTCCGGCAGGCAGGGAACCTGAGTTGGTGTGAGAGGTGATACCAGCTAGATATGGTTGGGCTCACCTGATTCTGGATGCAAATTCTGGGAAGAGAATGGACCATCCTTTTCTGGAGTTCCCTCCATAGTATGGCTTGGACTCAGCCTCAGACAGGGTGAGGAGCTACAATAGCAGAGGGGAGCTCAGGGGAGGGCCACTACTCATTTTCCTCCTGAATGGTGCCAGTTCAGGTGGTCAGGACATCTGTTTAGGATGCTTTAAAGGCATTTCCCTCAGGAGGTTTTCAGGGCATGTCCAACTGTAAGGAGACCTTGCTTGAGTCCCAGAACTCGCTGGTGGGATTATAAATCTCATTGGGCCTGGAAATGCCTTAAAATCCTCTTGGGAGGAACTGAAAGCCTGCAGAACCTGCTGCCATGGTGACCCTGGATAAGTGGAAGACAATGGAAGAATGACTGGATTTTCACATAGTTTTTTTTTAATCATTTTGCTTATATCAGATTATTGTATGAACTGGTTAAAATCTGCATGCACAGTAGAACAATAACAAATCTATTAGCATGCTCACATGGTCAGATGTCAAACGCAGTAAGTTGTGGTTGGAAGTCAGCAAATTTGTAAGCAGATGATGAAATAAAATGAGGGGCCAAAATAATAATAATTAAATTATTGTTCATTTGCTGTTCAATTTTGTTCAATTGCTGCTACATCTTTACAAAAGTATTTGTGTAGATGCAGACAGTGAGGCAGATTCTTATATGAATAGTTTTTGCAACTGAGTGACACAAAAGTCCCATAAATTCTGATTTGAAGGCTTCAGCCTGAAGCTGAGAAAAAAAACAAAAAACCCCCCCCAAAAACATCTGATATTGGCCACTTGTATTCGCAGTGTAAATGAAATCTAGGAGTCACAGCAATTCTAGCAGCTTCATGAAGCTGTACTTGAACATAGCTGTGCTGTAAGCTAAATACTAATGTCAACATGCTCACATGCTTACGATGACAATAGTAACATTCTAATGTCTACCCAGTATTTTGTGAAACTTTGACCTGCTGGTAATGCAAGATTAAAGGTCAGAGAGCCACTGAGGTCATTAGGGTGAATATTCAGGAGGCATTGCTGTACATTTTTTATGTCAGTTCATCCTAAGGTTTTTGACATCTCTCTTTCTGTACCAAGGAGAGATACCAACACACAGATAGACATTTTCTCACATTGCAAGAATGGATAAAAAGCTTAAACAACACAGACACTATGTAATGTTCAAAAATGTAGAAAATTCAACAATTCAGTGTAGCAAAAATTCCACGATTCAATTTAGATTGATTGAACTACTCAGTCTGCTGAAAGTATAATCTATCATTGCTCTTCCCCACATGGCTTTATTTGATCTTTGTCTCCTAATGGCTGTTATTCCCACTACTCAACAGGTCAATCACAGCATCATATCTGTCCATTCTCGATATGCCATAATTGGGACTTGTGAGATTCAATTTGTAATATTTTCTTGTCTGTTTCAAAGTGAACATCATATTTCCACTAGATTTTAAAAAAAATGCTTTTATAAGGTTACATCTTTTGAGCAGAAATCTAATTCCATCTCTCTTAACATCACTATTGATTAGATTAGGTGTGAGTCAAGGAGTGCATAAGCTTTCAGGCAAGTGGCCTCAGATAGCTGCAAAGGTGAGAACATCCTTTTTCTCTGATCATTTTTTTCCACCTCTTTGCTCAGTTTAAGGCTTTCTCCCCATTATCCTCCACCCCATTTCCTGTCAGAAAAAGGAAAAACACATTTAAGAACATCAACTGTGCACTTCTAAAGGTCTGCCTCCGTGCTCTCTACGGTGGAGCGATACAATGTGCCTGTTGGAGGTTTTTAAATCTAGGACACCAAAACCATTTCAGCATCTTGTTGTTTCCAAAAAGGTTTCTGTGAGTGTCTGTTAGTGTGTGTTTGTGTGTTACCATGCTAGTAGCAAAACAAAATCAGTTGCTACCTGGCAGTTTTAGCAAGGTACATAGATTGTTTGATGAACTGAACTAAAGGAACAATGCAGGCACACTGAGCTAACAAGTAATTTCTGAGAACCTTAGGTATATTTGAGTTAATATGTATTATTATTATAAATGCAACATTTCTTGTAAAACAAGGATGTAGTAGACAAAATATGCCTTTAACACTTAACATTCCCTGGCTAAAACTGTCAAAACCAACTGACTTGGCTACAATCAAAAGCAAGTGATTCAATATGACAGCCTGTGGGTTGACTTTGCCTGCATTGTTTGCTGCTCATGCTAGCTGTCCACCTTGTGTTACAGGTAATTGATGGCCATAGCTGGAGCCCCACAACCAAGCAGCACACCTGAGAAGGCTGGGCTCCAGAGGCTTTATATAGGCCATGTGAAGCTTTCCTCAGCCCCTATACTCCTGGCCATTCTGAATGACATCTTTGTGTTGCACTTACACACACACCGTCAAGATTTGTACTTTTTAGTAGTAGCTCTGAGTTTAGTTATTTCCTTTTCCCTATTTATTTTGGTAAACCCTTGTCTTGAGTCTTTTGTCCACCCATGTCCTGTCAAGTTTCCCTCCTCTTTGATTACCTGCCCCATCCTGATGTGTTTCACCTGTGTTGATTGCAACACCTGCGTCTCATTGCTCCTGGTGGGTATAAAGTCTCTGTGTTTCCTCTTTGTCTCAGTCAGATTGTCTCTGTCTCTGTCTCTGTCTCTGTCTCTGTCTCTGTCTCTGTCTCTGTCTCTGTCTCTGTCTCTTGCTTCTGAATCCTAGTCTCCATTCTGCTTGTTTTTTATTTTGTTTTCTTATTTTTTAGTTTTGTTATTTCTTGGTTATTTTCTCTTTTTTTTTTTTGGATCTCTTTTTGTAAAACATTTTTTCCCCCTGGTTGTTTTTACTTTATAATAGCTTTTTTAAATAGAAGCTTGCTGTTTGTTTTTTTTTCTCTGAGTGGTGTTTTGCATTTTGGGTCCCCTCTTTGTTTAACACTTAACACTCTTCACTGTTCATCTTCTCACACAGACATTGCAGACACACTGATGTACTTATGGACACAACCTGATTTAGTGATCATTCATTTTTCCTTATTAAAATTTGTGAAACTATCTAGACAGTGTGCGACAACACAAGACCTATAATTTGGCAAGCCAGTTAGGATTCCCTCCTGGTCCAACATCAGTCTACCTCAGTCCGTCTTGCAGCCCTTTTACTTTGCAAAGTTGTAGCCAACAACTGAAACCCAGTCTGACATTTACACTTGCCTTTGACACTCACTCTCTCACCTTACTAAACAAAGTTATTCTAAGTATGAATTTAAATTAATTTGCTCTGGTTTTATGGGCTGTCGTCTTGGCATGCTTTTATAGCTGGTAGTCAAATTAACCATCAATGAATTACTTGATTAGTTTCTTTTTTGGACCCATGAGGTTCAGTCTCTAAAATCCATATCCAAATGTTATTACTTCTACATGCTGAATCAAAGAGTTAGGACTGCAGCTCTTTGGTGCTGACATTGCCTAAATTGAAAATATAAAAGAGACAATCCTTCAATGGGCTGTTGGTGATGTCGCTGAAATATTATAAATATTAACCAGAACATATTGAAAAAGAGATCCCTTTTTTAAAAGAGAACTTGAAAACGAGATGTGTCTTAAGGGAAATTAGGCAGTGTTGGCAGATGTAATGCATCCTTGTCATTGAGTGCCATCGGGACCCTGACAAAGAAATCTGAATCCGCTTCTATCAGTTCTCATTCCGTGTGTTTTGCTGGCATGAAAATAAAGGAAGGTATTACCCAAAGCAAAGCATTAACATTTGTTCTTGAAATTAATTTACCCACCTTGCTTTCTTGTGTGTCACCTAGAGAGCAGAGTCAACTTAAGGTCAATTTAATCAACAAACTGCTGGATTCACTAGCTAATGTGTTGGTGCACCTTACGTGAAATGTCATTAAGATCAGCTTATCATTTGGATCAGTTTCCCATTTACGTAGCTGATGCTTTCATGCTATTGAGTATCACACGATTGTATCAGTGATAGAGGTGTCAAGAGACGGTCTCTAAGATTGGTATCATGGCTGATCCAGACATATTTGAATGTACTGCTATCAGGTAAAATAAGTCTGATCTTATTGCTAATCCTTTCTTCACTGTACTTTCCTTTTTTGTTTTGCTCACTTTAGCCTGCTGCATCTTTTATCTCTATCATTCATATCAGCAGGAGGCAATGAGTGAACATGCAGATAGAGGTTTCTTTTTTTTTTTTTTTTTGTTTTTTTTTTTTTCAAATATAAGACCTGCTAATTAAAAATTTTTGTGAGTAAATTGAAGAATAAACATTTGATTTTAGCTGGTGTTAACATGCTCTTGGCAAACTAGTGTCTGTCTGGATCTCTTTTGCATGCTTATGATTTTTCAACAGCTTAATAGAGCAATAGGTCTTCTACAGTAGTTAATTGATCTTGTCACCTCAGCTTCAGGAGTTATCTCCAGTAGATGCATTCTAAACTTTTTTTTTTTATGTCATATTACTAATGTAAAATGATCAACTTAATAGTTTTGTGATCTTTTGAACTAGGGTCAAATAGACTTGATTGGAAAGATCCCAACTGACAAAATTAGGCATTTTATAAGAGTTGTGTTTTTTCTTGACTTTATGTATTGCTGTGTGTGTTATGGGACGTGCTTTGATGGTGCTAAGGAGATAATACTTGTGTAACAACTACAGCTTTTAAAATTCACCATGCAAGACTTTGCTGTAAGACTGAAGTCCTGAACATACCAGAAAATGCTCTGCCCTTAGATCACTGCAAGTTGCTGCATAGTTATGAAATGTAATAACTAGAATTTATTGACAAAACTACTAAATGTCTTTTTTTTCCCATAAGTTAGTATAACTTCAAAATGGAAAATCCTTGTCTATGCACATGAATCGCCCAGATTTTAATTCGACTATATCACTAACCTTTTTTTTATTTTCATGACCATCATCTTAACTTCAAAATGGTTAAAAATGTAAAAATTATGTCAATATTTCACAAACACAACACACATTTGGTTCTAAATATAAAGACTAATTAATATGCTAGCTCCTCATCAGAGCCATGCCAGACGTTTCCCATCAGCAGCAAAGGGCAAAATACATACTGTATGCTCTGATATCACTAAATGGGGTGCAGGTGTAGTCACAGTAGGAGCACAGGCACAGTGGTGCTCAAAATATGGGCTTGATCAGAAAAAAGCTAATCTCTTGATGATCTCAAGAGCAATTACAAATGATACGGATTTGTACTTGAATTTGGCAAGGTACGTTAAATCCCCAGTGAAAGATACATTTACATTAAATGCTACCTACAGCTTCAAAACTTGTCAGTTTTTTTCCTTTTTTTTTTTTTCTTTTTTCTTTTTTTTTTTTTTGGTTGATACACAGAAATACCAGAGCAATGACCAAAGGTTGGTGGCGTTGGTGGTGTTGGTGTGTGTTTTTGTTTTTTTTTGTTTTTTTTTTATCATCAAATGAGGAAAAGGCTTTTCTTGAAACCACTGCCTGTTGTAAGTGTGCTTTGCTTCTTCTTCTGTCACAGCTGACATAGGGGTTACTGAGATCAGTTGTCTCACACACAAATGGGCAATGATAGCCCATCCAGATTGTGATGGTCTTAGTT
>JAPZDV010000021.1:1583317-1625544 GCA_029814665.1 Acanthurus lineatus
GACCAAAAGTAATTTACAAACAAAGGTGACTTGCAGCAAACACAAACTTAAACAGATCCTGTTTTTTATGTTCGCAATAAAAAAACCATTGAAGAAGCCATTCATAAGTTATAGTTACTTAAGCTGTTTGGCTCCAGGGTCACATAAATGGGACCTGACAAAGGGGACAAAATTTAAGCTCTTGATCCAGTTTGATTTCAATTCAGAGGACTAGGACCAAATAATGACTGTCAGATATATTTTGATGTTTCTGCACTGAAATTTTGGGGATTTTTTTGGAAAATACATTTAAAAACCAAAATTTACTGAATTAATTCATAAAAAAGTTGCTTCACAAAAACTCCCTCCTTGACTTGCCAATAATAGCATCAGTCATTAGTCATCAGTGTGACCAGGGCCCAACATCTGTGCAGCTGTGCTTTAGACTCTTATGGAATTATTTCAGATTTCCTTCATTCTCAGGCTGGTTTTGTGGATTTCAGGCTAGTCATGGTTGAACATTGTGCCTGGGGTCCTTGTGTATCCGCTTCCAATCTCTCTGACAACAAGTATGACTAATGTGTCTTTACTCTTCCAAAGCCAATTTAAACATTGAAGGCTGTAGGTAAAACTGCATAGTTATCCTTGTTCCCAGTTGAACCTGTTAGAGATCAACACAGCGGTGTTCAAATTCTAATCCTTAGAATAAACAATAAACATGTTATGATGTTCTTAGCAGATATTTGCTGGTTAACTTAAGGATCTTTAAGGTATCCAGGGTTCTGCCAGCCTAGCTAGTTAAAATCTATGGCTAAAGAGTGGAGACAACATCTCTGGCTTAAAAGATTGCAAAGGTAGTTACTAACTTGAACACTGAGGCTTTACTTTACTTTTAACATTAATAGACAAAGAGAAATGTCCTCCCCTGGTCATAAACTGGCTCTTAATCAGTATGAGATCATTTCTTTGCTATAATAATAAAGTGAACACAATCTAAACAATCACACAATCTAAAACAGCTGCTCTGTGATCTGTAGGCTTAAGCATCTATTTTTATCTACATAATGTCAACCTGCTTGTGCTGCTGAGTCAGTTTGACGTCCTGTATACATCTTTTAAAGGCATGTTGCACAGCCGTCTGTCTCCTTCTCTCTAAAATCACTTTTTTTGTATTTCCAAACAATTGATAATACTTCACCAGGAGGTGCAGATATTGACAGTGTGAGCTCCTTGCTAGATCTGACAGCTTGTAGAAGTTGAACAGAGGGGTGTGGTTAAGGAAAGGGTCAATTAATTTGAAAGCATCTTACAATGTTCTGTCTGTATTAGTATAACAAAATGAGGGGGAGTACTCTGCTCTCCAAAGACATTACAAACAACACAGCAGTCTCTCTGCTGCACGTTAGCTGTGGGAAAAGCCATATTTGTACAAGATGCTAAGCAGGTGCAAGGCTTTTGAGATTAAAACAAACTCAGTATAGAGCTGTTTTTTTCATTACAGAGTTCATATATTTGCCGCACATTGCATAAATCAGTCAGCCTTATTTGTTACTGCCGACCGCTGCTTCGATCCATTAAAATTCTTATGGTGATGGATAAAAATTTTACAATGAATATCATGTCACATTCTTTCTTATTTAATTATTTATACATTTAATAAAAAAAAAAAGCTTGCTTGCTGCCTTTTGTAAAGGTGAAAACGAGTCACAGAGTAACTCTGGCATGCGCATGCTATATATTGTGCAAATTCTTCACTTCCCTTACAGTTATGCCTAGCTCACACTACAAGATATTAAAAATCTTAAAAGATTCTGAAATCGGGTTTTATCACACACATAAGGAGAATCTTCACAGATTATCTTCTCTTAATGTCCTCCATCTCTGCTGTCCAGCACACCCGTATACCCTGCTCCTTCATGGTCGCCATTTTCATCTACGATAACTTCCGATGATTATTTCTGGTCCCTCATTAGTGCCTCTCTCTGATTGGCTATTTTCATCCTCAGCAAAAATGAGAGGCGTAATCATCCCGATAAATATCAAACATGTTTGAAAATTATGGGGGTGGCTCCGATTGTCGGGAGGGCCGATTGCTGGGCTTGAGATTGATCCATCACCTGCTCACACTAGAAGATAATCTGGGCCAAACATCGGGGCCAATCTTGGTCTCGGACCCAATTTCTTCCGCCGATTGTCGGGAGGGCCGAATCGGAGTAAAATCAGCCTGAGAATTCTTTAGTGTTAGCCAGGCCTTAAGCGCTCCCTGTTTCTATCAATCAGCATCAAATAACTAACTATTTTTCAGAAAATCAGTATTTCGTGTTTGTAAAGTGGTGCAAATCCTCTGTGTTCTTAAAACAGAGGAAGTGGAAAAAGTCCCAAGAAAGCATTTGTAGTACTCTGTTAAGCTTTTAATTATGATGATGATGGCTAGGTCACGATTCAAAGTTTGTTTGTTAATTTAGTAAGTATTGAATAAAATTGCCAGAGAAGAAAGCTTTAGCAGTAGCATAGTAAAAAAAAATATTTACCAGTCATTGCCTAACTTTCTCTGTGTGGGGTTGGTGTTTTGAGTGTAGGTAATCATAACTTTTTTGCATGGATTTATGGTAGCACATTCCCATACTCCTACATCGTAGTACTCTGTTAAGCTTTAAAGATAAAGCACTTCAGTGCTCCTTCACTGCCCAGTAAACTAATGTAAAAGTAAGCCCAGAGCTTAGTGTCACAGAGACCTGAGCTAAGATGACCTGACTTAGATGATACAGTCCAAATATAATTGCTGTGGTATCCACCCAACAACCACTTATCTATAAAACACTGTCCACAAAGCCCGAACTGTTAGCTTTTCTTTTTTCCCTTGTGTATATTACAGTGATTTATGAACTGTGCAGTTTTCTTACTACTCACTTAACTGAAGCAGTAAGCATCTTTTATTTATACTTTATCTGGCAGTGGCTGACATAATGTTAGTGGTGTGCTAATTTAAGCCTGTGCTCTGTGTGACATGTTCACTCTGTGCTGGAGGTTTAAGTTTTCTTTGACTGTGGTTTGGTTCTGGATTTGTGATATACCAAATCAAGTATTGTGAACCTTTTTAATTTTTACACTCAGATTTAAGGGGAATGCACCCTCATTGATCTTTAAAGCTTTAAAATGCTTTAATTATTCATTTAATTAAATGCTTTAATTGCAACACAAACCGGCAGTTTCAGCTGGCTTTATTTTATGAGTTGAGTGGGTGTCAGCTTTTACTGACTCCCACACACTGGATGTGCCATAGAGGAGGTAATCAAGATTTAGCATTTGAAAATAATAATCTGTGTAGCAGAAGTAACAATTTGTTTTCCTCGGGAGAATTGGGGCCTTTATAAATTATTTTTGAACAAACATAAACAGAAGTTTCCAATGCTCCTCACTAAGATAGTAACACATTGCTAATAGCATAGCTGAAAAAATTAGTCCTTAATTAGTTTTGAACAAGACTCACTTGCAGTTCTTCCTTTTAAAAACTACTGGTTTATCAATATAAAAGTCATAACACAGCCTATATTAATTGTCTTAAAAGTAAATGTCAACGATAAAATAACAATGTATGGCCTTTCTAACAATAGATAATGGCAAACTTAAAAAAGGGGCCATATAAACAGTTACTGCATAAGCACACTTAGAAAAAGAAAACAAAACAAAAATATATATATATTTAGACTACTAGTAGTAGAGGTAAGTAGACAAGAGCAGCTTATGTAACATGCTTAACACAAAAGCAGAGCTCATACCTCATGAGAATTGTCTCTTTGTTTGTCAGACAACTTCTTCTCAGAGTCCAGAGTCAGTACAAAACTGTCCAGGCTGAAGAGCCTCTTTATTGGCCCACTGCAACAGCGCTGCTGTGTTGAATACAATGGATATCCTCTTTATTCAGGATAATGTTTCAGGTTCACTGTCTCGGACTAGTACTTCAAATATTCAATTACTTCAGTGTCAGAGTTGAGGACAGCTCGGCTGGAGGTGGGGATCTGTGACAAAAGTGCAAAACTCAGTAGTCATCAGCATCCTAAGACCTTCTCTCCCCTACTCTCAGCCACCACACTCTAAACTTTTTCAATACATTGTATAATGCAGGTGATGACATTTGATCAATAACTGATGATCATGATTACTGAATTTGAAAATCACTAAGCCTTACATTACTCCTTTACATAGAAACACAATGTGCATTACTTGGTACAGTGTGTTAATTGATATTTTAAGGCAACAACTTTCATCCCCTTGTGTTGACACAAGATAAATGAAAAATTTAGCCAAATTTTGCAATCTATGATTAATAGCAATTTTTGAGTTGAAAATATACCACTGAACTGTTCATATTGCATTTTTAATTAACTGTGATGTGTGATTTATTTACTTGTTCTACATACTATCGCTCACACAAACAATTCATTCTAATTCATTCATTCATTGCAGTGAAAACTGTCAAAGAATGTTATTTTTTCTTACTAGTTTATCATAATCCTTTTTATTGGACAAAGTGAAATTTCAGTTACTTCACTAATTTTGTGCAGTCATAATTGCTTGGGTTGATTTATGCAACTCTACAAAGTTATTTATGGACGTAACCCTAAACACCTTTAGAAAAAACACAAAAATCTGAAATTTAACAAAAACAGAGGAAGTAATGCAACAGGTGTTGTGATAAAGTAAGGAGAGTATCTACAAGTTGATAATACTACCACTCAATCTACTAAAAAGTGATAATTTTAAATATAAACAAGTTCTAAGACTAATATAATAAACCTGTTTCAAACCTGTTTTAGAAGAATTTAGATACTGGGGAAGAAATAGCACATTAATGCCAGCTTACAAGCGAACTACTATTTAGTGCAAAGCTTTAATACCTCACTCAAATTTGACTGTGGAAGAGGAGAAAAAAAGCTAGAAAAAAGGGGAAAACCCGATATAACTAAAACAATATTAATCAGCTGTAGTACAATTTGTGGATGTAGACAAGGAGTTTACACAATGAGCATTTCAGCATTTGGCATTTTGCCAGATCAGTATGCACCTGTTGGTCACACATTATTGCTTGTATGTTTGATTTGTCACTTGTTGCCAATGGTAATTAAATCAGGGGTTCATTGAGGTGGTTTTGACCCTTTTTATGCTGAGGTACATATCAATAGCATCATAAATGGTAGTGCCACAGAGCTGGCTTTTTCATGTGTAACAGTTTCATATATAAGGAATTATTACATTTAATGATGGGTTCTTTCCTGAATCACACTGCCTGCTTAGGATTAGCATCAATCTGTATTGTATCCTGCATACCACAGTGGAGAGAAGTATACTGACATCTGTTGGTTTGACTGGGTTCAGTAGGCCGGGCACAGCCTAAAAGAGAATAAAGATGTGGACTCTGTGAGTTTGTTTAGACAGCCGAGCATAAAGCAAGGTGCAGGCGGACATTTCTAGGTCTTTTGTTGTCTTCACCAGCACCCTCTGATCACCAGCCTTTAATTGGGGGTCCTGTGATGTGACTAAAAAACAAGAGAAACAAGTCCAGCCCAGCTCCAGTGGCACTGTATTATTGCTTAGGCTGGTGTCTGGTAGGCACAGAGTGAGAACCTGCTCTGCAGTTCATATTTAATGACATGAGGGAGTCTACGTATAAAGACATGAGAAAAAGGAGAACTCACTTTTGGCGGCAACAGTTCTGAACTAGACAGTCTCAAGCTTTGACAGGCCAAGAGCTGCCCTCTAAGTTGTGTGATTAAATACTTTTCTGAGTATGGTGGTTAAAGTCTTTACTGAGGAGAAGCCAGGGATTGCCTCTCTAATTTGGCAGAGGCCCAGCGGGGGTTCATGTCCCTTTTGTTGGATTGCTCATAAGGAAAGGAGGAGAGCTTGATCTCAGAAATTAACGGGCATGACATAGGAATAGCTAACGTGTACCAGTAGCCCTTAATATTGTTCAGGAGGAAACAGGCTTGGTTTGGCAGCAGCAGAAGGATGAGTAAATGAGACAGCATTGAGAGCTGCTGGATCTAACCCAAGATGGACTCCAATACCTGCTATGACCTAGAAATCTCCTGGGGGGATGTCGCAGTAGTGGTAAGATCTGTTTTTGGCAGTCAATCATGCTGACCTGTGCTGTCAATTGTTGATACACGCAATCAGAGTCCATACTGGACAAAAGACAGGCAGAAAAAGGGCTAGGGAAGAAAAAGTTTAAGCAAAATACACAGTCTGAAAGGGAACTATTACAAATGGGCTAGAATGCACTCTACATCTGATAAGGGAAGGTGGAAGCAGGTTAGCAGGTGGGCAGGGGGAGGTCAGGTGATGGAGAATGGCAAGAGAGGGGTTACTGCAGTGTGGGTGGAAGTAAATGGATCTGAAATGACGAAAGAGTTAGTTTTGTAGAAAACAAAACAAAACAACAAAAAACAGATCAGATAAGAATAAATAAATCATTTGGATTTGTGACATTGTTTAAGGTCATAATAGCTGTTTTCTTAATGTATTTACTCTGAGAAATGTGTTTATTAATCTAGCTTTCAAAACATTTGCATTTCTTTTGAGGTGAGGGGGGTCATTTTGCCTTCAGTAAATGAACCAGCGTAGGTAATTTCATTGCCACTTGTTGATAGTGGAACAGCCTTTTAAAATAGAGGTTATTAATTGGATGTCTACGGTTAAGAGGAAGTTATCCATTGTGGCATATATGCATGTGTTTGTGTGTGTGCACGTGTGTGCGTGTGTGTCTTTATCTGTGTCTGCATGTGTGCATAAATGTACAGACCTGCCAGCACTGTTTGTTCACTTTGACAAGGAGGTGAAATGAGTACTGTAACTGTTTTGTATATGTATCTGTATATATAGAAATTTGTGTGTAGTGTGTGTGTGTGTTAGTGTGTAAATGTACGCATTAAATGAGATTTGTTACACTGTAATAACCAGTAACCAGGGAAGTGAAACGGAGAAGGCTCCCAACATTGATCCCCACAAAGGATTCCCCTTGGAACCAGGGATCAAATGTGTGTAGTTGCATGTGTGCATTTTTTTCATTTGTGTGTTTGAGTGTGTGTGTGTGTTTGTTGTTTATGTGTGTATACTGGGCGAGGAGATATGGCCAAAGTTAATTATCAGAGAAAGCATTTTGCAAATGTGTATGGTGGGTGGGAGGGGGTTGTTATTGCAGCCAATGAAGCAGAGAGTTAGGTGCAGATTTGTATTCAGAAGCTGTTCCGTTGGTCGCTGTGCCTCCTTTCCTCTTTCACACATCTAGAATGAAAACACACACACACACACACACATGCACAAAATGTTTACAAGCACACAGAACTGCTTTGTACTCACTCATGAAAATTACTCTTTTACTAGTGGTGGTTGACCCTGTTAGTGTAATCCCTTAGTGATCTTGCAAAAGATTATGTTAGCAGAAATCAGCACATCTGGTAGATTTTTCAAATAAGAGGGTCCTCACCTCAGCCCATCCTCTCCCATCAGCCTTTTTCCTCTCTCAGCAGTAGGTGCAATATGTGGGAAGCTCAAGTGTTGATCCTTGTCTGTGCAAGTTCTAAACTCTCATCAATCATAGTGTGGATGGCTCTGAAATTCAATAGAAGAGCGTGTATATCTACTCTGCCTCTATGTCATTTCAGTGATAAACAGCATCTAATGATAGTAATAAAACATTTTCTTTTTAATGTTAGAGTTATTTTTTGTTTGTTTGTTTGTCTCTGGATTCATTCTTTAGACTATAACAAGCCAAAAATTGTAACATGCCTTCACCTTGCATTTTCATTACATATATTTAGTTAAAGATACAACAGTATGCAACCAAAGAAACAGAAAACAGTCTTGATTTTATTGAGCAGAAGCTGGACACCTCTCTTAGTCAAAACTAACACAGAAGTCACTCAACTATGCAGCTACTACCTCACTGTGTTGTGGACGTAGGATGGACCTGAGCTGTTCCCAGCATTGTAGGCAAGTACTAGTGCATTGAATAGGATTGGAACAACAGTGAAGGTTTGGATGGAGCCACACAGGCAATTTCATCAGACATAAGCTGTAGTGGTTGGATTGTCACTGCTTGTCAGCATATCGGCTAATCATCCAGTGTTACAACACACCCAGCTCCTTCCAGTTGGAACCAGGAACATCACTGAGTGTTTAACTGTAATTCAGATGTTTGATTTGCAATTGAGGACAGTTATTTACTGTTTTATTTTATGGGTTTTTTTCTTTTTTGTCAAGCTTTAGCTGTTTCCTTCTACTTTGGTTGCTTTCCTGCCTTTTTTAATTATGTAAGTCTTTGCCTCTTTCTTTTTTCAGCTCTGTTTTTGCTTCTTAGTTCTTGATGCTGCTCTGTCATGTATATGCTGGTTTGTTGATGTATTTAGTCAGTATAGTAGTATTGTATTTTTTATCCTAGCTTATTGATTTCATTTTACTGCATTGTTTAACTCATTTTTGCTTGCACTTTTATATGCTTTTTTTCTTGTTAAAGTTTAGTCACTAAAGTTGGTGTTTTGACTTTTTGGTCTCCTTATGTTAAAACCTGACAGATGAGGTCAAGGATGGAAGATGCCTGCCAGAAAAGTGAGAGTGCCTCATTCTGTATAAGGTTGAGCTTCAAGTTGTGTTCTGAAATTCACTGAAAGAGATGTCAGTTATGCAGAGATTGTGCTGCACCTGTGTTTTAAACGAAGGAATAGACATAATTAGTTGAGTGTCATTTGCGAAGCTGTGGTAAGAGAAGCCGCATAAGTGACTAACAGAGCCAAGTACCTGTTCACTGAGGCGCCCCAGCAGTGAAAGGACAATATTCAAACACAAATTTACTTTAAGTCACTATGTCAGTGAACACCTTAAGGTAGGATGTAAGCAAGAAGAATGGTGAGCACTAGACTCTGGTTCTTTAAGGGTGGAAAGGAGGATGTAGTGGATATGGAGGAGAATTAGGCTGCTTAAGAAGTGTGAAGTTTCTTTTTAATGGCAAGGAGGACAGTCTTAGTTGTGTGGCCAAAACTGGAATCAAAACTAGACTGGAAACAGCATGCTGTTTGAAAAAGATAAACTGTGTCTGTATTTCTTTACATCCAAAAGATTTAGTGTGACTTTCCTTTGGAGAAGATTCACTCTTACTGTAAAAGCAGCTAGATATATAGGTTCGGATAAGAAGATTGAATTTTTGATTGAAGAAAAGAGCTTTTATCTACAGTTAAGGAACTGGAGAAATAGGAGAGAAGAGATTGAGAGGCAGTTTGGTCTTCAAAGTTGTTAGATTTCCAGCATTTCCATTCTGTTGATAATAGGATGGTTCAGTCAACATGCACTGATACAGACAACCACAGAGCCAGAGGGGTGAGAGGGCAGAGAGAGTCCACTGAAGAGGACAAAGTACAGAGCAGAGTATCCATGGCAGAGTTAGATGGCATGAGTGAGAACAAGTCAAGCGAGGGGAAGCTGATAAGACAGATGAGGCAAGAGGGGAGGGAGACAGGGAGGGAAGGTTGCATTATAGGGACAGTATAAGTTTTGAGAGTTTGGGAGAGAGGTAAAGAGTCTCTGAAACAGTAGGATTAAGAAGCAGTCAAAGACACAAGGAGACGTTTTGCAAAATAAAAACAATGTAAAAATAGGAAAAAACAAAAAACAACAACAATAAAGTACTTTCTGTTAGCTGCTTTGTACAGTTGTCTCTGGAAAATGTCAGTGTGATGTCATGGGATTGCCTGTTATCAGGTTGGCTTACCAATCTGATTTTTTTTGTGTGTAAATGCCTGATTGGGGTGTCATTGGAGATGGTTTATATATGTATATGAGTGAACAGAAAACAACCACTGTACTTAGAGTGGCTGATGTTTTGTGTATGGCACCCAGTTTTAAACAGCATGTCCCTTGCATGCAATTAAAACCTCACTTAAAAAAGGTTATGGTGGCAGAGTGCATAAATTACTGTAAAGCACTGATCACGGGTATGATCAGTGATGAAGTGGTTGCCGGCAGTTTAATTGGGGGGCAATCAGAATTCAATCTGACTAATAAAAAGTTTTAGTTTTACCTGAAAAACTACATAGGACTTGATTAATCAAACTCACTGCCCTTATCCAATATTTACCAAATGCATTATGCAAGTTGTGTAAGTGCAAACGTTTCACAACAGCATAACATGATTTAAAAGTCAACAGGCCGTCATGCTCTCCTCTTCTGTCTTACTTGTCTACCCGATCACTATCAGGCAGACCTTGAACATCTCATGGTTACTTTTCTCTTTAAAAACTTTCAAAAAGTACCTCTTCTCCAGCTTCTCTTTTTTGTTTGAAGTGGAGAAAATAAGACTTATGACACTTAGCATGCACTTTCTTCAAGTCTTCTTCAATCTTCAGTCTTCTCCAGTACAAATTCATAGTTGATATATCTCACCTGTGCAACAATGCAGGAGGGACCATACCACTTGGGAGCTAGTTTTACAGAAAATGATTTTTATGCTTTGTATAAAGGGTAGGACTGGAGTCATAACCTGTCTTTTTCAAGTTTTGTTATGGTTTGTCCTTGTCTTTGTCTGCATTTTTAGAGTTACTCTGGGCAATTCTGTGAAGTCCTGAAGTTTGGTTACTGTTTGGTATTCAAATAAGACAGATGTGGCCCTCCTTGGTAGGAGCAGGACATTAACTGGTCCTTGGAGGGTTCACCTGAGGTTCAGTTTTGACTTCCAAGGATTAATTAACAAAGCAGTTAAGAACAGAGAGGAACATGAGTAGTTGCATATTCCAGTATTAACTTAACTGTTGATTTTTACACTTAATGTTACTCAACCTAACAGGTTTAGCAATGGTCAAGAACCAAGAGGTAGACTCAAAATTAGATTTAGTTCCAGCAATCCTTGGGGTTGGTTCACCACAGTCTGCTGTAATTTTCTGCAACCTTATAGCCCTCATTTTCAAAATGGTCAAGTGTGTCACTGCTTGAAACCTTTGTCTTGACATCACAGTTTATTTGTGGCCATTATGCCAGAGCTCACAGTTTTTTGTAGAGTCTCCACCCGCAAAGGTGACCAACCAAGGGGTCCTTGTGGTAGTCAAGGGGTGCAGTCAGGGTTGAAGATTTGGTGAGTAGATATAAAGTAAATGAAAACTCTACCACTTGCAGAGAACAGGTATGATCCTTCATTTTCACTGCAATGTGCTGCTATCCCAATGGCCATCTCTGAAAACTTGTCAGCCAGATACAGAGGTTCCTCATTCAGGGATTTAAAGTCTTTTCCTTCTCTTTAGTGGCCTGCCACCACTCCACTTTGAGAAGCATGTAGGATGAGCCTGAATCCACTATGGCCCTGTCTTTCACTTTGCCAAAAATTAGAGGGATTAGCAGCAGATAAGACAGAAGAAGAAGAAAAAGGAAATCTCTCATCCGTGACTGGTGTAGTATTGCTGCTGGTAGATGGACCAGATGGAGGTGGAGGTTAGTAAGTAGGCTTCTTCCTCTTATTAGAAGAAAAAAAATTGAACAGTTGTGATGCAATTACGATCCTCTACACTATCCCTGTCAAGGCTGACCAGGTTTTGCCGCCACAGGATGGAAGATGTGTGAGTGTGTTCAACAGTTTCAGGTTTTTTTTTTACTGTCTGAGATCTATTGTATGCAGAGAGGGGATTTTTAAAAAAATTAAGAGACATTTCTCTCTTAACTAATTGTAATTATTCCTCTCCGTCTTTTTTCCTGCTGTTTGCCAAGCCAAGGGATTCAAGAGTTTAGATTCCTTTTGCTCCTTTGCCTGCCTGCCAGTTGTTCTAAGTATAAGCTATGAGCTAGATGACTCCCCTCTGGTTATAGATAGATATCCCACAGTGCTTTGTACAAATTTTGGGGGATCCCAGTGCTTTCTTCTTCCCCTCGCCCCTTAGTATTAGCACAGTTAATTCAATAATCCTATGAGAGGAAGGCTGGCAGAACTTTGGTACCCCCCCCCAACTGGATGTTTTCAACCTCACTACGATCTACCAGTCTTGAGTCTGCAATGTCCTCTTTTAAGGACTGAAAATACATGTTTGACTTTTTCAGTTGTGGCAGAAATACTGGATTTTGTCTTGATGCAGGAAATGGAAGTGAGATGTGCAGTTCATTGCAGACTACCACTGGGAAGAAAAGGATTCAGACTATGTGGTTCTCCTTCCTGATCTACGATGGATGGAATAGTTTAAAGGTCAACAAGCTAATCTGTCTGTTGCCAACACCTCCCATCTGTTTCGTGGTTAATGAAGAACTTGAAGGTAAAGCTTTTTGCATGGAGATAAGGGAAGATTCAGAGGAAGGTCTACCATACTTGATCAGCAAGAGAGGTTTTGGAGAAGATTGTTTGGCTCAGCACCATTGCTTTTGTTTTTGGCCACACATTTTGGGGTCCCTTATGTTTCTATGATGTGTGTTTTTCTTTTTAATTAAGTATGTGAGTTGTTTATTTTGGCGTTTAGTGTATCCAGCTGTGGAGGATGCTTAGTCTGAAATAAAAAGAAAGTATGACAACCTGGCTGGGCCTTGCCTTTTTTTCTGATAGTTTTGGCCCTTTCTTCAGTTGTTCCTTTCCTATTCTTGACAAAATTCCTGTACAAAGTACAGCAGCAAGTCTGGAGTAGAACTAATTCATTGCCACTCTGAACTAAAGGAGGTCAACATAAATTTGTTGGGACCTTGTTATTCTTGTGCTGTTCCTGTTACACTTGATTCCAGCTCCCAAAGTTTAAATGTCATACCTTCACTCATTGTTAATTCTGTCTCTTTAGGTATGATGGGTCATGCTCTGGGGGTAGGGGAGGATATAGCTGACTGAGCATTTGATGATTCTGTTGTTTGCGGTAGGTTAAAAAACTCTGAGGATTTTTAACAAACTCTCAATAACGCACATCTCCAAGTCGCACTCTTATTGTTTACTTTGAATGAAAGACTGCATAGATCAGGTAGTTGTAGCCAAAATGGTGAGTTAACTCAACGTATTGAAAGGATATTTAGCAAGTTCCTCTGTCAACTTCTACAATCTCCAGACTGTATGACTACATTGATTTAATATTGTCTTGCTCAACTGTGTAGTCAAATACATTTTTGTGCCCCTGTTGTCTAAATGAATAATGTTTGTTAATGATGTTGTTAGAATTAGTATCGACTCCATCCTCCTCCTTGTTTCAGTCTTTTCTCTTAAAATGTTTCTTTTGTACCTGGCTGTGGACATGGCACATTGGAGCAGATGGGGAAAAAAATGAAATTTCTTCTTGTTTTAATTTCTATCATAGAGGGTTTGTTATATTGCCTGCTGTTATTAAGTAGTGTGTGTGTGTGTGCGAATTGGCTGATGTGGGATTGATTAGTAATCGGTGCCTTCTGGCGGCATCTGGGTCCAGTGTTCACAGATTATAAATTTAGGATCTGCTAAAAATGTGTTCTCTCTCCGTCTCCCTTTTTGCACAGACAATCTTGCTATATTTTCTTGGTTCACCTTTGCTTATTTAGTTTTTATACATGCAAACCCTACTTTACTGATGCTACTGACTATGTTCTTTAGTTCTACTTTAATTTCAGCCACTTATGATGATTAATAGGAAATGTTGTATCTGTTTTATTTGCCATGGACCAAGAGTCAGAGGCAGAAATAGTGCATGACTCCTGTGACTGTTTCATTCACAAAGTTGTATGTATATGGTCCCGAACTTGTTGTCTCGAACCCCAATTAATGGTGTCTGTGACATCACTTTATATATTGTAAATACAAGGTAGCCAGAATAGATTACAAGGTTTGTTTTCAGACTTGTGGATCAAGCTTCATTCAATGTACCTGAACTCCAGCTAGTGCTTTTTCTCACTGGCAACAAAATATGTCAGTGTAAAAATTGAGCCTAAAATCAGACAATTAGTTTGCTGTGTGGGTGCTCTGACTGTATGCTTCAGGCAAGGAACAGGGATTGTGTGGAATAATAGTGCGTGCCTTTGAATGTGTGTGTGTGGGTGTAAGTTGTAGTGTATGGACCTGGCTTTGCAGGAGGAGTCACTTTATTTAAAAGGTGACAGGATAGGTGCAGTGGGTAAGTAGCTGAGGTTCTAATGGGTCAGAGTGCCCCAGGGCTCAAACACATTTCTGCTCTGCTGAGGGAGAAAGCTGAAGAAAAGAAAGGAGGTAGTGGGGGAGAGGGAACTCAGTTTGATTACTAAAATCTGGGCTAACTGTCACACTTACTAGATACCTGTGTGCACATTTAAATTAGCAACATTATGTTTTATTAGCTGACAATGACAGTGTCAAGAATGTCGGAAATTGAATTACAGGAAATATTTTTTGCACATTCTTCAAAGTCAGGGATACACATAAGTAATGCAAGTAAGTTAAAAAAGGAAGAGGGTAGTTTTTAAAGTACTAGTAAGAACTTACTTATTTTTACACCTTAACTTTTAACTAATTACTTGAATATATTTTGACCCAGTAATCTTCTTTTTCCTTTACGACATTTGCCAAATTCCTTCATTGAGACTAATCTGCTCTGAGTGTGAGAGCAAAGCGTGAAGATGCAAAGTTCCTAGTTACCTGACAGAAAAAGAAGCACCAACCCTACCACCTGCTTGTCTGACCAAATTGGAATGACTAACAAAACTTTGAAAAAGAGGCAGCTCCTCACACATTTTTACACCAGCATCTAAAAAAAGGAACAAGTTGCATGATGACATGTCTTAATACATTTACTTGAGGGTCATTTTTTTGTGGAAATAATTGTGCTTTCACTTCAGTAAGTTTTTCAGTACTCTACCATCACTATTCAAATAATTAAGATACAAAAAAGTTGATTAAGCTAATCTAATTGCTGTCTAAAAGCTGTACTTTACACATCAAATCAAAGCAAATCAAATCAAATCAAGATAAATATAACACATTTAAAAACAACCGCAGTTGACCTAAGTGCTGCACAGAGTAAAACAATAGCACACAAAAATATTACAAAACACAAATATTTACAGAATAAAAACCTGTAAAAACAATTACAAAAACCATTAAAAACAATCAAAGGCCATTGAAAACAAGTATGTTTTAAAATTTGTCTTAAAAGTTTCAATGGAAGGTGAGCATTTAACTAAAGTGGAAGGCTATTTCATAGCTTTGGGGCAGCAACTGCAAATGCTCGGCCACCTTTACCCACCAGCCCGAACGTGAAACAGTTAAAAGATGGTGGTTTGAGGATCTGAGAGGAAGGGGGGTAGAGTAGGGGCAGAGGAGATCAGATCAAATCACCATGACTTGATTTCAAATAAAGCACTGTGTTGCCTTGAATATATGATACTCTGACTTAGAGACTTTCCCAAACTTTTTAATGCCAATCTTTTTGGGAGAAATCCTTTCCTACACTATGTCAAGTGTCATAAGGGTTATATAATAGACTATTAGCGCATAGTATGGACTTGGGGACAGCTTTTGTTCTGAGCAGTCCAAGGTTCTGGTCCTGCTGACTTTCTCCAGCAGGTAAGGGTGAGGTGATCATGTTCCACAGTCTGAGTGTCCTGTACTGTGTATGCCTAAATATTATTATAATGTAAAAGTTCCTTCTGCACATAAGGTCAGATGTTGAATTCATACACAATACTTTAAACATGACACTTGTAATGGATAAAGCCTAAACACAGGTCAAGATCAGTTTGTATTATATACAACCATGGTACCAGTGTAGGTTTTTTTTTTGCTTTTTTCAGTGAGTGTCACCTGTCTTCCTGCAATGAATGCATGTGTGTGTGTGTGTCTGCATGTACAGCTGTGTACACTAAGATGAACTACAATTCTGTAGCCCTAAACCCTAATTCTTTCTCTCTCTTGCTCTGTCATGCACTCACAACACACATAATCAAGCAGATCAAAGATTACGGAACAACAGTAACATATGGGTGCAGCTCCCCCCGGCTTCTCTTAAATTGTTAGGGTCACAATCAAGGCCAAACATAAAGAGAACACACACACACTCACACACACTTGCATTGCCTGGAACAGTACTTGCAGAGTAAATTCTGTTCTCCTTGTTATTTATTAATGTGGGTAATAGAATTTGTTGAAATGTATTTCCTCTCCACACACTCCCCTCTCTTACTCTCTTACTCCTTCCTCTCCCTCGCTTTTGTCTCTTTCTCTCTGTAATGAGTTTAGCCCCAGTCTTGGGGTTAACACTTGTAGTAAGTACAGACTGGAAAATGTAATTACTCTAATTGTTTATTCTCCCATTCTCTAACTTCTCAAGCTAATGGGTTGGTACTATCAGCATTTGCCTGAATAGCCTCTTCCTCTTGGCAAATCACCAGAACTATTATTTTACTATTCCCATATGTAAAACTCTAGCCCATTATACACAGTGAACAAAGTATTATGACATGTTCCCAATACTGGATTATGTAACCTCTCTACCTCTGTCCATTTGCCTTCAGGAATCCATGTTTTTTTTCACCAGTTAAGATTATTTTCCCTGTAAATTCCTATTTTTTTTTAAAAGATATTTTGTTTCATTGTTGGAAGAAAATGGTTTTCATTTGTACCCTCTTTTCTTTGTGTGTGCTCATAAGTGATATCACTACTACACTTCTTCATGCCAGTTGATTACTGTTAAGGTTAAATACATGGGATTTAAATCCTTGTATTTAGGCAGGAATTTCTTCCAATCTACTCTTGTCCCAAAAAAAAAAAAACTCTGCGTATGTGTGCAGCCTTATGTGTCTGTGTGTGAACTATAGGCCACTGCAATTACTGAACGCTGTATGTCTCCTCTAAACCTCATTATTAGAAAAGCTGTATTATAACTTGATTAATAAAATTCAATATACTGTAAAACTCAAGTTAAATACATCTTTTGGTAGTAAATAGATATTGTAGTAACAATAATTATATACAATAAGAATAAAATATACAATCATATACAACTCTCCAGGTTGTCATATATTTGTCAAACTCCTTCCATTTCATACAGACTGTGAGGTACTCCAGTGTCAGTGTGTGACACAAAGACTCTTTTTAACACATCTTTAATGTTATATTAAATTGTTTAATGTTTAAGTAGTGCGGTAGGTTTAGGCACTTTAAGTATCTGGTTAGATTTGGGGAAAAATTAGGTTTTCACACATTACATAGTTCTCCATGAAGGTCCTGCGCGTGAACCACCACTCCACTCTTACCTCCGCCTCTTCTAGGGGCTTTCTCTATTTGTTTTACCGTGACAAGTGGAGCAGTTGCTGTGACTGGCTAATATTTAAATGTGTGAGTTAACACTGAAGTTTTTTGAAGCCTCTGTGTGGCCAAGTGCCTTTAAGTGGTGAAACAACAACAGCTGCGTGCAATGGACTTTCTTTCACTCTGTTTACATGGAGTCATTAATGCAGCGTGCAGTGTATGAACAATGACTGTCCCAAGGTGCCATTGGCAGAGCATTATAGTTAAAGTTCTTCCAAAGAGCCTTCTGGGGATGCAGCTTCTAGTTTTGGTGCCTTGAGTCGTTCAATCAGTTTGTCTGTGGATCTGAAAGCAGCTTAAGGTGTTTTGAGACATAAACAAGCAATGTTTGGTGCAAAGTGGGAAGAGAGATAAAACATTAGCTTGACAAACCAGCATCACTAAAAGATGATAATAAGCCAAAAAAAACTTGAATTCCCTCATGACTCATGGTCTCTCTTTGAATTGTGGAAATATTGCAACCCTGTTTGTAACCACCGATAAAATACTCCACTGGCTATACAGCACTTGTAATTCTATACAGTTTTCTTATCTGCATTATGGTTTTCTGATCCATCAAATTTAGATGAGGAAGACTTAATGATATTTTCTTCTTCATGAAGTTAATTAGAGTATCAACGAGAAAAGATATAACAGACCTTTTTAAAAAAAAAAAATACTGTCGTGCTGTTCTTGAAAACCATCAATGTTCAATGAATAAAAATCGGAAAGTTTTACTTTTATATTAAATGGTACTTAAAATTAACAACAAATCTTAGTGCTTCTATTTTTAGATTTGATGGTATGCATGGAAAAGATTCCAGTGTTTGCAATAGTGGTTGGCTCTAATTTGCACTCAACATATTATCTCAAAGCAGTGGCTTAAGAAATATTTTATGCTGAAGGTCAGTTTGAATAAATGTGTCATGTGTCTGTTGCTGCCAAAGTAGATAATTTTTTTATTTTTGAAAGCCTTTGTGTTGCTTAAGAGCAAGCACATCACTTTGTTTTCTATATAACAAATGTGTAGATCCATGTCTTATGTGGGGTTCTCAAAATAACACTGTGGCAGTGGGAAATGTTTTGGTCTTTGGTTTAGACCCTGTTAAGAACCCATTAGGCATTTGGAAGCTTAGACAGTGGGTTCTGCATTTTAGGCAATGTATTTTTCTCAAGTCAAAGAAATGTACTTACAAGGTATTGTTCTCCTAAGATTTGACTATATAATCTGATAAATATTAAATAATATGAGAATGAGAACAGACATCGTTTTATGATAAGTAATCTTATTTCTTTTTTTTTGTATTGAAGAAGTTTGAGCTCTTATATGTGTCCCTCTCCCCATGGTGGCTAATATCGTTCATACCAAACCAGTTTTGCAAACAAACCAGGCATGTGAAATACTTTTCACCATATTTCTAATAGGATTTCTCCAAATAAAAGATCTACCCGACACAGTTTTAAGAGAGGATAATGTGAATGCTTTTTTGGCCAAATCAAATAGTAAAGAGTAATGTTATGGATTATTAACTTTCATTCGTTCTTTCCAGGAGATAAAACATTCTTCACCCCTAAAACTCTGTCCACTCACTTTATTCCTCTCATCTTTCTCCTCCTTTTCTACTTTTCCTACTTTTGGGCTGTCGAGACAACGTTTGCAGCATTAATAGAAGCTTGAAAACATCGACCGCAGGCTTTTGAAGCGGCTGAGAGAGGCTCTTCTCCCTCCCTCTCTTCTCTCTCCTCTCTGCTGCTGCTGGTGAGCTGATAAATGTTTCATGGTGCTTGCTGGACAGATCTTTCTCCTAATCCTCTGGTCAATACAACAACCCTCCATTCGGCTGGTTTGAAAGTCTTCCATCCCTGTCACCTCTCTCTCTGCCCTAAAAAATATAGCAGAGCTAAGCAGTGTTGGCCACTCAAATGGCTCTAGCCACTCATGAGATGATAAGGATTTCTAGGAGTATCTGACTCCTTCTATTACACTCTGGAACCCTGGTGACATAATGAAATAAGTCAAATAGTATTTTGAATGAGGGATTATTTTTTCTTTTGCTTATTTGTAATTTTTAGACGGCCTTATTCTTGTTCTAAGGAGAAACAAAAGAGGTGGGGAGGATTATCATGTTTACAATATGCTCAGATAAACCTGTGAAGTTAAGAAGTTAAGACGGTTTTATGAATACAGAACTGGTCGCATTACAGTTAAAATTGAATGATTTGGAAGGGAAGATGGGCATGACCCCCGCCTACAATTTGGTGAAGCATTTTTAAGATGGTTTCTTGGTTGTTACACATACAAATACCTGGGTTTGCACACCTCTGCTCTTTTGAGGAACCAGAACAGCGTTGGCCTCAGCACTTTAGACCTCACGTTCTTCCTCAGATGTGTGGTTGAGAGTGTTCTCAATGCTGGCCTCATCATTTGGTTTGGTGACTGCTCTGTTCTAGAGAAGCAGTCACTGAACAGATGACAAAATACTGCATAGAAGATCCCTGGCTGCAGTCTACCTGCCATAAGTGCATTTACATTAGAAGGAGTAGGTAAAAAAGCCTGTACCACAAGGGACTCCACCCACCACCACCATCAGGCAGGACGCTCTATATACAGCATCAGAACCACCAGACTGAGGAACAGCTCTTTTCCTGATGCCGTGCGACTGATAAACTCTTCATCTCATGGACAAATGATGCTAACCACTGAAAAAGAATCTGATATTTTCTTTTATTATTATTACTATTTTTAGGGCTCTACAAGTTGCCTTGAAATCAAAATTTGTTGAATTTTATCTCTTAATTATTCTGCATTCTCTTCCTTTAGTCTAATACTCAAATGTCATATGTTGTGATTGATTTTCTCAATTTAAGTTTTTTCCCCAACATCTTGTCAAAATTACTGAACAATTTTCAATGAAACTAAGTCATTTGTGACCTTTGGTGAACTTTTGCTTTAGAGAAATTTCAGTATGTAAATCCCTTTCAATTTCATTAACCCATCGATATTTTAGCATAGTAGGTATTAAAAAAGCAATAACTCATCAAAACATTGAGATATCAGGATTATCAGCTGCATGAATTTGTGTGAAATATACTTTGGATGATATTAGGAGAAGGCTAAATTGATGAATAAATTTGGGAGATGATTGATGAAAGTGGTCATGGCATAATAAAAGTTTACACATTTTACATTCACAATGAAAAAAAAGAAAAAAAAGACAAATGACTAATTTTTTTAGCACATCTGCTGATTTTAACACAAGTTTGTCTCACTGCAAACTATGATCAATTTGGAAGTCCATGTTTTCCAAGATATGTAAAATCCATAAGCATGCATATTTCCACAAGCCTTCATTTTAATGCCAACTATTTTGTTGAAATGTCACTTATAAAAATGTAGCCATGTCTGTATTATTTCATTTGACTCAACTGATGGGTCAGTTTGATGTCTCTAAAAGAGCTTCACTGCAACTGGTGATCAACTGTTACGTCTAGAACCTTTTATTTGATGTATTTCTGATTTTTTTTAAGCTGAAAGTACTTGTGCTCTGTTTTTCAAATCTAAAATATTGCATTTTTTGCTGTCTTCTTGGACCATGCTTTTAACTGCTTGGGCCCACTTTACCACCTTGTTTTCACACTCTTTTCACTCTACACTTGAAGTATCTTTGTGTATTTATTTACTGCTAATATTTTAATGGTGTTTATTAAATGCCTTCTTTTCTTGTTTTCATTTTTTAAATTTCACTGGCAATACCTACATCAGCATCTTACCATTCTGTTCTGTAAAGACATTTAATAATGTTCTCATCATTTTGTCAATAAAACTGTTGTGATTCCTGCCAGCTTGAAGTCCTGGAGAGAATGAAGGCAGCAAGGACAGTAGCTACTACAAATGAGGGCAGTGCCCTTGGCATTGAACCCTCACACATTCATAATAACATTACTTGCGTCACTACTATGAATGTCTAAGTGCAGGAGAATGAAAGAGCCTCAAACATGATCTTAAGTAGAATTGTGTCATTTAAGAAAATCCTTATTATAATTATAGAACTTTTGCAGAATTGATGGTTGAGAAGTGTCAGTAGCCACAGTTGCTGTATTCACAATGACGCTCTTACACTGTTCTTTGTTGATGTAATATAGTTGATGAAATTGTGTTAGTTCCTTACTTTTTCAAAAAAAGCCTGAACACTGTTGAAGCAGATAGAATTGTTATGCACACTGGTGATTAAGGGTGTGTCTAAATTCATTTATGTCTTACTGTGGGAGCAGAAATAGTTTGTATGCATATGTACATGTCTGTTTTCACAGTGATTACAGTGTGTTTGACGTGTAGTTTTTTTTTAAACATAAATTCTACCAGAAAGAATATTTATGCACATTTCTGTCTTTTTGTCACAGACTTTTATGCATCTTGTGCTTTGTTTGAACACTAAAAACTGACCACATTTTTCTTGCTCATTACAAAAGAAAATGGTATTTTGCTGAACAGAACATATGCAAGACAAAACAACAAATAGCACAATTGAATTACTTTTATCTGTCAACAGGCAGCATTAAAGTATGTAAGGACAAGACAGATTCTAAATGAGTGTTCCTAGAAGACAAAGACAAACAAAACAAACCAAAAAAAACACCTGGTTACACAACAGTACAGACCACAATTAGAGCACAAATGCAAACACTGAAAGGAAGAGAACCTGAAATAAAGAAATAGAAAGCTATTTGGGAAAAAATGTTATAGGGATGAAATAAGAAGATTGTGTTTTTAATATTAATGCAGATTTGAAATAATAGATTATCCTTATTACACAAGGTTTTTCTGTCTTATTTCCTTTGTAATTTCCAACCAATTTGGACGAAATCACAAGAAAGTGATGAGTCTATTTTTCATGGAAGTCTTCTCTAATTATATGTCCTCACATGGTGTATTTATCTTTTTTGGTAGTAAAAAAGAGGACTGGATGTTTTACACAACCTCTCCTCTGCCCAAATGATATAAGCAAGCCTGAGCCAGTTCTAACTATAAACTTTAACGAAGAGGAAAGTTTTAAGCCTACTCTCAAATGTGGAGAGGGTGTCTGCCTCTTAGACTGAAACTAGAGAATGTGTTGTTCCACAAGAGAGGAGCTTCAGAGCTGAAGGCTCTAGCTCCTGTTCTGAATTTTTGAATTTGGAGACTTCAGGAACCACAAATCAGCCTGCATTCTGGGATCACAGTGTTCTAGTGTTATAGGGTACTTTGAGTTCTTAAGGATATGATGAGGCCTGACCATCAAGCACTTTTTAGGTGAGGAGTAGGATGTTGAATTCTGTTCTTGATTTTTTCAGGGAGCCAGAGCAGAGAGGCTACTATGTGAGAATTACAACCTCTTATCACAGTTTTTGGGAACACACTCAAACACCATTCTGAACCAACTGTACAGTCTTCAGAAACATATTTGGGCGGCCTGATACTAAAGAATTGCATGATCCAGCCTGGAAGTAACAAATGCATGGATGGGTTAAACTGGATCTTTTGGAGACACGATGTGCTAGATTTTTTTCAATGTAACAAAGGTATAAAAAGACAGTCTGAAATGGAAAAGAAGCTGCACCTAAGAAATCTGACAGAAACTCTCAAGTTAAAAGCCACTGCCAGTGGAACTGAAACAGTGTCTCATCTGGTTATATGTATTGACATTTGTCACAGCTACCCCCTGATGTTCTCTGAATGGTCCTTGGAGGGCAGTACCACCCCTGATGATAAAAACTACTTCAGAGTTATGAATAATTGAGAACTTAGGCTTGCCTAATTCACCACACCGTAAAACCAACAACACAAAATACCACGTTTACTGTCAGCAATAAAACTACAGTATGAATAACATCAGCAATATTGCCAAGTTTACATTCACTATTACAAAAGTCATTAATTTAAAAAGCAACAGATACAGTACATTATTCCATGTCAATGCATTCTGTACTTTAAAAAAAATACTTTTTTTAAGCTGGTGCAGCTTTCTTTTATCGCTTCTTAAGGAAACATGGCTGACTCAAATGGAAGAAAATCCAATGCCTCTGTCGATATTTCAGGCTTATTCAAAGGTAAAAGAAACATAATAATGCTTATTTTCAGGCAGTTGTAGACTACAAAACACACTTATGAATAGTCTACTCCAAATCTATCAAAATCTCCCCAATAGAACCCCCTTGATCCAAGACACTTGAGCTTCAAAACGTTCAAGCACCAGATTTTGGGGTTTCTTTTGACAGTTGGACAATGTAGAAAATTTGTTTATTTACTTTTTGCTAAAAGCTGGAGTAGAGAGGATAATACTTCTTTCAAGTCCAAAGATTACATACTGAGCCACAGCCAGCCATTGCTTAGCAAGGCACAAGAGATGGGCAAGCCTGGCTTTGACTGAATGTGACAAAATTCACATATCAAGTTTACCAGTGAAATTCAGTCATGTCTTGATTATTTAATTCTTAGAAAAATAAATTTAAAAAAAAATGACAACAAGAAGATGTTACTGCCATGATTATTCTTGGCTGGGTTACGCTGCGCTAATTGCCTGTTGTCCTTACGATTAATGCACAAATATAAAAGCAAACATGTGTTCTTGAAAGGGTGTTTGGGAATTTCCACATGTTTGTACATGTAACAAATATATTGTGATGGACTGAGAGGGTCTCAATTAAACATTAGGAACATACATACACACACGCACACACACACACACACCCGCACACACATACACACAAAATATTTATTAGAGTGCAGACTTCTGCCAAACTCTGGGGAGTATGCACTACACAGTAAATTTCATTGGTCTGTAAGCAACAGGTCATGTCCCAGGTTAATTTGAAAATTGAGAATTTGGCCAGATGCTCAAGGTCATGGGGTTTCCTTTAGCAAATGTAAACCTGGTCATCAGTCAAAGACAAACAAATGGATGGACAGAGGTGATCATGTGAGTTCTCCGTAGAGTTTGTGTGATTAATAGTTTTCAATCAATTCCATTATGGCATTAATTACACTACAAACACACATAGAGTAGATGGAATGGAAGGAAGGAGGTAGGGCATGACACACTCTTTCATCTCTTTAAGTCTTTTATGTGTGTCTTTTAAAGTCAGCATGTTCCCTACTCTCTCTGCTTGCTTTACAAGCCAGAATTACCACTTCCAGAGTGTGAGAGCCATAAAGAGGTGGGTGAATGTAAATGCAACCGGGATAATGGGGGTGTGATGGGCAGCGCTGAAAATTTTACTGCCTTTTAGTACCCGATACATGTTGCTTTTATTCATTTATCCCCCCAACTTTATAGGGAGGGCCCCCCCTAAACGTGGATACTGCTTGATTTAAAACTGGCCAGCATAATAGTGATCCTACTGTCCAAATTTTAGAGAGTGAACAACTCTCTTCCCACGGACTCTAACTAAAGAACCAGACTAAAATATACTTTTTGTACAGGTTATAAAATGAGAAGCATTCTTGGGCTGTTTATTTATTAGTCCACATTATAAACGTTTGAGCTTTTACTGAATCTTCAAATGAGCTTATTTTGCCATTTAACTGGTAACTTGCTAAAATAAGACACGATCCCATACAATAACCTTTCACACTGTCACTTTATCTGCAAAGTACCCAGGAGTTAAATGGAATTTCATTATCAAAAGAATTGTAGCTGTGCTCTTTTCAGCTTTGAGATTGACTTATTATTATACACCTAAAGCCATTGACGCAACTTCAAAGCCTTATGTGAATCATGTTTAGTGTGCATTTCTCATCCTTTTGTATTAAAAACTGGTTCATGATTATGCAGCATAAAGATGTCCTTATTTTTTTAGTGCTATTATTCTAAACACAAAAGAATCTAGAACAATCCTGTAGTACAGAGCCCTTTCATTTTTCAACAAATCGCATAACTGAGGGTAATGCACATATCTTTTTTAATTGGTCTCTGAAACACTTTTTTAAATTCCAATCAGGATGGACTTATAAGAATAAACAAGAATGACAGGTTGAGAAAGAAACCACATTTATTGTGCACAAATATATGTAGTCTTTGGCGCTTAGACCTCACAGGAAGTGAATCATTTTAGGAAGCAGCTTGATGGATTGAATGCTTCCCACCTAAAGAAGACTTCCCCAGAGCCTAGACACTGGTGGTGGTAAGGAGGGGTGATATTTTCGTGTGGTGGAACTTCAGATTGGAAGATACCAGCATCCTGATGGTGGTGAAGGGGTGGAGGTCGGTTGTGCAACCTCTAGGTTGAGTGACAGCTGGATGGCGACAGAGGAAGAGACAGCCAGCAACTGATTGGTCACAAGAGGAAAGGTGGCAGATTGTGATCGAACGAAACATATCATGAGTTGTGGAGCATAAGGATAGTGGAAAATTGATGGTGACTTAGTGGGCACGCTCATAGAGATAGTCTTCCTAACTATATATATATATATATATGTGTGTGTGTGTGTGTGTATATATACATACATACATACATACATACATACATACATACATACATACATACATACATACATACATACATATATACTGTGCGTGTGTTTGTTTTTTTTTGTCATTTTCAAGGGGTAAAAAGATAACATTCACATACTTGTCTTACTTTGTTTTTGTCCACATTGTCTTTGCCCAGTGTTGCATAACGTGCTGAAAAGCTGTATTCATATAATAGTTTAAAAAGTATCTGTTTTATTAATTCCTTGCTAAATTCACTTAAATATTATTTTCTATTTTTTTTAAAAAACAATCAATTATTTAAAATCAAAAGCCCAGTGTAACACTTCAGATTTATTTCTTTTTTTATCATAACATTAGAGATCAATGCTAAACATGTAAAATGGTATTGATAAAGTAGCCTCACAGCTGCATTTCCTTCTACAGTATGCCCAACTTACTTCGTGTTTCTCGAAGAGGTTAGAAACATGATTTTTTTTTTTCCCAAGAGTGATTATAGTGTTTTTAGAGAGGTACAGCAAGTACTTTATAATGTGTAGTTAGATGGGTAAAGGGATTGCTGATGTAAGATGTCTCTTGTTCTGCTATTGCTCTATTGTGATCAAAAGACAAGTGGTGCTGCTTTTCCTTTCAGGCAGATGTCAATTTGCTCATGGCTTTAGTAATGGTGCCTCTTCTCTCTTTTTACCTGCACATAAGCTTTGGCGATACAGTCAAAAGTGGAGTATGTTTTGAGGTTATTTAGACAGGCCCTTATCAGCCACACCAATTGTATGTTCCACATAATGTACCAAGCACAAACTACAAATAGCAGTTTTACATTTTACTCTCTGTCTCTTGCATGGGGAAGAACAGGTTAAACATGCCATTGAGTGGCTGTTGGAGATACTGGAATGACCCTCTCCAGACCAGGAGAAATGAGAAAACAATGTGATTGCACAGAGCTTTGCCTTTCTGGCTAAAGAAAGTGTGCATAATGTGTTAACCACCAAAGCTGACTGACCATAGCAGACTGTGGTGTTGTGTGGGTCAGGGAACAGATCAACTTCTGACTACTCAAACCAGGTCCAGTTATCTGCAACAAATCAGAATGCTGCTTCCACTTGTCTGGCAGGGGCTCTGATGCCCACGGCAACAGGTCCTTACGAACATCAGCAGAGACACGAACCTGACTCCTGCTTTTTGATGATAGTCACAAGCCTGTCATTATCTGTCACCACCAAAACACATAATTCCCTTACATCAGTGGACTGAGGTATTTTAGGACCAAAAACACTACTTGGAATCAAGCAGGTTGATGTTTTAGTTTCACAGGCAGTTTGCCCTCTAATATTGTAAGGATGCACCTGTAAACAGGAGACCTAGGAGGTCACTGGACCCAGTGGTGGCACTGACAACAGATGCTGTGAAGACCACAGTGTCTCAGGTTGTCCAGCAGAGATGGGTGAACGATTACAATATATACAATATATTCAATAATGCTTGGTAAGCTGCCACAATAAACACTAACACTTGCATGGCTATCAAAAGCGATACTGTAATTCCCCATCCTCTGCAAAATCTGAACTGCGTGTCCCCAATGAGAACTAATTCTCATTGGGGACTGGGGTTGTGGGGTGGGGGCTGCAAAGTTGAAGAGACTTATAGTCAATGATCTCTTCATGCAGTCTGTCAGAGCACACACTACCGCAGAACAGTACATGAAAAAGGGATTGCCCATTGGGATTGGGGTGCTGACATCGGAAGGGCTGAGCAGAGGGTTTGGTCCATGATTACATTACCATCTGCTGTGCTGTCACAGTGGCTGGCAAAGTGTCAATTTCATTATTTTATCATTGCTATGTATAGAAACAATCATCAGAAAAAAAAGGCATAATAACTTAGGTTGTTTTTCTTGGTGACAGAAAGAGGGACATTTACAAATTGTTATGGTTATGTGCAAAACCATTACTTTCGAGGATAATGAAAAATATTTAATTGTCATCAAAGTTGGTATTGTGTCTTTATATATGGTCAGATACAAACATAAAAAAGAGATAAGGTTCGCCAATGGAATTTATTTCTGGAAAAACAAAGATTAGGAAATGCAAGTTTACCAACCAACACCCCAGTATGTTGGTTTATTAATGCTTGTGTATTGGCTATTCCATAAACAGAATCTGTGGGCTGAGAAATATGAGACTAGTTCTCTTTTATATATAACCTCTCTGCATCATTAATGGATGATGTGCTAAGTGTTCATTCTTAAATGAAAGTCCTGATTAGTATAAGTAAAGAGGCTTTCTCATGGTGTTCAAATGTTTGTGTATTCCTCACATCTACTACTCTCTTGATTAATACAAGCATTTCCTGGCAATCTTTTCACTCTAGTGGTGAATGAGGTTGAAAGATTAAGTCTGACAAAAACTGGATGTTGGTGATTCCACACTCGCATTCGGCTGCTATAAATCAGCTGCAGTGGCTCCTTTATAGATACCTCATCATGCAAACAGGATGTCTTTACCATATGTTACAGCAAAGACTGTTGGCTGCCTCATAAATCAAGTCCTATTTAGTGTGCAGTAATACTAACATGTGTGGTACAGAGGTGTCAGTTCTATATGTTAGGTCTCATAATGCTGTCATGTATTAAGTAGGTGTGATGATTAGATGGTTGGCAGTATTACACAGCTTGTGATGGGCCATGCTAGCCAGATGTTTCCTCAGTAAAAAAGGGAGGATTATTTAAATTTTCATGGAAGAGTAGTGCTCCACTTGGTCTGCCTGCACGGTGAAATTAAGGATCTACAAGAACAGTTACTGTGCAAATAATTCTTCTGAATCTACCCAATTATTTTACTTAGTAAATTGCTAATGTCCTTTCACATGAATAAATCATCTTGCTAAAGCATCTCTCACATTTATCTACTGACAGATGGGTTTACCTTTCCAGCAGGCACACCTATGACACTGAGCTATAAGATTTAGCTATTGTGTTATGCCATCTTTTAAATACACTGAGTTTTCAGAGCAGAAAAAGGATAATTTAATGGAATTATACCTACGTGTGAAAATGACAAGACCTATGATGCATACTCTGATGTGTGTTTCATACTTCCATTATTTCAAATGTCTCCACTAATGGCAAAATCCAAAGAGATCTGAAATTTAATTCAAGGTAATAATGCATTTTTCATTTGGCTTCCTATCAGCAGCATTAGGGTTCAAGTTATCTCACTTTTGGGTTACTTTAGTTTCTTGGGTAACAGCAGAAACACTGGATATGTGTCAGAGAATGAGAGAAATGTGAAAGGTTGTTTCAGGAATAAAGATTTCTGCATTGCCTTGAGCATTTCTTCATGAACATTTCTGTATGAGTCCCATCAGATTTTAACTGGTTATTCATGAAAATTCTCAGTTATCCAGGTCATGGCTATCCAAGAGCATTTAATCCAGGCCCACTGGACTTGGTGTAGATACTCTAGCTCAGTGCTTCTCAGTTGTTTTCTGTTAAGCCCCCCTAGGAAGAAGAAAACATTTTGCACCCCCCACCCTCCGCCACGACCATAAATAGTATCATTTGTCTATAAAATTCTAACAAGTACACCTCTGCATAACATTGTATCCTTATTAACATTAAGGAAAACCAAAAAAGAAAAAAATCCACTTACAGAGGGAAAAAAAGATACACTTACAACAAAGAATAACTTTATTAACCTTTTTTTTTTAGTCTGAACCAGAAAAGATTTTAAGTGCATCAATTTGCCTTAAATTCAACAAAATTAAATTCTTATTTAAACTATAAACATTTTTCAACTAGCTAATTGAGCTGTTTGATACTGAAAAATAAACTTGAATAAAGTTAATAAATTATAATAAATAAAACTGATCAGCACCATTACGTCAGGAACACAACATATAAAACACTTTAACCTACAAAACAAAAATGAATAAAACAAATTGTGCTGATTTTTTTTTTATCAAAATGATGAAGTCGGGATTAATGGCTACAATGAGCACATTTTGCAAGACACAGTAGTGTGAAAGCACCACTGCCATCTACTGTAGCGGATGTGCAATTAGACTATTCTGGTATGGCAATGAAAAAGCAAACGATAGTTTCACTGTGCATGTCCCCCGGGGTCACAAGCGCCCCCCCTGACATTTCACCGCGCCCCCCCCGGTGGGGCGGCACGCCCCACCATTTGAGAAGCACTGCTCTAGTACCAATGGATCATTGCCACTGTTTCAATTAACTACTTCAGTTCTAAATGATTGTGTTGAATAATCTCACATGCCAACATTTATGGGATTCCTGTCAAGGTCTGGCTTTTGTGAAAACAGTTTTTTTTTGTCAGTCAGACATGTAAACCTCAATCCCTCTGGTTGTCATATAGGGCCAAATGTTAATATTAAATTGAAAGGGACAGAAGGACAGCTTGATAGATGCATGAAAAAGTGTTATTGTAAAACTTTTCTGGAGGCTCTACTTTCGCATTAATTGCCTCTTTGGCTATTTTTTTTCAAACCATTTGTCCACCCTGTTTAAAATATGTATGCTTTTGCCCTTGAATGAGTGTCCCTTCTCTTTTGGGTGTAGATAAATTGCTTCTTGAACTGAAGTGTTTGTGTTCTTGTGCTGAGCTGTGCATTGTTATATAGTGATTTTGGTTTTCAATACACAAGTCTGTGTATTTGTGACTGCATTAGACCTCTTACACTAGATTTCTTTACTTGTGCTTGACTTCTTGTATGTAGTCTTCTTCCAACCCTCTGACTTCTGCCTCTTCAGTGTAGAGGTTTGCCTCAGTGGGGAGTGCAGGAGGAGCCAAGTAATACATGCATCAATGGAGTTTTGTTGTTGTTGTTGTAAATATCTATTTTTATAACTTCTTGGTTTACCCACATGACCTGATTTTTTTTACAGTGTGAATCTGTTTGTGTCATCATGACAAAATGTGTTCCTGGGAAAACTTATGGGAAGAGGAACAACCACAACAGTGGTTTAGTGTACTCTGCCATGAGATCATGGACAGATTAGTCAATACAATAACTTAATAACTTTGCAAGTGCAGCCAAGCTGTAGAGGTGTGTAGCTGAGATCAAAATAAAGGCCTGGTTCAAAAATGGGTATAATCTGAGTACGAACTCCTATTTCACATGCCCATCCCACTTTCTGTTTTTAATCCTGGATTACTGTGTCCCAGTTTGGCAAAATATTTGACAAAACACATTAGGAACTGTTTTGATAACTCATGTAGGGGACAGCCTCATTGGACACAACACAGTGTTGGCAACAACTTAATGATTGCACAGTAAACATTAAAAATATAATGCAACACAGACATTTGATGGTTTATGTAATGAATTACAGGATTTATAATTTTTACTTACATTTGCTCTTTAAAGAAAAGGTAATTCTAAGACCACTGCATATACACTTATACTGATGATATTCTCAAAGTGACAGGCAAGTGTAATGCAAGAAAAATGTAGTCTTTGCCTCAGCCTCACATTTTAAGTTCACATTTCATAATGTCCCAGATCACTTTCATATTTTTTGCTATTAACTGATTGTGTCTTCTGTCAGATGTCCTCAGTGATATTTGAAAAATTAAATACAATTTATTGGAAAATTATGTTTAAAAGTTCTAATCATGATGTGCAGCTGCACAAACTTTCACATGCTGCTTTGGGAAAAGTACTGAAATTTAAGTGTGTTTGTCAAAAAGTTCCTAGAGAAACTCTTTAGATCTATAATTCTTGGGACACAGGCCTCAGGTAATTAAACATGGAAAATATAAAGTTTCTGTGGTTTAATTAATTCAATTATTAATTAAATCAATTAAGGTAACCAGGTTCATAAAGGCATACCCTAGTGACATTTGGAACCGTGCCATTTCTTAGATAAGGATTAAAAACATTACCATAATGCAAAGAGTGATTGATATGTCTGTAGCCTGAGGTGGAAGGAAATTAGTGATACAACTTTTGTTACATACACGTTGACAGGGTTTATCTCTTAGTGATTATGTTTGATTAAGTTTAAAGTTAACAACTTTTTGGTATTCACTTTTGGCTATTTTCAAATTGCAAGTCAGCACTATCTGAAAAAATGGACACCAGCAGATGACTGTGCAGTCATCTGCTATCTCCATGTAAAGGGCTCACATGAAGTACCACAAGGACAAGTGGGAAACAGTGAAGGATACCTCTTCTAACAGGATGGTGAAGTCTAATGCTAATTTTGAACAAAGCAAAGACAGAGAGAGGAAAAAAAGCAATATTAATTTGCCAAGGTTTTGTCAACTTTTACAGCTTGCTGCTGTTTGGCAAGAAAAGTAGAAACATTGCTTCCATTCCACCAGAAAGGACAGCTTTTATCCTCAAGCTGTGAGAATTCTTACAGCAGGGCTGCAGGAGAGTTGGTGTTTCTTTGTCATGGGTTTCCCCTTTGTTTGCAGAGTGTAATTCCCTTGCACATGAGTTTTATAAATACAAGTCTCCTTTCTTATGGACAGTAGTACATGAACATTTGTTGACAAGCTGCAGCCTACGTAACTAGCAGGAACAACAAAGTCAACGTAACCAGCAAAAACAACATAAGAAGAGAAAAAAACATTTCAATTGAAAGGTTAAGTAATATTAATGATTATAACATCTGAGATGAACACAAGGATAACATGGTTAATATCAAAAACCAAAGTTTTGTAAAGATAATTGCATGAAATGAAAGTTATTCAGAAGTATTACTTGCATTTTCAACATCTAGACAAAAGACTACATTTTTGCAAAGCATTGGAATGTGGAGTGTGCTGGCTAATAAAATTAAAAAAAATGTTGAGATGACAGACAGGTAGCACATATAATGTAAAAGTGGATAGTGCAAGTTATTACAAGCAATCATCAAGGTAGCAAACTTCCACGGCTTATTTGACCTGAGATTGCAAGCACTGACAAATTTATGATATTAAATGGATCAATTTATTTGCATGCTAAACTGAGCATGGACAATTACTTTTCATTCAAAAAAAAAGTACAACTACGAGATGACTACAGAATGAAGAGTGCAGCTGTCAAAGTGTGTGAAGTGTATGCCTCTGAACATGCATGTAAACTGCATAAAAAATAAAAAGGGTGATTCTTCTGAAATTGTTTCCCCAAGAGAAGTATGTTGATGGCAAGCATGAAGCCCCTCCTCACCCTGCATGTGAAACTTTAGCAGGGACTGAGAATTTCAATGCCATAGTCTATGTCCCAGATGGCAAAACTGCACCAAAAAGAAAAGGTCATTTTTGGATGTCAAAACAAGCATACTTACAAACACAGGCAAGCGGTTTATACACCTTCAGTTTTTGCATACCACACCGGTGAAAGAACTGATTTTTATCTGTTGGCCCACCCAACCAAGAGCTTCTTTGTCTGCAGCCCCATGAAGGACTCAATCATTATCATTATATAAGCCGATTTTGGTGGCTTGCTGCAACTGCCAATAGCTGTGCTTTTTGTATGCGCATTTCCTCACACCTCTATCAGCCAAAACCAGTTTTCCTAGTCTTCCCTCAATGTAATGCAATAGTAGGAAGCTACAACACCTGTTGCATCAACCTGATTTACCCAAGATTGCAGGAACTGGCATAATGAAAACAATGTGTGGGAGCTGAGAACACAACTGTCAACAGCAGACTACTACACCAAATCCTCTTACTCATTCCTGTATGACACCAGTCCCCAGATGTTTCAGGGTCACCTAAAAAGGAGGTCTATCTGGGCACCCTGCCTCAGTAACTGTCTTTGTAATTTCACATCTGCAGCAGCAACTACAAGTGTCTGACATGATATGCAGATTGTTGTTGTGGCAGATGCTTGAACTTTTCCCAACCAAGTCTTCCTCTGTACAGACTTTATGTTGTTCAGGAATCTGAGGGTCCTCATCTGTCCCATCAGGCTTTGCCACATGGCCTTATCCATGCTTATCTCATGGGGTTGGTTTACTGCTGTAGATGTGGCACCCACAGTCGTGTGTGAAGAAGCAAAATATGTTCATTCAAAACAGTAAGAAATCCCAAACAACCACACAATATGTTGTCCCAAAAAGTTATCTTAGTTTGACAGATCAAAATGTGTGTCTTTGTAACCACCATTCAAGACTGTACTAGTTCTACTGGAAATGCAAAAGTAAATGAAACATACTGTGAATGAAAAAAAGAGAACAAAACCCTAATCAGAGCTGTCCCTCTCCTCCCAGTGCTTCTGATGAGGGTCTTCCATGTTGATGCTGTACATAAACAAGTAACATAAACACCACAGTTTAGAAAGACATCTACTGGAGAAAATGAAATAAGAGAGATAAACATGTGAGACTTACAAGCTGTTCCTAAAGTCACTGGCCACCTCTTCTTCCAGTAATGCTGCTCATTGCCAATGCTCATTGAGTGCATGCTGAACACAGATTAGAAAACAAATATATACAATAAGAAAAACATTTTTAATTAATCAAAATAGTGCATTACATTTAAAGATCATAAGGCAAACTCACCTGGATTCCAACACTCCTACCTCTTGTACATCTTTGCCGACTGGCTCAACATCTCAAATAGAAATGGTCATAGTCCCTAAATAAAAACATAAATGGCTCATATTTACAATTACAATGTTCAATTAGAGAGACTGAGAAACAGTGTTGGCTAGTAATTAGCAATTTTTATTTGCATAGCACTTTTTGTAGATAGCCAACAAACTACTTTAGAATTAAATAAAATAAACAACTAAAACTGTACAAAAACAACAATGACAAAAGCATCAAAGTACACAGGCTACAGGAAAAAATACCTTTCAATGTCTGACTCTTCCGTTATGCTAGATAGATGCAGCTGCGGTTGTGGTGCCTCGGCACGCCCCTTGCTGAGTGTAGAGGTTATTTTTCACTTTTGGTAGTTAAAGGAGAGGCTAATGTAATATTTTTCACAACTACAGCTCTACAAAGCTTAGCAATTTAGAGTACAACAGCAACAGGTGGTAAAATCTCAGCTTTTGGGAACAAGGTAGTTAGCTGTAAAGTAGCCTACGTGTCTTATTTCTACAAACAAACATGCATCCTGTGAACATTTTTGGCCACTGGGCTCTCATAGTATGTAAAAGCACCGAACACAACTCATAACAGCATCCAAAACTACCTGATAAGAAAAAAATTAAACACCTGGCTAACAAGTATAGGTAATGTTACATTGCCAAAGTCAGTAGTTTTGATAAAAAGTGAATGGTATCCAACCCTGGGGATGACGTCAAAAAATATGACAACAGACATCCAAAGCCACATTCATAAACCTTAAAGCCTTAGAAGAGCTTTGAATGTTAAAAAAAGACATACATATGAGCATGTCATAGTGTCGTGACAAAGGCAGGAGACTGGAGTTGTTCTTTGTTGTATAATTCAGTGATCCTGTCTGTGAACAAAGAGTGGCCTTTGATGTGACTGCATATCCTACAGCAACAGGTTGAGAAGATAGGCCAGTGACTTGCTATAAGTCCTCAGGGTTTAACTTTTTTCTGGGTTCAAGGCTCTTCTGTTGAGATGTCGCTGAATTTTGAATGAGATGATGTATACTTTCTGTAACTGTTAAATGATGAAAAGTTACCACATTGCAAAAGCTGATGATATAAGTAGAAAAACAAAAACTTTTCCATCAGATTTAGGTTTTGAGTTATTTTGACTATACCAAACAATTTGACTAATGTTGCGTAAATGTCACTTATCCTCTACTAAGTAGGCACCTTTTTCTCATAATGCAACATGACCACTCATGATTTTATTTTATTTTTTTAATATAATATTTACTACTGTTTTATGTAAATTCCATGAAGAAGTACAACATCTGAGTCCCTGCTCTGATAAATGTGACCACTTACCAAAAACCAAAAACCATTAATCACAACATGTGCAACTGTAGATAGGATGGATTAAAAACACTCATGACTTGTTAATAATTTATAAATGTTCACAGCTGCAGACCAGATGGTTTGTTAGAAAGTGAGAAACCTAAAATCATTTATTTATGGACTAACTTTTTCAAGCACATTTAAACCAACATAAAAAAGGTTAAACACACAGCCCGTTTTTTTTTTCAAACCAGCAAAGTGGTAGTTATTCTTTACAGCTATGCTATCAATGCTTAGAATTCTGTTTTAAAACTCCTTTTTGTTTTCTCTTTAAACTTTATTGAAAGGTACCTAATTTAAAAAAAGGATTGGAAAAGATACCTGAAATACACATCTTTGTTGCACATTTACCTCAAGGCAAAGATCACTGACTAGACCCTAACACAATATGCTTAATGCAATGGCAATTTAAAATTTCAGATAGGCATCAGCATAGAAAATATATAAATGTCAAATCTCAAATGTTGCTTAAAAAACACTACCAAAATGTACTTCTTTAAACTTAAAAAATGGATGTGTAAGTTATTATATAATTTTCTTTAATTCATTTGATGTTTGGATTAGTTTCTTTAAGATTTTATTTTAATTATATATATATATATATTTAAATGAAGTCAGATTAACCCAAAGCATCTGGCACCTCCTGTCAAACACCTTTTTTTTTTCAATCTCCATCAGAAACTTTGTAATTTTAACAACATTCAAACCGATAGATACACTCAACTTGCACCAAATTAGATCCTAAATCTTAAAAATCAAAAAATAATTCCCCACCTATGACTGTGACCATATGCAAAAGATACAAACACTTTTTCAATGAAATGTATTTCAACAACATATTTATGACCTAGGTTTTTTTTTAAGAGTACTGAAACCCTTTGCAACTTGTGTCGCCACAAGAATGGTATCCCTCAGGAACTCCTTACAATAGATATTTCAGCTCATCAAAAACCACTACCTGACTTGAAATAAACTACAACCATTGAGATTTAAGTGAAATGCCTTTTTTTCCAATATAAGATCAAACAGTCCCACATCCTCAAAACAAGTGCAATGAGATTATAATGCTTACTGAAAAACAGATCTGATTTGAGATCACTAAGATGCATTTAAAACGTACCAAACTTGCTAAATGTGGATGGAAACCCAAAGGGGCTTGTTTGGGGATTTATATAACTTCTCTGTAAAAAAAGAATTTTGTCAACTACTTCTGTAGTGTTTATTACACTATGAGCACAACATTTATCTTAGTCTCTCGTGAGTGATGACATACAGAAAAAGCAACTCTCACCATTACCCTCTAACTGTAAAAGTATATTAAGTTTCTTTCTTGATATCAAATGTGTTATGCTGTAGTAAGTCATTCTTTTCATCTCAATTCTTTGCAGTGCAGTAATGAGATTAATGGTTTGGTGCTGTGTCGTCAAGCTGTGATAACACCTCTTCTACATTCGGGCTGCTATAGGCTTCTGAATGCTGTAGAGTGTTTTTGATAGAGAAAGAGGGTGTAAGATGGTGATTGCAGCAAATGATTTACATTTTTGGACAAGAATGGATATAAGAGAGATGAGGAGAGTGAAGTGTGTATGAGAGGTGTAAACAGTGAGATGGATAGTTTACTTTGTCTTCATTTTTCTTGCTTTGCTGCTGTTTGCTGAAAAATTCTGGCAATTCTTAAAGCTAAAGTGAAAATTTTGATCTTGGTTAAATATGCCATGTATTGTAACAATGTAACTGCACTAAGAAAATAAAAATGAAATTTAAAAAATGAACATTTTTATTAACAAACAGGAGCAATGATGCAGACCTTTTTTTTATTTTTTGTATTTGTATCGGTTTTCTAGTGTAATAAGTAGGTCCTTGTAGATGATCGAGTGTTTTCGCTAAGTAGCCCTGGATGCTACACTCTATTTTATTGAATATGGTTTCTTGTAGCAATTTTTGTTTTTAAATACATGTTCTAAAGATTGAGTCCTGCATTTTACTGCCACTGAAGTGCTCAAAAGAGAGAGATTTTAAAAAAGTGGTGAAAAGTAGGGTACTATTAAATTGATCTGACCACTTTTATTTGGAAACCCTCAATAGTGCTTAAAATGTCTCCTTGAACCATGAGACCATTTTAAATATAAAACACATAAAAAAAATGTTTCTAAAAATGCAAAGGGCAGAGGATTTTAGCTAGCAAGTTATTAAAAGAAAGAAAGAACACATGAGATTTTAGTCTTGAATATCCCTTGAACTGAGACATTGAACCTTGTGGAAATTTGCCAATTTACAGACCTAGGTTTGACCAATCTCTGATATGGAGCATTGTTGTTAATATAAAATATAATAATAAAAATATAATATATAATATACAATATATAATAAATATATGATTACCTTTAAAGCTAGGGTTGTTAATTTTATCCATTATGCACTAGTTGCTATATTGGTTGAAATGGCCTTTTACAGTCAGACAGCAATCAGTATTGCTTAACACCAATATTGTAAATCATATTGAAATCATTGTATCAGAAGTGGAAGCCAGAGAAGACACATTTTTCACAAGTGTTTCCCCCAGGAGTTAGAGTGATTTTATACAAAAATGAAGCCTGGGCTGCAATAACTAGCAGTGAAGGTTTTTTCCCCTGAGATTTGGAATATGACACTGATTTAAAAGAAAGGTTTGATATTAAAGTAGATGTGAAGGAACAACTTTCTGAACAGAAAACAAAAAAAAAATAGGGTGGGTGGAGGTAGAAGACAAGGGCCACTTGATGTGACAGCCTGGGATGAGGGTCTGGTAGCAATCACTGAACAATCATCTGTAAGTGGAATTTGTCTAAGGATTGTGGATGAAAGTGATGACATCCAACAAGAACTGTCACCCAGAGGCAATTAATTTTATAATTCTTGGGATGTTATTTGCAATTGTCTGTGCATTTTGTAATTAGCAAGCAAATTTTAATCAAAACATTTTTATTCAAATAAAGATAGAATATGCAAACCAAACTCTCTGTTTCATTCAAATTAAAATATCAATTCTGATTGCAACAATAGTTTAATTAAACATTTTATTTTGTAGGCCTGGATGGTACTGAAGTGGAGGTTGAAGCATTGTCAAACATTCACTCCCAGCTGCCAGTGCCAGTCACACGATTCACTTCCCAACCCACTTCCCAGGAATTCTATCGGCATGCTTGCATCCTGACAGATGTGGTTGTCCTAAAACAGCTGGCTTTCCTAGATGAATGAAAGAAAAGCTACAAATGAAACACTCAAACAGTTATTGGATGCTTTCATTAATAAATGAGTGAGTGTTTGAGATGGTGTGTGTGTGTGTGTCATTGGCTCCAGAACATTTTAAAAGCCAATAGTAAAGGACAGTTATTTCATAACTTTACTTAGATTGCATTTTGTAATTAGGCATTGTAACCTGCCCTCCTTAGAGACACTGCATTTAGTCATAGAAAGCCTGAACTGCAGTTCTGCTAGGAGGTTCCACATCTGGCTGTGCATCTTCTTGCTTGTCTAATTGTGGCTCTGCTCCTGGTTGTACAAGGGTACTGTGAGCCATTGCAATGTTGCAAAGGACACAGCATGCCAGAATAATCCTGCACACCTTCTCAGGGACACAACTTGCTTTGTCCAAGGACATCCAAAGGCCCCTTGAACAGCCCAAATGTGCACTCCATTGTGGTGCACATGTGGGTATAAATGTGATTGAGGGGTTTCAGGTTTTGGCAAAAAGAGTCATCAGCTAAATAATATAACACATTATAGCATAAACTGAATAGAGGTATTTAATTTTATAAAATCTCAGGGATAAGGGATTCATTTTCAACAAGCCATCTTTTTTTTACAGCCCCTGCCTCCAAACCCATTCTCACTGTGCTATTTTGAAAAATGAGTCGTGGGTGCCTCCTTTCCAGCCTGCCACAGTGTCGAGGATATGTCAGTTAGCATCAAAGCACATACCTGAATATCCATTAAGTGATAGTTTTTTTTAAATTCATAAATTGCATTGAGTCTCTAGATGTAGCTCTGATGGGGTATGGGTTGAGTGTTTGGTATCTTTTTTTCAGCACGACATCAACTATATGGCCTTTAAATTATTTTTTCATTTTGACCTATTGTATGAACATACTGAACCCCAAAACATACAAAAACATACAAACTCAGTTTTTAAAAATGATGTATTTTTTAATTGCCAATAACACAAAGATGCTTAATGAACCAATTTAAAAGTTGGAAATGTAAATATAAATAGCACATTTCAACATACAAAGATACTTTTCTTGTAAACATACAAGTATCTACAAGAAAATGCAGATGTAGCCATAGGTGTTTTCCTCCACTAGCCATGCCAGTCTTCAGATCACCTTATCTAAACAATAAAAAAATATATACATAACACTCCTTACGTTGCCTGGGTGTGAGGTGTTTCTAAAAAGTGCAAAAGTAACATATAAACATAACATTGAGATATTTTTAAACTATATACAACTATTTACAACAAAAAACAATCAGATCAGATGCTTTTCCTTTAAATAACACGATAAAACACCTGAGTGAAGAAAAATTCTGTAAAAATTATCAGTTAATTCTGAAAAGTAAAAATAAAAAGTTCTGTTTTGACTTTGTTGTTGTTGTAATTTGATTCACGCTACAATTTTTCTTCAATAACCTGAAACTTTTACATCAAAACTGAACTTCTTTGTGTCAATTAATTCAGATTCTTTAGCAGCAAACAAACAAATCTGTTTAATTTTTTACTATAAATAATAAATTTACAGTTTTATGAGATTTGTTTCAGTCAGACTTTAAAAAAAACGTGAACTTTCCCTTTAAAATCCGCCGAAACCGAGATGAAGGTTTACCGACAACATCACACCTGTGCGGCTGCGATGCTGCCGGTAAACTTTTGGCCCCTTTCACGCGCCGCTGCGCACCTGCGCTCCTGTGGGCGGTTTCTCGGCTCGTGCGCTCGCGTGAGGCGCGGCGCGGCGCGGCGGGCAGACAGCAGCAGCAGCGGCGCGCGGTGGCGGCGGTGGCGGCGGGCTGCAGCGACCTGTCTCTTTAAGTTGGTGTCAAAGCCGATTACCGCTGATCTCCGTCGTGATTCTGTTTTCACCGTCTGTTCTCTCAATCTATTTCTGTTCCGCGCCGCTGACGGAGCGAAGCTCTGCGCTTCCTGACGTTTTTCTTTTTTATTATTATTATTATTTTTGACGCGCGGACGGAGAAACGCACGTCGGCTCGAGCGCCCCGGTAACTCCTGGCCAAAGTTTGGAGCATGGACACGTCGTGAAGCTCTGTTCGGAGGGACAGCGGGTTTTTAAAGCCCCGGTGCGGCGCGCTGGTGTGTGTGATGTGCGCTGCGCCGCGGACGCTCCAACTTTTTATACCATGGTAAGCCCGGATTACGCTTCCCCGCAAACGGAGACGTTCACCGCTTTCTCTCTGGAGCGTTTCCGCTGAATAACGGCAGTGACAGCCCGGCTGGATGTGATGTGACGCCCCCGGCAGAACCAGAATCAGAACAAAATCCGGGTGAACGTAAAATGCAGAAGGGCGTGCGGTACAATGAGGGCCACGCGCTGTATCTGTCGGTGGTCGCGCGTAAAGAAGGAACCAAACGCGGCTTCCTGAGCAAGAAGACCACGGAGAACAGCCGCTGGACCGAGAAGTACTTCGCTCTCTACCAGAACGTGCTCTTCTACTTCGAGAACGACCAGAGCACGAGGCCCTCCGGGATATACCTGCTGGAGGGATGCACGTGCGAGAGGGCACCTGCGCCCAAGGTGTCCGCCATCAGCAAGGAGCCGCTGGAGAAACAGCAGGTGCGTCCAGCTTCACCTCACTGGGAGAGGGGGGGGGAAACCAGTGGGACCAGTGAGAAGTTAGTTTAAAGATGGAGGCTGCTTTTTTAATTTTACAAAATAATAATAAAATCATCTTAATCGATAATCAGCATCAGTTTAGACTCGACATGCTTTTATTTCTGCGTTGGTTTCAGCTTTTAACACATTTTCCTTCACATGCATCGCATCGTTTTCAGCTGTAAAACTGTTTTTTGTTCAGTTTAAGAGAAAAGAAACAACAAAAGTGGCACAGACACGTTAAAAAAGGGGCAAAATCTGCAGCGTTAGCCGCTTAAAATATGATTATATAACAGTTCAAGGCTTTAAAAATATCGTTTCACTATTTATGTACACCAGTGCGGAAGAGCAAATACAGGAAATAATATTTTAATAAGCTCTTTTAAATGTAAAGTGATGTTTTCAAGTTCACAGCCTTTGTGTTAAAACAGATCACTGAAAATAAGAATAATTCAGGATTTTAAACAGTTTTGCAGCTTTTTTGCACAATATGAATAAAAAAGTTGCATTACTTTTATTAAAAAAAACACTCAGTGTGTTAAAAGAGGAATAAAGAAACTTGTTTTTTAAAAAATCAAACCAGAGGTGAAAGGCTGAGTTTATTCACAGACGGTTAGTTTCAGAGCTTCATAGTTTTAACTCGACCCAAGAGATCAATATGTGATATTTGTATTGATGATTCAGAGAAGATAATTTCACTTTTACTCATCTGAGGAAACTGAGAACTTAAAAACTTTAAGAATTTTAACTCAAATTGAAACTGACAGTTAT